>ONZH01001849.1:0-170000 GCA_900303285.1 Rhinella marina | reverse complement strand
CATCCTGTCGGATCCATCCTTGCTGTGCGCTGCTGGCAATCCGTTCAGCCCCATTAGCTAAAATGGGGTCCGGCAGAGATCCAGACGCAACCTGCCAAATATGCTGAGGAGTGGCCGGACAAATACCCCTGCACTCAGCATTTTTTGCCCGCCCGATCTCCACCGACCCCATTATAGTCAAAGGGGCTGGACGGATTGCCAGCAGCGCCCAGCCAGAATGGATCCGAAAGGCTATTCCTAGCCGGAACAGTCTGCCGGATCTGTTTTACTGTTCGCTCTTTCAAGAAATGATCTTTGTCCATGGCCATCTTTAGGACTCTTTCTTATTCTATAGCTGTGTGCTCTATGTTCTTCTTCTACAAGTGTTCCTCCTGATCCATTATTCCTCCAGTTGCAGAGTCACCCAGGCTTCATAAAAACGCATAGCCCCTCTTCTCCTGACTGTGGCTTCTCCTGTTAGTCATGGACCTATGGCAGCCTGTCCAAGCCCATGTTGATAAGAGGGCTGCCATCCTAATTTTTTATTTTTTTCTGGACAAATTATCCAAAAATCACAGACGGACAACATTTTTTTACGGACAAATTGGAAAACTATAAAGAACTATAAAGATTATAAGTGATCCATGTCTATATTACCAGCATTTAGTGTGAGCTCTAAAATGCTGAGAACCTGTTCAAGTACCAACAGCCTAAAAAAAAAAAAAAATCACAGACAGAAGTAATTTTTTTCATGGACACTGGAAAAAAGTCCTGAAATCTCTGAGCGTTTGGCAACCCTGGTTGGTAATGTAGCCTGTCCACTGCTGGCACATAGCTCGGTGTCCCCGGCTGCACTGATTTATGTTGAAAGGCTACGTGGATAACACTGGCACACGAAGCGTTTCCGCCGGCCACTAGTCAGAGGTGGTTCCTAAAACCCTTCATTATTTCATTTAATAAATTGCTTTCTAGAGCCGACACTTAAGTGTTTCCTGAACGTCTAATTAATTGCCCAGTAAAATAATTACAAATTCATGAGACAATATTAGGCCATAAACACAAAGGACAGCGGCCGGGAAACAGAGAGGGATTAGCATCAAGAAAAAAGCCACTTACCTATTCATCAGTGCTCCACCGAGGGGCCTGTCCCTGCTGCATCTATCTATCTATTATCTATCTATCTATCTATCTATCTATCTATCTATCTATCTATCTATCTATCTATCTATCTATCTATCTATCTATCTATCTATCTATCTTTCTATTATATCTATCTATCAATTATCTATCTAGCTATCTATCTAACTGACTATCTAATCTATCTATCTATCTATCTATCTATCTATCTATCTATCTATCTATCTATCTATCTATCTATCACCAGGCTGGAATCGTCCTATGTGCGCGCTGTCCTGCTCCTCCTGCGCTGTGGAGACCTGCCGGGAGCATGTAAGTATGTATGTGTATTTGTATGTGTATATGTCTGTGTATGTTTATGTGTATGTCTGTATGTGTGCAGGTGACGGATCTGTCATGAACTCCATTGAAAGTCAATGGAGGACGGATCCGTTCACCATTGTGTCACACCAAACGGCATCCAGGCATCCGCACTAAGACGGATCCATCATGATCCCCAGTGAAAGTCAATGGAGACGGATCCGTCTTGGTGCGGATGCCTGGACCGGAGATCAAACGGGTCTGAAGACGGAACGGAATGCTTTTAGGAGCTTTGTCTTCAGTTCAGCGTTTTATTCCGGTATTGAGCCCCTATGACGGAACTCAATACCGGAATTATCTATCTATCTACCCTCCTGACCTCTTATTTGTCCTGTATCTAAATCTAGGTAGTATATAACTAACAGCTGCCATTTATATCAGCTATAAGTTGGACACAGGGTCACCCAGGCTTTATAACCCTGCTCAGAAGGGGCTATAGTACTGCAGTCGCCCCTTTACTGCAGTTCTAACACAGCGCCACATTGATTGAAATGGCTATGGGTGGTACTGCAGCCCACTCGTTCTCACGGTTTAGCCAATCCTTTTTTTTAAACAGTATGTTAGGAAGAAACATCCATTGTCATGGTTTTACTTCCAATGGCTTTGTATAATTTACCATTTATCTGAACCATCCGTCTCAGGCCTGTCCGCTGGTTAGAGACATGGCGAGCCGCGCGGTTAAGAAAGTGGAGTTATTACTAATGATGTTTTGTGCTTTGTTTCCCCTAATGAATTGGAGAGGTGAGAGGTTTCCCCAGCGAGGGCACCTCCACTCCAGTCCTCCTTTCATCCCTGGCTAGGGAGATTGTTGCCACGGCAACACGAGACAGCCCTTGAAGGGGCAGAACAGAGGATCTCCAAACTGTCAATAGCTGCCTTGTGGGATTTTATGGGTTAATTGGTATTAGTCTAAGCTCATTAAAATCAATGATAAAATCACTGAGCACCAGGGAGCTGCTGCAAAAGCCGCTGATAATCCTCAGCGGCAACAATTTGTTTACACAGCACTACAGTATCTGAGACTACCTCTAGTATCACCTCAGGTGTGAATACGTAACAGAAAATTTATCAGTATTGTTGTGAAATGTCATTTTTTGATCTCCATGAACTAAATTGTACCAATTAACCAAAATAAGGTAACTCGTGAGACCCATTACTTTGCCAACTCATGACTGGCACACTTAAAATTAATATCCTGCATTTTTAATAGATTTGTCACCGTGGGGAAAATTTAGTTAACTGTCCAATAGGAAGAACTGCCTTAGCTGCCCAACAGCCAACTAACAGTTGCCAGTTCTAACACAGCGCCACCCTGATTGTAGTGGCTATGGGTGGTACTGCAGCCCACTCGTTCTCACGGTTTAGCCAATCCTTTTTTTTATACAGTATGTTAGGAAGAAACGTCCAATGTCATGGTTTTACTTACAATGGCTTCACCATTTATCTGAACCATCCGTCTCAGGCCTGTCCGCTGGTTAGAGACATGGCGAGCCATGCGGTTAAGAAAGTGGAGTTATTACTAATGATGTTTTGTGCTTTGTTTCCCCTAATGAATTGGAGAGGTGAGAGGTTTCCCCAGCGAGGGCACCTCCACTCCAGTCCTCCTTTCATCTCTGGCTAGGGAGATTGTTGCCACGGCAACATGAGACAGCCCTTGAAGGGGCAGAACAGAGGATTTCCAAACTGTCAATAGCTGCCTTGTGGGATTTTATGGGTTAAAAATAACAACCCAGCTTTCATTTCTTATAGTGCTGTTGAAAAATGAAAGCTGCGCTGTGATTGGTTGCCATGGGCAACACAGACAGCTTTTCTATTAGGCTTCCTTCACGCACAGTTTTTTGTGGCTTTTTTTGTGAGGTTGTAAAAAAAAAAAAAGAAACCATGACATTTTGACAAATCTTTTTTGTGGGTGGAGGGGCGTTTTTCTGGTCCTATGTTTTGACAGGGTTTTTTGACATTTTTTTTTTTCAATAGAGAAGTCTATGAGAAAGGCCCGAAAAATAGCCTTACCTAGACGATGTGGTGTTTTGACAAAACTCCATGGACCCAAACACAAGACAAAAAGTGATATAAATACCACAAAAAGACTGAACTGGTTGCAGTGAGCATCATAATCCCCTGTTGGCTTTTAGCAAATATCAGGTTGCTGTTTGTTTTGTCAAAAAAGACCAAGAAAGACGGTGCAAATAAAGTTATATATTTTTCTAATTTTTCTCAATATTTTTTCTCAGGTTTTCCTTGGCGTTTTTGTCAGCAGGATACTAGTTAAGGCTACTTTCACACTTGCGTTGTTAATTCCAGTACTGAGATCCGGCAGAGGATCTCAATACCAGAATTAAACTGATCAGTTTTGATTTTGCACAACAGGATGCATCCGTTCCGTTAGGATGCAGTTGTATGAAATCAAAACTGAAAAAAATGGATCAGGCACTAAATACATTGAAAGTCAATTAGGAGACTACAAAAACGGATCCGTCACCATTGTCTTACATTAGTTTTAGTGCCGGATCCGTTTTTTTCTGTTTTTATGACCGGACAGAAAATTACAGCTTGCTGCGGTTTTGTGTCCAGTCAAAAAACTGAAAGCTGCCGGAACTGAAGACATCCTGATGCATCCTGAACGGATCTCTTTCCATTCAGAATGCATGGGGACAAAACGGAACCGTTTTTTTTCCGGTATTGACATCCTCTGCCAGATCTCAATACCGGAAAACCACAACGCAAGTGTGAAAGTAGCCTTAAAGGACATCTGACTGATCAGAAGACTGGAAAATGAAACGGAGATCATCCTTAAAGGCCATCCTCAGCAGATTTGTACCTACGAAACTGGCTGATCTGTTACATGTGCACTTAGCAGCTGAAGGTATCTGTGTTGGTCCCATGTTCATATGTGTCCGCATTGCTGAGAAAAATGATGTTTTATTATTATGCAAATGAGCCTTTACGAGCAATGGGGGCGTTGCCGTTACACCTAGAGGCTCTGCTCTCACTGCAACTGCCGCGCCCTCTGCACTTTAATTCAAACAACCAGGTGTGATGGCATCATGACACCTCACCCTGTCAATCAAAGTGCAGAGGGTGTGCCAGTTGCAGAGAGAGCAGAGCCTCTAGGTGTAACAGCAACTCCCCCGTTGCTCCTAGAGGCTCATTTGCATATATATTAAAAACACTTGTGAAAAAAGTTATGAAAACTACTTTAAACTCATGCCATTTTTATAATCATTTAAAAACACTGACGTGTTTATTTCCCTCATAGCATTAATATTGATGGGAAAAGACAAAAAAATGTCATTTTACTGCACCGTGTGAATAAACCTTTAGGCCCCATTCACCTCTATGGGAGCGGGCAGCCGCGGCTCCGCATAAAAAGATAAAGCATGTCCTATACTTGTCCGCAACAGCGGACAAGTATAAGCATTTTGAATGGGGCGCCCGGCCGTGTGTTCCGCAGCGCTGCAGAACACACGCCGGGCGGCAGCCGTAGTATTGCATGTCCACATTATTGGGGACCCGCAATAATACAGCCGTCTAAATGGGCCCTAGGCCTCTTTCACACGAACTATACAGATCGGCTCCGGATGTGTTCAGGGAAACTCGCACCATTTTGCAAGCAAGTTTTGTCTGCGATTGCGTTCAGTTGTTCAGTTTTTTCCACGCGGGTGCAATGCGTTTTGATGCGTTTTTCACGCGCGTGATAAAAAACTTAAAGGGAACCTGTCATCTCCGAAACACCCCCTGAACTAGAGTAAGCGGTGTATAGTGTAAGTGATGCTGAATCCAAATATGTAAGTTTTATTTTCATACTCGCTTCCATTCCGACGCTGTGCTCCCACAAACCTGCAGTAAAATACATTGACAGGACTCTTCTTTGAGTCCTGTCCATTATGTGAGTGAGCACCGGAGTCCAGTGAGTGCATTTTACTGCAGGTTTGTGGGAGCACAGCGTCAGAATGGAAGTGAGTATGAAGATAAAACTTACATATTCGGATTCAGCAGCACTTACACTATACAACGCTTACTCTAGTTCAGGGGGTGTTTCGGAGATGACAGGTTCCCTTTAAGGTTCACAAACAACATCTTATAGCAACCATCAGTGAAAAACACATTGCGCCCGAACTGCATCCGGACGCAATGCATTCTTCACTGGAGCCCCATTCACTTCTATGGGACCAGGGCTGCGTGAAAAAACGCAGAATATAGAACATGCTCACGCAACGCAGAACTGATGGGTGAAAAAAAACAAAAAACATGGAAATGAATGGGTCAGGATTTAGTGCAGGTGCTAGGTGTTCACGCATCACACCAGGGTGGAAAACTCGCTCGTGTGAAAGGGGCCTTATAGGTTTACTTCTGTCCTGTTTACTACCTTTCCACTGCCCCGATCCCCAGTGAGCCTGAGGGACTATGCTGTGACACAACGCTTCATCAGGGCCACTACCACTCCCATCCTCTGCACCGGCTCCTCAGAGACATGCTGAAAGCCCCATTCACTGGAATAGAGCTGAATTACGTCTAGGCCATGTGACCGGTGAACGTAATGTCATACGGTCTGATTGACAGATCTCCTATTAACAACCTACACTGAGTATGCGTCCTCAGCATGTAAATCCTGGAGAACCCGTTTAAAGTTACTATTACCGTAATCGCAATAAAAAATGTTGTAGTGAAAGCTGTAAAGACACATTCCTAAAAAAGGTATAAATTGCTGTTTTTTAATGCATTATGCAACCTCAAAAATGACTAAAATTTGTTTAAGGGCTCATGCACACGAACATATTTCCTTTCCGTGTTTGTTCCATTTTTTTTGCGGACCGTATGCGGAACCATTCATTTCAATGGGTCCGCAAAAAAAAAACAAAAACGGAAGTTACTCCGTGTGCATTCCGTTTCTGTATGTTCTTTCTGCAAAGAAATAGAACATGTCCTATTATTGTCCGCATTATGGACAAGGATAGCACTGGTCCGTGTCCACTCTGTTTTTTTTGTTTTTTTTGCGGAACTAAAAAAACGGTAGTTACTCTGTGTGCATTCCGTTTCTGTATGTCCGTTCCGCAAAACAATAGAACATGTCCTATTCTTGTCCGTTTTGCAGACAAGGACAGGTATTACTACAATGGACCTGCAAAAAAACGGGATGCAACACGGACAACACATACCGGTAGATGACATCCTTTTTTTTGCAGATCCGTGTTTTGCGGACCGCTAAATACATACGGTCGTGTGCATGAGCCCTAATACATATATGTACCCCAAAATATTGCTATTAAAATACAGCTCACCCTGGCCCCAAAAAACCACATGAAAAAAATGCTGTGTCCATAAGGGGTTAACCTCTGAATTTGGATTCATTCTTATTTTGGGCTACAAAAAAAAAAAAACGGTTCCAAAATGCACAGAATGAACAGCTCGAGCAGAATTTACAAGTATTCCTTTTTTTTTCTTGCAGCCCAGCTCTCCTCCCAGCTAGTCACAGGTGCTTTTAATTAGTGCAGGAGCGTGCCAGGCCACTATATGAGGTGTGGAGAGCATGGAGGCTGCAGGCAGGTGAGTGGCGTGTCTTGTTTCTGAGGTAAAATATGGACTAGGGGGTTGTGCACAGGAACGGAAGGGCACTGGCCGTGTGCACACAGTCCTGTGGATGTGTACCCACTGACTTGAATGGGTCAGCAATCTGCAAGATATGACTAAAGACAGGGCACTTCTTATCTTTTACAGAGTGGAGGCATGGACCCAAATGTCCACGGAAGTGCTTTTTAGTGTTTCTGTGGGCTTCTGCGCTGCAAAAGATAGAACAGGCCCTGCACTGTACGGAGGACAGGGACTCAGAAAGCAGGACTGTCCAGCCTAAACCCAGACCTCTGGCCACCCTAGGTCACAGTGTGTAGAATAAGCCCCCCCCATGTATGATGATATGTATTCTTGGGCCTAACCTGGTAGTGCATGTTCTGGGGGTCTTGCTGTGATGCTGTTTACCCTCACTGTTTGCTCCTTTGGATGGTGAGGGGCTTGTTTGCCTTTCTTTCTTTGAAGGGATTTGTCTGACAAATCCCTCTGTAAACTGTTGTGTGGTAAAGGGGGGCTCTGCTGCAAAACTGTATGACATAAACCACATACAGCGTGAGTTTTTGTTGGTTAAATTGCGATGTGTGAACTGACCCACAAGGCAGCGTCTGTGCTGTTTTTTTTTTTCTCCTGGTAAAACCCCATTTACATGCATTGTGTATTTTTTCAGTATGGTTAACATATAATGCGTTATATCTCCTCATGACCTTATTGGCTGGTGTCAGGCGGTTTTCTCTGGAGTTTAAGGGCTCATGCACACGACCGGTGCCGTTTTTGCGGTCCGCCAACTGCGTATCTGCAAAACACGGATACCGCCTGTGTTCATTCTGCATTTTGCGGAACGGAAGTCCAGCCCCTAATGGAACAGTCCTATCCTTGTCCGTACTGCAGACAATAATAGGAAATGTTCTAGGTTTTTGGGTTTTTTTTGCGGGGCCATGGAACGGACCTACGGCTGTAGACAGCATACAGGCCGTATCATTTGCTGCCCCATTGAAGTGAATAGGGCCGCATCTGATCTGCAAAAAAAATGCGGATATACCAAAAATACGTTCGTGGGCATGATTCCTAAGATAGATAGATAGATAGATTTTTTTTTTTTTTTTTTTTACCAGTGGTGTTTTTTATGTCAGTTTTTTTTTTTGACAGTTTTGTTTTTGTTTTTTTTTGTTTTTTTTTTAATTGCAGCATGCACTGACACTTTTTTACCCCTCATTTTCTGGTGTGTTTTTTTTTCATTATTATTTTTTTTTTTTTCTCCATACTGCTCCAGAGAGGGAGTGACATTAAGTGGGGCACATACTTTCCCATTAAAAAAAATGGCAGGCATAAAAAAATACACCATTAAAAAAGGTACTAAACACTATGGGACACATTTAGATCAAGTGCGGGTGAACGCACATCAGAACCTGCACGAATTTCCGCGCGGATTTATGTGCATTCCTGCTGCACATCTGCACCAAAATTCGTCTAATTGCGGTTTTTGGAGCGGATTAGATGCGGTTTTACTGCAGTTCTGAGCATTTGTTGGAAAAGAGTGAAATCCGCAGCTAAAACCAGAAACATAATTGACATTCTGGAGATTTTGAAATCCGCATGGCAGGTCAATTTCCGCACGGAAAGAATCCACAAAGTGTGCGTGAGATTTGTGTGATCTCATACACTTTGCTGGTACTGTAATGCTGCTGCTTTTCTGCACGGAAATCCACACGGGAAAAGCGCATGTATTCTGCAAGGTGTGCAGGTGGCCTTACAAATACTGGAATTTTTACAACGTCTTTTTCCTTTTGCACTGCTGGAGCATGGAGGTGTCATCCTTGTCATAAATTAGGCTAATCTGAGACAGTCAATGCGCCTTACGGCAAAAACTGAGACGGCCTTGGGGTGATCAGTAGTTTTTCGCCAGCGTGTACGCCTGTTACCAGGCGTACATGTTGGTACATTTGCTGGGGCCATAGCCCCTGCTCTGCCCCATCCCACCCAACTGTCAAACTTTTTGACACTTGCCATGCAACTTACTGTAATATTTTCACACAGCTGGTCCAAAAGGGGATAACTGACGTGAAAAATTACAGCCTATATGGGCAAAAACACAAGAAAACTGCCAAGCAAGGGTTTATTCACACATCCATGATGGCATCCTCACTGTCTATGGGAGTAGCCAGGGGCGGACTGGGACCTTAAAGTGGCCCTGGAAATAAACCTTGGCCCCAAGTTGTAGGCAGGTCCAAATTGACAGACGCTGAGGCAACACAACTAGACAAGGCCAACACAAGTAGGGAAAAACGGCAGCAGCAGGTGGGGCCAGCAATACCATACTACAGCACAAAATACCGCCCCCGAAGAACCAAATTCCACAGTGCAGCACACAATCTTGCTGCCTTCTCTGCAGTATTCAACAGTCCCAAAGATGGCGATACAGTAGAGCTCAGGAGGGTACCTGCATTCACCAGCCAGGTGAAGCCAGGGACATCAGGAGGTACCTGATGTCCCTGGCATTCATTAATGTTCAGAGCATCCTCGGTGGCTGTGAGGAGGGCTCTTGCAACCCCTGTGCTTCGGCCCACCAGGAAATTTTAGTTAGGGCTCATGCACACGAACGTATTTTCTTTCCGTGTCCGTTCTGGGTTTTTTTTTTTTTTTGTTTTTTTTTTTGTGGACCGCATACGGAACTATTCATTTCAATGGTTCCGCAAAAAAAAGGTAAGGTACTCCGTGTACATTCCGTTTCAGTATGTCTGTATTTCCATTCCGCAAAAAAATAGAACATGTCCTATTATTGTCCACATTACGGACAAGGATAGGAAGGATCTATTAGGGGCCAGCTGTTCCGTTCCGCAAAATATGGAATGCACACGGACGTCATCTGTATTTTTTGTGGACCACAAAATACATAGGGTCGTGTGCATGAGCCCTTAATGTGATACAGCCATGCAATATGTACAGCGCCAGTGCCAGGGTTGGCAACTGTCGAGAAATATCTGGACAGTCCGTAAAACTAGACAACTTTTTTATCCTTTGTCCGTGAAAAAAAAAAACGTGTCCGTAAAAAAATATTGTCTGTCCATGATTTTGGGAGAAGTTGTCCAGAAAAAAGAAACTGTGGTTGGCAACCCTGTGTAGGGCCAATTTGCAGCATAGGTATATACAGCACGTGTCTTCGGCTAGAAACATGAAGTGACGGCCGTGGCTGGAGGGAACACAAGCTCCAACAAGACTCTCGCCCAGGACTTTGTCACAGAAGGTTTAATGATTTATACTTGTTCTCCTAAATTGCTGCAAATTACATGCAGTTGTTGATACACATCTCTGCTCAGAACGACGACTGAAATAATTTTAATTTATTTGTGCGGCGCCAGGAATACTGTATTCCAGCTTCACAGCGGCGGAGAAGATGGTGTGATTTACACCAGCTCAGGGTTCAGATGTGTCATCTGCTGCTCTTCTTCCTTCCAGTGCATAGGCCGGACACAGTAATGCTTCTGCTTCTATCTCCAGATTTTTACTTTTGGCTACAGTACATGGCACGAGTCACAGTAAACCTGGCTGGACTTGATTGTTTCCTAGCGGAGGCAACGTTGCAAAAAATCTTATCTTGATCTATTTCAAGCGAAGTTGCTTCCCATTATTTTCCTTTAGGAAGCCATCACTGTAATCCCTTGATTTTACTGTGATTTGCACCATGTAGCCCAGGCCTTAGGGTGCGTTCATAAACGGCCTAAAGTGAGTCTGTAACCAGGGGCGGACTGGGAACTTAAAATGGCCCTGGAAAAAAATACCAAAAGTGGCTCCGTTTTATAGTTGGGTCCAAATTGATGGAAGTCAGGGCCAGTAATACCATATTGTGGCACATTATACCACCCCAACAGAGCCAAATACCACAGTCCATCACAAAATATGACCACAAAAAGTTCCACAGGCTGGCCTTGAGGAGGGCCCAGATGGCCCCCTTGGCATCGACCCACTGGGAAATTTCCCTGTAAGGTCTATGGCCAATCCACCCCTGCATGTAACCTCTCCTGACATGTATGTTTTGGGGTTTGTTCACATCTGCATTGTAAACTCTGGGTCATGCAGGATATAATAATAATCCGGTAAAGAACAATCTGCCGGAGTTCATGATATACAGCATAGCCAGATACTACCTTTCCCTGCCGGAGCCCATTGACTATAACCTGGCAGGGATCTGGTCTGTTTCCACCATTAGTGCCGGGATTCGGCCAGACAAATAGCGCTGCTTGCAGTAGATTTGTCTGGGGAAATCTCATTGAGAAGCTGTACGTGGACTGTGAAAGCTCTGCCCGACTGTGCTCTCCACCATGTTTTTTTGAGATCCTTGCTAAAGGGGTTCTATGTTCCCCGAAACGCGTTGTCAATAAAAAGCAATCCTGTTACTTCATTTCCGGTAATGATTTGCGCCTATATCCCGAAGTGAGACGGAATAAGTCCAGCGCCTACTGATTGCACGATGTCAGAGAGGTGAGAGGTCCTTTTTAAATGGTCGTCATGTGAGTACAGTACAATAGACAGCCATCAGATAGGAACTGACATAAATCACTATGATGCAGTCTGTGCATGTCAGGGGAGCTGCGGTCAGTCCAGGAGATGCAGCCGACACACAACCACTGTTTCTCGGACCAAACCTAGTCATGAGAATCAGGCCTAAAAGGGCTCTTCCGCATTACAAACTTATCTCCTACCCACTGGAATCGGGTTAAGTATCTGGTGGAGTTCGACTGGTATGTCTGGCCGTCTGATAAAGAGTGAATGGAGCGGCTGCGCACATGCTCAACTTACTGCTCCATTTATATGGAAATATGGGACCATTCTTGAAGTGATCAGTGGTTGGATCCCAACCAATCTGATACTTATCTCATATCTTGTGAGTAGGGGATAAGACCTCATTCACACTTTGTGTTTGTTTTGCAAATGCAGCACAGTCCAAGTTCAGGACATGTCTAGTGGGCAGATTTACTAGGCCTGTAGATGGCGTAAACGGTTTTCACCTTTTTTTATAAAAAAATCCTTAAGGAATGGAAAACGTTTTTTCAAACATTTTCAATCGTTTTTTTGTGCGTTCCATCAGTGAACGGACAACATACAGAAGATTCTAGCTGTGCTAGAAAGAGGCAGGGAACAGACATTATGTGCTCCTCTTCTCAGGCATTCATCTTCAGTACTTCAGGAGACTAACCGATCCCTGTGTTTCCTCCACTGGCATCATAGAGAGTCCGCAAGGAAACCAGCATAGAGCATTACAGACTTTGCTGCTTCTTCGTGGAAACAAGTTAAGACACTTAGTGCACCCCAGATTAGTGGAGTCATAAGCTACATTTTAGTCAGCAAGGTGATCAGCGTACAGCATTCTTTGGCCCTGATGCAGTGGAGGGATAATGGGTTAAGACTCCCTGCACACTTCAGGAATGATTTGGACAGTCATATTATTGGAACCACACTCTGCCGTGCAAATTGAGAAATCGCAGTACTAGAGACTGTAGAAAGAGAGAGTAATCGGAGGGTCGTTGCTGTAAACTACTTGCTTAGCTCACGCTTGGACATTTGGGAAGGAAAATATGCACTATGTACAGATATTTGCTGGATTGGATGTACTACAACTCCTATTTTGTGCCCAGGAAAGAGAGATTCTTGTTTGGTTAATCCAGCCTGGTTTATGACTCTCCTAATACCACACACTGGCCATTGCATCATTTTCAAGCCCTGCCTTGCACGCACACGGAAACTTAACATCAAGGGCACCCCCAAACCATCAGGCAGGAGCCCTAGCTATAGGGAGAGCCCAGAGTGAATTTAGGGTTCCCCTCCTTCACTGCACCGTCCCATCAGGGCCACTACCACTCCCATCCTCTCATCTGGCTCCTCAAGGGCTCACTACCCAGGCGAGTTATACAGTCTGCATTACAGCTGCAAATCTTATCCATTATAGATCCGAGACCCACAGTCGGGTAGATACAAAATAAAAAAAAATGGGTGGGGGTCTTGGATCAATAATGGAACAGATCCACAAATGACAGTGATCTAGCGTACAGTACATCTACTGGCAGCCAAGTCATATGTTTGTAATTGTCTGA
Source organism: Rhinella marina (assembly GCA_900303285.1). Taxonomy (NCBI): domain Eukaryota; kingdom Metazoa; phylum Chordata; class Amphibia; order Anura; family Bufonidae; genus Rhinella; species Rhinella marina. The sequence continues at coordinate 156,873 of ONZH01001849.1, read as the reverse complement.
CTGGAGCAGGAAGATGAACAGATGGTGATAAAATATAAATGTGTTATTATCTACCTGAAGCACTCATGTCTGCAAGGTGGCGGGTTTACAAGCTGTGTAATCCACATATTATGTGCAGAGGGAGTTTTCACACAATTCAAGGAAAATGTTGCAAGCTTTAACAGCTGAAGGCAAGGCCGGGCATCCAGGCGCAGAACGCATAAATATGTGGATTTTTAATTGCGTCCTTTGCCCCTGGATATCTGTGTTGCCAGGAGCCCACGGGGTAAATAACAAATGTTTGCTTTTCTTACAACAAAATTTCGGAATCGACTTTTAGTAGATGGTGTGAGGAGCAGAGAAAATCCGAAGATGAAAATCACATAAGGGTACTTTCACACAGGTTTTTTTTTCTTGTGTTTTTGTGCACATTTGCATTTTTTAGTGGCTTTTTTTTTTTTTTTTTGCAGTAAAAACGCCAACTCCAGATGTTAGCTGAAAGTTTGAGAAATATGTAACACACGTTTTTTTGCTCCTGGTGTTGTTTGTCTTTTTGTCTTCTTTTAAAAACACAGTTTGCTGGAACTATTGGAGTTTTATCAGGTGTTTTCATATCCCTTTTTTATAGGGGGAAAAATGCCATGAAGAATGCTAGCCGATCAGCACAAATGTGAAAAAAAATGCAGGTTGCAAAAAAAAGGGCTTATTCTGGTATTTTTACAGCCCAAAAATGCCACTGCAAATTTGTGTGTGGACCTTTTATGGCTGGTTTTACACAGTGCGTTTTTTATGCTTTTTTTGGTTTGTTTTGTATTTGAGCCTTTGGAAAAACAATGTGCAATATTTCTTCCTATATGCTTTTTCTAATGGCTTCAAAGCGCATTAGAAAAACGCTGTGTAAACTCAACCTTAGGGCTCGTGCACACGGCCGTTGCCCATCCACAAACAGCAGATCTGGCTGTCTTAGTCTGTTTTGTTTGAATCCCATCATCTGGCGGCTCATATGTAACTCTTATCTCCTGACCTGATAAAAACTCATTATAGCTCATTTCTTATCAAACTGATAAGGATACAGCTGAAATAAGTGTTTGAGGTCAGAGGTAAGAGCTATACATGAGCCATCAGATGACTGGATTCAAAGAAAACAGACTGTGACGGCTTGCAAACACTGATTTTTTTTTTTTTATTTTTTTTTTTATTTTTTTTTATATTAACCGTTGTTTCTCAAAAATGTCTGAACATTTTTAATAATGACCAATTGAAAAAAATGTTTAGTCCTACAAAAAGAAAAAAAAACCCCAAGAGTGTAAATGGGCCTAAAAAAAGCCAAAAATTCTAAATAATAAAATTCCTAGAAATATTGTCTGGAAAAAAAAATTGCCCTTTTTGACACACGTGTCCCAACAGCAAATGGACCTGTCCGTTTCAGTGCTGCCACCCCCCGGGCCTACCAGGGAAAGAATTCACTTTGGCTCACGTTCATCTTGAGACATTGCTTCAGCAAAATTTAATTTCAGTAATTTGGAAATCTCAACATTGCGGTTTAATATACTGAGGGATTTGTGTCATTTTCCTGAAATCCTGACAATAAGCTCAGTGGTAGATGATTGTGAGCGTTGGCCGGGTGAGAGGCATGACTCACATTGTCCATGATATTTAATCTACTCGACGCATCCATTTTTAATTGACTTTGTATTTGTGTGGAGATGAGGTCATCGATAATATAGACGACTCGGTAGAAAGCCTGGACTGTGTATACTGGGAACCGGGTCCTTGTAGAAATCACTTCTCATTAATGATCTGCACTTCGTTGCTGCCGGCCATTCACACACATTTAGAAGGTTTAGAGCAGGGATGCTTAACCTTTCTCTCTCTGGCTGTTGTAAAACTGTAACTCCCATCATGCCTTGCTGTAGGCTGTCTAGGCATGCTGGGAGTTGTAGTTTAGCAACAGCTGGAGGGCCACAGGTTGGGCATCCCTGGTTTAGAGCAAACAGCTTCTTAACATTCAGATCAGTCATATGTGGCTCTGAAACATTGATGCACGAAGGACATATGCCGGAATTGTACGGCTTTCAGGGTCCAAATTCAGAATCGAAATCCAGATTATTTGCATTCTCTTTTTCCTGTAGGTTGTAAAAGATGTTTGCTCTAGATCAGGGATGCTCAATCTGCGGCCCTCCAGCTGTTGTAAAACTACAACTCCCACCAGGCCCTGCTGTAGGCTGTCCAGGCATGCTGGGAGTTGTAGTTTTGCAACAGCTGGAGGGCTGCAGGTTGGGCATCCCTGCTCTAGATGAATAGATATAAGATGCACAGACAGATAGATGGACCATAGATAAATAAGGCATATAGATACTCCTAGACAGAAGTGAGATATGGGGGGGGGGGGATGGATAATAGTAAATTAAATGGATCAGCAGTTTCACACCCTGGCAGCGATAGCAAAAAATAATTAATATATGCTGATGAGGATAAAATATAGGAATATTTATTATATACAATAACCTCTATATTGATTGAATTAGTTCCTATCGGCACAATCCAATGATCAAATATATCAGTGGAATAATACAATCATGTATAATAAAAAAATAAAATATAAAAATATATAAAAAATAGTTCCTTGGTTACTTGTTTGTTTGGCTCCTACTGACACATAAAGAAATATGAAAATCGCGGGGCAGGGGCGTAACTATCATAGCGGCAGACCAGGCGACTGCTATGGGGCCCAGGGTAAGAGGGGGCCCGGTCTTAGTTGGGGTCTTCTCCTCTTCTACTGGAGGTGAAAACTTGGTCAGGACTCTACCCTCTACCCATTTAAAATAAAAATAATAAAAATAAAGATCATTGGTATCATCACTTCCAAAAATGGGGAAGCTATCAACATATAAAATAATTTATCCCATATGGTAAATGGCATAACTGGGAGGGGAAAAAAATCTAAATTGCCGATTTGCTGTTTTTTGCAAAGTTTAATCTTTTTAAAAGTATTAAAAGGGTTATCCAAGACTATTAAATGTCCTCCATATGCCCGGGCCCCTCACAATGAATATACTTACCCCACTCCCTGCGCCGCTCCTGGTCCCCCGCACCACCGCTTCTGCCCGTGGCAGGGGGTGACCGCGATACCAGGGCAGCTCATCCATGCCACTGCCTGCCATTGGCTGCTCTCCCCCCCCCCCCCCCAACACTGAATGTTTTCATCTGTGTACAGGGAAAAGCAACAGCGACTGTGTGGGGACCAGGAGCAGTGCAGGGAGTGGGATAAGTATATTCAGTGTGAGGGGCCCGGCATATGGGGGGCATTTTATAGTCTTGCATAACCCCTTTTAAAATGTAAGAAATGCAAATCTATATTTGGTATCGCTGTAATTGTACTGACACACAGAATGTTTTATCATCATTCATAAGAATGAAACCCATAAAAATTATCTGAAAGGGGCCTAAAACACAGGCATTGATATGATGTGCCTACAGTGCAATGCCTGATGTAAAAACAAAATAAAATATATTAAAAATAAATTCTCATGTTAAAAAATGTTATATCATTTAAAAATACTCTCCGGGATACTTCTTGGCCACAGTAGACATCTGCCGTCTAACATCAGTCATGCATGAGGTGCGAGAGTTTTATACTTGACGGGAAGTGAATTTCCAATCAAAGCTGCCATCTTGGATTTGAAATGTGTTCCATCACGATGCAAAGATAATTAAACCTCGTGTCAGCAGAAATAAAAGGCTTCACCGCCGAGGTTTATCTCCCGTGCGGGTGTTTTGGCACATTAACAAAATAATTAAAATTCAGCATGTGATGTGCTGTCAAAACATGGGGAAAAGCTTTAACCTTATTACATCTTGTGTCATAGCAAAGGTAACCGGCGGCATGACTGCAAAAAGTAAGTGATCCTATCAGATAAAAAACAAAAAGTGGAATGTAAAATTTGGTTGGTACAGTCAGCTCGATCTTCTGTTTTAGTAAATGTCCCCCATAAAAGAGCAATGCGGGAAAGCCTTTTCTTAGAATTCTACATTGTGCTGTTCCTCCTATTAATCCTCCTGGAAATGTATGAAACAATTGACTACAGTTTTATAGCATCCCCCTTGTCAATGGGGAATTTCCTTACGTACTCTTACACTGTCCAAACAGGGGAGATAGTAATTTGCATTTCTAGGAGGAGAAGCAGAGGAATAATAATGCAAGGTTCTAAGAAAAAAATGTGTTAGCTTATAGATTAACTTTAGATTTTTTTTTTACACGTTGGTCCACATCTCTGGCAGTTTGATGTCCATGAAAAAAAGCGTACATGTTTCATCCGTGAAGCTATCCTTGAAGGATCCATGTTTGGTCCGTGTGTCCGTTTTTACCCTCCATCAGGGGCGGATTGGCCATAGACCTTACAGGGAAATTTCCTGGTGGGCCGATGCCCAAGAGGCCACCTGCGCCCTCCTCACGGCCGGCCAATGGAAGTTTTTGGGGATGTATTTTGTGCTGCTGGCAGTATTATGTGATGGGTTATTGTATTTTGTCTCTGTTGGGGCGGTATAATGTGCCACAATATGGTATTGCTGGCCTTTCCTTCCATCAATTAAGTACAAAACGGGGCCACTTTTAGTATTTTTTCCAGGGCCACTTTAAGTTCCCAGTCCGCTCCTGCCTCCATGTCAGATCCGCAAACCACGGACACCGCTCAGCTGAAAATTAATCTCCAGAGCATCTCCTATCAGTCATCAGAGAAAAAACGGATGCAACACAGATGCCAACCGTGTCCTAACCGTGATTTTCACAGACCTGTAGACTTCAATAGGCAGAAACAAAGCAGTGCATGTCTACGTAACTTTTTTTTACTGACCCATGGTCAGTTAAAAAAATACTGATATGTAAACGGACACATTCAAATTAACGGGTACACGTGCTGTCCGAGGAAAAGGCATACAGCACAGAAATGTGGACGAGGCCTTACATTGCAACATAGAAGGCGATTCTTCATTGTAAGGGCAGTGAGACTATGGAAAACTCTGCCTACAGAAATCATCATGTCGAAATCACTGAAGCGCTCAAAAGGGGCCAGGAAAATGTTAGAAGTTGTAATTACTAGATTTCTGGAGATGGCTCGTAGATCCAGGGATTTACTCTTAATGTCAGATTTGTATTTTCCCTAGGATGAGGAAAATCAGCTTTTGCCTCGCAAGGTTTTTTTTCTGCATTTACCCAGATCAACATTTGAGGATAATAGGCTGAACTGCGAGGGCTTAGGCTACTTTCACACTAGCGTTTTCATTTTCCGGTATTGAGCTCCGTCATAGGGGCTCAATACCTGAAAAAAATGCTTCAGTTTTGTCCCCATACATTGTCAATGGGGACAAAACTGAACTGAAGAGAACGGAGTGGTCCTAAAAGCATTCCGTTTAGTTCTCTTCAGTCTCCAGACCGGAGAGCAAACCGCAACATGCTGCAGTTTGCTGTCCGGTCTGGGCATCTGCACCAAGACGGATCCAGAATGACCCCCAATGCAAGTCAATGGGGACGGATCTGTTCAGTGCGACACAATGGTAAACAGATCCATCCTCCATTGACTTTCAATGGAGTTCATGACGGATCCGTCACCTTGCACTTTCCCCTCCCTCCAGCAGGGGCCGCTGTGGGGAAACTTACCCTTGTGCGCGCTGTCCTCCTCCTCGTCGCTGGTCAGGTCCGGAGCTGGGACAGGTCGGGAGCTGCTGGGACAGTAACCCCCCTCCTCCTCCTCACAGTTTCTGACACGTGTGGGGCCGGAGCGCTTCTAGTGTGAAAGGGGCCTTACAGTGGTGCTGTGTTTGCATAAATTTGACATAACCTACATTGGAGTTTAACACTTAGTCCTAACAATAGATAAAGATAACCATATCAAACAAGTAAAAAATATATTAGACTTGGTCCTTTATGAAGGAAAATGATCCAATATCCACAAATTTCCATGCGGATTTATGAGAGTTTCTGCACCAAAATTCACAATTTCTAGCAGCGTTTTTTAGTTGCGGATTTAATGCAGTTTTGCTGCAGATCTCTCCCTTCATCGGAAAAGGGTGAAATCTGCAGCTAAAACAGCAAACATAATTGACATGCTGCAGACCCGGAATTTCTGCAAAGAAAAAAATCTGCCAAATGTACATGACATTTGTGTACTCTCATACACTTTGCTGGTACTGTACTACGCTGTTTTTTTTCCACAAGGGAATCCACGTGGAAAAACCACACGTGTGCAGGTGGTCTAAGGATTGGCAGATAATGTGAAGGTGAACTTGGGTGTTTTCAAATGGATGGCAATCAGGTGTGAGTTGGAAAACTGTTTTTATTTATCCAAGAACAGGCATCTATCAAAGACTGATCTTCATAACACGTTTGTGGAAGCGTATCATGGCACAAACAAAGGGGATTTTTGAGGACCTCAGAAGAAGTTGTTGATGCTCATCAGCCTGGATAAGGTTTCAAAACCATTTCTAAAGAGTTTGGCCTCCACCAATCCACAGTCAGAAGGACTGCGTACAAATGGAGGAAATTCCACTTTGACCAACAAAGATCTCATCAAGAGCAAGGCATGTAATAGTCAGTAAGGTTACAGAGAAACCCACTAAGCAATTAAAGTCCTTTGTCCATTAGCTAATGTTTATGTTCATGAGTAGAGATGAGCGAAGTTTTGAAAAATTCAATTCAGCAACTTCACCGAAGTTAGCCAAGAAATTCGATTTGTTCCGGATGAATTGGTCAGAGATTTATTTAATAATGAAGACCGCACTGTATAGTCCTTCTGCATTGTTAATGGTTGTGCTGCACCTTTAAACGGGCTGTTGCTGGTATGTGGTTTAGCTGGTTAGGTGGGGGCACAGTATGGTGGCATACCCACTTCTCCAACCTCACAGCTCTCCTGCCCTACAGGTGGGAGTCCTTCTTCTGCCATCTGCTTTTCCTCCTTTTCCACATCATCTAATATCGATGAGAATATGTCATCAGGAACATCCAGCTCCTCTTCTCTCTGCATCTTGCTGACTTTTCTAGGACATGGAGACTTTGAAGGATGATTTTGAAGAATTAAAGACAGCAAAAGATGAGGATGGTCATCATTAAAACTTGCCCCTCTCTAAGGGGCACGGACTGGATGGTATTAGTAGGCTTGCTGGCAGTGGAATAATAAAGGCATCTTATTGATTTTGAATTACATATCTTAGTTTAAGGCTGATGTAAGAATGAGAAAATGTAGAAATAAATAAGAATAAGTCTCCCTCTCCAATATTCTTTTATTAATCATTTTCAGCAACACTGTCTAGTTCATGCTGCAAGTAAAGGACCATAAACACACAAGACGTTCCACCAAAGAATGGTTATGTTTTGGAATGGCGAAGTCAAAGTCCTGTCCTTAATCCAATGGAAATGTTGTGGAAGCCCCTGAAGCGAGCAGTTCATGGGAGGAAACTACCAACATAACAGAGTGGAATGGGCTAAAATTCCTCCAAGCTGATGTGCAGGACTAATTAACAATTACCGGAAATGTTTAGTTGTAGGTATTGCTGAACAAGGCGGTCACACCAGATACTGAAAGCAAAGGTTCACATACTTTTGCTTCCCACAGACATGTGATATTGAATCAATTTCCTCAATAAATAAATGACCACATCTTATGTTTTGACTCATTGTTTGATTTGGTTAGCTTTACCTACTTTTATGACTTGTGTGAAAATGTCATGTAGTTGTAGGTCAAATTTATGCAGAAATATCAAATTCTGAAGGGTTCATAAACTTTAAGCACCACCATATGTCTTATTTTCAGTCTTACAAACTCCCATATGTTACTACTCTACAGGTTAAATAACATTTTGTGGTGAACACTTTGCTTATATTATAGCAATTTAAGATTTCAGGATGTTTTCTTCTCCATTCACATGTAAGACTATGTTCCGTTAGGAGCCTCCGTTAAAAATGATGAACAAAACAGAGCAGCATGCTGTGCTAATTTGTCCAGTGAAATTCCGGAAACCTGGCAGACCCCATTACAGTCAAAGGGGTCCATCAGGTGCCATTCATTTCTGTGATTTGTCATTGCTCTTAGAGCAGAGCAACAGAAATGCAGAGTTGATCTGAATGAAAACCTTAGGGATGACTTCACATATGGCAGGTTTTATTGCAGAAAATCTGAATGGGGCTTTGACGGGAAGCACAAGGATTTCTGCAAGTCCCATTCAGATGACTAAAATTGTTAAAGCTGCGTCACTCCGCTCTCTCTGGCGGGGAGAGCTGCCGCTCAGCTCACTGACCCCCCTGCTCTGTTCCCCTGATGGCTCGGGCTTCTCCTCTTCCTTCTTAGTAGGCCCGGCCACCAGAGTAGCTTCCCACTCTTCACACAGGCTGCACCTGCTTTTTGTTGGTGCTGCCTCTAGCTGACCACAGGGAGCACAAGCACTCTCTCCATCTCTTAAAGGACCAGTGTGCACCCTAATCTTCCCTAGCCAATGGCTTGTCACCCAGGGGTGCTTAAGGCAGCTTCCCCTGTGGAAGGGTGTCTGAGCAATAAGTTACAGTTTGCTAGTTCCTGCAAAGGTGTGCTGTTTACTTTTTGTTTGTCAGTGTACTGACTTCTGCTTGTTCCTTGGCTTTAATCTTTCATTGCCTGTCCTGACTGCTGCGTGATTTCTGTACTGACCTTGAGTTCCAACCATTGCACATACCCTGCCTGCTCTGACCTCAGTCTGTCCTTGACTACAGTTGTTGCCTGATCCATCAGTTTCTTACACCAGTTTGTCCTGAGCCCAGTGGTTCAGCAGTCACGTGAACAGAGATTACTGTGAGAGTTAGCAGCCTGGTGGTTCCCCTACTGCGAAGTTCAGATCCACGTATAAGGGTTAAATGGTGAATACCAGGAGGGCCACTTAGATGTGGACAAGTGAGTGTTTTGTTTTTTATTTTTTTTTTTTATATTTTGGCAAACTTATGACCATTGGAGTTGTTGACTCTAATGCCAGGCAACCCCTATTTGTGGTTAATGGAGAGCAGCCCACTGGGTGGAGCTAAACCTTTGTTTCCTAACAGTAAAATTTTGAAATTGTTTGTGTATGAGTGGAAAGGAAAAACACCATCAGGTACAAAATCAGCCAATTTATTTGCTAAGTTTCTTAATTCTGTAAAATATAAACTGTTCATTGCATTTAACTTAAGGTCAAAAATTATTTAAACCAAATAAGTAATGCTTAAAGAGGACCTGTCACATTGAACATGGTGTTTGAGCTGCAAGCAGCAGGTTATAGAGCTGGAGGAGAGGAGAAGATTGATATATAGTTTATGGGAAAAATTCAGTTAAACAACAATTTTTCCATTTTTTTTCATTTATATCCCTGCTCATTCTGGACTTTGAAGTCAAGTAGGGGGTTCTACCAGTGACTGACAGCCTTCCCTCTATGAGGAGGAGGTCCTATCAGTGATTGACAGCCTTCCCTCTGTAAGGTGGAGGTCCTGTCAGTGGTTGACAGCCGTCCCTCTATGGGGAGGAGGTCCTACCAGTGGTTGACAGCCGTCCCTCTATGGGGAGGAGGTCCTACCAGTGGTTGACAGCCGTCCCTCTATGGGGAGGAGGTCCTACCAGTGGTTGACAGCCGTCCCTCTATGGGGAGGAGGTCCTACCAGTGGTTGACAGCCTTCCCTCTATGAGGAGGAGGTCCTACCAGTGGTTGACAGCCGTCCCTCTATGGGGAGGAGGTCCTATCAGTGATTCACAGCCTTCCCTCTATGAGGTCCTATCAGTGATTGACCGCCCTCCCTCTATAAGACTGCATACAGAGATAGTTGTCAGTCACTGATAGGGCCGCTTTCATGGCTTCAATATCCAGAATGAGCAGGAATTTGAATAAATGCAAGTTATACTGACTCTTTTCAAACAAAACTATATATCTACTATTCTCAGATCCCCCTGCTCTATAACATTCTGCCTCCAGATTTCCCTGCATTTTCATGGTGACCGGTTCCCTTTTAATGTAAAAAATCAAATTTGTATTGGAATTTCTTTTTTTTTTTTTTTTTAAATCTTACAGAGCCATTATTTGCTTGGATCAAAGAAAGAAATTCACCAGTGACCACCTTCCTTCCTCAATATATAAGGTAAGAACACAAACACTGAAAACAGCTCTACCGTGTGAGGACCCTATCAAACAACTCTCCATATCTCGGCTTCCTGGACTCTGTGAGTATAACTCATTTGGTTTGTGATTTACATCCATGAAATTCACGTTTGACTAAAGCTGTCTTGAAGAAAGACTTCTTGTGAGGCATAAAACCCTAGTGCTTTCTGTGAATGTGAAAAAGTAAGGCACTCTACCATATTTTGTTGGCACCGTAAGTTACTTGCCACCTTTAGAAGAACATTTCTGCTCAAGGTTCCAATGGCGATGTTTTTGGTGATCTTCTGCCTCAATGTTCATATCTTAACTACTATTATTTGTCTTGACTGTGACCATGCTGAATATCAGGAGTAGGGTAATGTGAGAAGAACCATCATTAGTCAAGATATCCATCTACCCAACCAGCAAAATGCTATAGTGATAGATATACAGTGATGTTTGCATGTGTATTTATGTTTATAGGCCTCCTTCTAGGGGTTTTGAATGGCCGATGAAAGGTTATCCCTTAGTATAGTGTACAGGGATGGGCTGCAGAAGGCTCTGTCTTATGTTGTCTGTGTGAGGGACTATTCATTATTAAATAAAGAACATCTCCTGGCATTGACAAAGGGTTTCTCGTCTCATGGCGTCTGTCTATTGCTCTGCAGTCTTCCTTGATGCTGTGAACTTATTCCTATTTACGCCATGAAAACACCTGCGCAACAGCACAGCTAAGATGTATAGTCAAATGAAAGTAGATACACTGAGCTTACGTTTCGCTGCTAATCCTTCCACTCCCACCTGCATTATTGTTCTCTATTTGACCTTATTAACGCTTCTCACAGGACTTTTTCACCTTTTATGTCAGCTATTCTCCACCTTACAGTCACTAAAACTAAGTGAAAAGGTGACCTGCACCAGGTGTGCGGGGTTAAACAAACATAGACAGCTGGACTTAAAGGGGTTTTCCAGTAAAAATGATTATTTAACACATTCCTGAAGTATGGCCTCCTGCTCTGGTGGTCCACGCTACTCCGCTCTTTCCATCTTCCGGTCGCCCCACTGTTTACATCCGGCTGGCTATGGGCATGGTCATATGAACCCCTCCAGCCAATGTCGGTGATGTGGCCACAATCGGCATGTCTTCTGGAGCCATTCATTGGCTGGAGTGGTACATGTGACCATGCCCAAAGCCATCTGGATGTAAACAGCGCCAGGACCCGAAGAGGAAGACAGCGTGGAGGACCATAGCGGCATGGAGCAGGTAAGTATGAATTTTTACCAGAAATCCCTTTAAGCTGGCCATACACATTAGATAGAAGTTGGTTGATGGTTGAACAAGCATCTGGTGAACATTTGTTTCACAGGCATGGCCATACATACTTTAGTCCATATCGGCCATTGCAGTGGTTCAAACTGCCCATACACATTCAATGAAGACGGGCAATAGACGTAAGATCTTTACTCTGACTTTAGTTTTTAAATTTTAAACCTAGCCAACTTCTTTTCAAATGATAATGGTTTGTCATCGATTGGCTAAAACAAACATTTGTTAAATTCACCATCTGTGTGATGTTCTCATGATAATGATTATTCGTTTAAAGGGAAGATCTTGTACTTTATTATAGTTTTTTTGTGTTTTTTTTCTTAGTCTGTCAAAGCAAAACAATGTCTTATCTGTAGCCATTATTTTTTTATTTTTAAAAGTCTTCCTAAGGGCACCCATTGGAGACGCACATTTCCTTGCTGTATTGTCTAGATAATGCAGCAAGATGTGTGTGCCTTTTGACAGCTGAGATGAATGGAAGAAGCATGATCAAAGAAATATCAGTGGGACAGAGCTGCAAACAGAGCCCCCTCTGTGTGTATAGTGTACAGTGCTATCATTCTGCCTTATATAGGCCTCCATTGGTACTAGAAAAAGATCAAAAACTTGCCGAAGTTAATGTAATGTTTTAATGATCATGAGGATGTGGCTGTGCTCATTCTGTCCCAATCTATACAGTAAAGCTGATAAGTGAACTGCACCCTGGTCTAATGCTCAACATACACATTAGCTCTGCAGCTTTATCCATAGGGCAAATAATGCAGTTGCACCTGCTCAGTGAAGAAACCCAATCTAAAGTAGCAGGTAAATACTGACTAGGTTCTGAATGGGATCTGTGAATTGCTGATGCACCTTTTTAAAGGAAAAGTTAGACTAAAATTAAAAAAAAAAAAACTTTGATGTGCATATGCACCAGAACAGTACCACACTGGTCCACAAGAGTTGGTGTGGTATTGAGGCTCAGCTACATCGAAGTGAATGTGGTACGGTTTTTGGAACATGGCATCCACATTGGAGAACCCCCTTCACTAATGTAGGAATAAAGTATCATCCATGGTGAAATACAACATACTTCCTTCTTCCCTCTTATGGTAGAAGGCATGGGACATTGATGCTTCCCTACACATATTGTTTTTGTCTAGTCTTACCAAAGTCAGCCAAGAGATGATGACTTTTACAAAAAGTGTAACATTTAATAACGATCATAAAGGGGCTTATTCCAACAAGTTATTTGACTGTTTTCAAGGATGTATAGTCCTATGGTAATGCCAAGACTATCTCAGAGCTATTAGGATAATTGAGCAGCAGGAGTTGCTGTTGGGGTCATGCCAGCTCCATTTTGACATTGTAGAGATCCCCCTCCAATGCCATAGCTGTTAATTTCCTGAAATCATAATGTAAAGCTTTATTTTCCCTGCAACACCACATCTGAAATCAACTACCATTCATCGGGTCCATGGCCTTTAGTCCATCCTATAGAACTGCACTGGTCGCAACTCTTGCGACCATGAAGGAGAGGCATGGCTCCTTCTATAAACTTATTTTTGTGCTAATAGGGCCTATAATATCCATTGTCTTCAGCAGACAGACACTAAAGGGTTTATGAGACGCCTCGATCACACAGACTTGTCGGGAGAGAAGCGTTCCCCTCCAGCAATCACCTGGTTGATTACTATTACATGTAGCAATCTCGGCAACATGGGGAACAGCGATCGTTATGCCTTCGCTTGTTGCCATGCTCTACAGTGGTTTGCCGATAGCAGAACGTAATTAGACAGCATGCTGAAACATCTGGATTGCCCCATGAACAAATGGCATTCGGAGGCAGTATTATGCCCCTTTCACACGAGCAGGAGACTCGCATGTCTCCCGCAACGCATCTATAGGGCTGGACTCCGGCACTGACTGGGATCGCATATAATGCTCTGCGATCCCTGTCAGTGTCGAGTCCAGCCCTGTAGATGCGTTGCGGGAGACATGCGAGTCTCCCGCTCGTGTGAAAGGGGCATTACACTGACAGATGATCGCTAACCATGGCTTACCAATTTTTTCTTAAATTACAGGTACACTTTGTCAGTCATACACCTGTGGTTGGGTCAGAATCTGGACAAATATAGGAAGGGATAATTAGTACTTTTCACTTTCAGAAATGCAAATCCTGCATGGACAGTCTGTGCAATGAAAATAATATTTTTAGCTCATATTGTTCTAGGAAAAGGCCAAATCTCCATAAAAGTATAATGTTCAACACAGCATAAAGGCACAGTGTTCGAAAAAGTAGAAAAAACCAATCAACAAGTAACCCCCAGCTATCATCCATATTTATTGTGATTAATATTTAAGGGACTGAGCAGTTACGACAGTGATTCCTGCCTTAAAGTGTTCTCCTGGAATTAAGAAAGTGAAAATACTCAAATATTACGTTTATTATAAATATATTTCCAAATACCCTTCATTACTTAGAATTGCTTGTTTTGTCTAGGGAGCAATTATTAGGAGAAATAAAATGGCCGCCATCCTATTAGTACACACAAAACCTGTCCTAATCACACAGGAGGACAACAGCCGTGAGGGGGGCTCCTGGGCATTGGCCCATCTGGAATTTTCCCTGTAGGGTCTATGGCCAGTCTGTCCCTGATCATGGAGGTATTCTTCCCTAGAAGCATTGCTTTTGGAAGAGAATTTGCTGCCCCCTGTCCATATTACACTGTATAGGAAACATGGACTCTCTTTTGCCATATGCACAAAGTATGCTGAGAAGGAGAGGAGCCTGCTCATGAGTGCTTACAAGCTACAATGAGAGGGTGAAGGAGACCATAGGTAAGGGTAGAAGCTGGTCAGATAGCTATGTAGTGACAGCAAGGTTATTGTAGTTTGAGGGTTTTCAGATTGTTTTTGACCAGTTGGATAGTGAGGGAGAGTCTGATGTGTTAGCGGAGGTGACTTCCAGAGTATAGGGGATGCACAGAAGAAATCGTAGAAATGATTGGAAAGCAGGCAAGGAGAACAAAAGTCTTTTAAGGATCACACTTTGCATGTGTTAAGGAATCCCTACAAAATAAAGGTGAAGGTTTCCTTAAAGTGACCCTTTGCTTCAAGAAAAAAAAATTCACATTAACTGGGAAATGAACAGAACACTTACATGGTGATCTCCTTTTCATCTTTTTCAATGCATATCTGTCAATTCACAGGCTCCTCTTCTACCATCCGAAATGGCCATACCAATTTTCAGACTGCCTGATGCATACTGTGAATTTGGTAGTCTAAGACACTTCCTACTTCTCCAGCCCTGCCCTTGGATTGGCCAAGCGCTGGTCATGTGAGCGGTGCTGGCCAATCTAAGGGCAGCAGGAAGTGACTTGGGCTACGAAATGTACAGTAGCCCTATAATTAGCAGATGAAAAGGAGGTCACCAGGTAAATGTTGTGTTCGTTCTTCATTTAATGAGAATTTATTTATTTTTTGTCTTGAGGCTTCTTTAAAAAAATTGACTGGATTTTAAATCCCCCCCCCCCCATACAAATTAACGACAGCTACAGTGTTTCCTTTAAATTTAGTAATCCCCTTTCTTCCTTTATTCTGTACTGTAAACAAAGAGTTAAGTGTAAAGGGGAGAGGGGGGCAATAGTGAAAGGATTGAGAGATGAAAGAAAGTCATTTAAAATGCATTAATGGCCCAAACTCCTGAAAACAACAATCTTCCCAAAGGCTCAGGAGCCTCCCGAAATTAATTAACAACAGGCCCACAAGTTTGTTTTGCTCCTCCATTTGAAGAATGAAATTCGAAGAGGCAGTAACTCGACACGAGTATGGGATTTTGTAAACAATGGCGGACAATGACAGACAAATATTGCACACATGTAGGAGGAAACCAAACCGGCCCTTTTTTCAAACATACAAAACCGACACAACACACACATCAGAGCGGACAACGCGCCAAACACTTACAAGAAGTTGTGGCCAGATTACGTAGTTGGGTAGAAGACTCCGGCCAACGCTTTTGGAGGCTGTTTGAAGTTGACAAGAAACAGACAACTATTGACTGATTTTGAGTACAAAGCCTTTGTATCTATAGTTCACATGGGTTGGTGAGCTTCAGAGAAGATTGCTTTTTAGTCCTGCGGTTCAGAGGCTGTATTCTTCAGACAACTAATAGATCATTATCACGGGGCTGATTCTTTCTCAATATCTAATGTACTGGTGATAAGCTTTCCTTTTAATGTCCTTCAAGTGGGTTAACAATGGAAAGGACCAGAGTAGTGACAATGAGACCTTCACTTTTTAAATAAAAAAGTTCTCAAAGGGTACATTCACATATGTGTTGTGAACTCCACCAGTCTGTACCGGCAGGGGAACAGACTACCGGAGTTCACTGTGTATCCGGGATAGTCTGACACTGCTGCGCACCGCCAGATCCCTATTGACCATAATGGGATCTGATGGGCATCCAGATGGTTTCCGGGTGAAATGTAAGCTTTTGGCTGGACACAGAGTATTGCGTGTGATTGGTGGGTGGCTTTTATTTTTTTTATTTTTTTAGCAAGCCTAGCCTTGCTTCTGCTGTATCATTGTGTATTTATTGGGAGTATAGTTTGTAAAAAATCTACTTTGCATTTATAGTGCTTGCTGTAAAAACTACTGTTGAAACTTCCAACTCTCCTATTTAAAGGAGACTCTAGTTAGGCAGGAACTTTTATTAAAGAAATGCTCCATCACGAAGAATTATGCAAATTGTCTCTTAACGAAAAAAAATCATCAGTACAGAGCAGTTTACTGGTTGGCGTTTAAGCATATATAAAAGTGCTGAGCTACCAAGCAATTATCAGGAAGGGACTGTTCCTTCCTGATAATTCCCTGCTCGTAAGTGGAGGTGAAGAGCTGCATTTACATGCAGTGATCACCACCACTGTATAAGGACGAGCGATGGCTACTGCCATCAATCTTTCTCATGCAAATTCATTGTTTCTGGGCAGCAGATCCCTGTTTACACAGCCAAATCTGCTGGCCAAAAACAATTACTTAGGGTACTTTCACACTAGTGGCATGGTTCTCCGGCAGGCGGTTCCAGCGGGTGAACAGCCTGCCGGATCCATGCTGCCGCTAGTGCATGTCGTAGTTTTATTCCGTCTGCCTCTCGGCTTGTTTGTCGTGCTGCGGCCGGAGCTCTGGTCCGCCCCCATTATAGTGAATGGGGCCCGAGCGGAGTTCTGGCCGAACGCGTGCACTAGCGGCAGCATGGATCCATTCTGCTAGTGTGAAACTAGCCTTAAAGGAGTTGTCTAACCTCCAGTGGGGGCATATCACTAGGATATGCCCCAATGTCTGATAGGTGCGTGTACCACCTCTGGGACCCACACCTATCTTTAGAATAGAGCCCGCAAAGTGAAGGGCCGCCCTCCTTTCCTTCCTATGGGAGTGCCGTAAATAGCCGAGCAGTGCGCTCAGTGATTTTCGGCAGTCTCATTGAAATGAATGGAAAGCACACCATGCCAGCACAGCCACCACTCCACTCACTTCTATGTGGTTGACGGAAATAGCCGAGCCAGTGGTGCACCCTCCTTCACTTTGCTGGCTGAGGTGAGACAACCCATTTAATGGGTTGCATGAACTATGAATTCACAGGAGCACATTTACATAAGCAGATTACTGGGAACAACCATTCGTAGTAATCTGCCCAACAATTGTGCGGTGTAAATCCTCCATTAGGCATCTCCTCCAGCCACCCTGTAACCTGCTCCGTACTGGTGAGTGGCCAAAACTTGGAAAGAGTGCTGTCCACAGAAGAAGTCTCTGGTATGGCTGATATGGGTTTATTTGCATAGGAGTGACCGTACTAGTGACATACAGTTCGACCGCTTTGTCCCTGTCAGTCCTATAGATCACTTTCCACCCTTCAGACTCTATAGGTCATGAAGGATTGTGCTTACTCTCTTCTCTCCAAATGGAACATAAGTGGCTCCATCTTGACCTTTGTTGATTCATGTTGACCTCTCCATTTGGTGAGCCTGTAGGCTTTGTTCTAGATCCAGGTTGGTTTCCACTATAAAGACAGTCACAGTGACCTAATTATTAGACATTAATTGAAATAGAAACTCTTCTGATACCTCCGAACTACTAAGCTTTTCAACAACTCACTCGACACCTGTCAGTCAATCAATTGCCACATATACATTTCAGCTTCTATAACCCAAGGCTGTCCTACAAAGAAAATAATGTATGCTTTATTGCATTCCTTGCACACACCTCATGGTTCTGCCCTCACTTTTAGGGTTTCCATGTTCAGGTTTTTGAAGGACTTTTTGAATCCTGATGATAAATAAAAGTCCGATTCATAAAGGGATGGACAAGTATAAAGGAAAGACTGAGTCTTCTCTTTTTGACTTCACTCCTGGCTTTACATTAAAAAACTGCATCTAAAAGTCTAAACGTGAGAACACACCCGTATAATTTACACCCTTAAAGGGGTTGTGTCATCTAAGACAATGGGGGCATTTCGCTAGGATATGCTTCCATTGTCTGATAGGTGTGGGTCCCACCGCTGGGACCTGCACCTATATCGAGAACGGAGCCCCGCAAAGTGGTTGCTGTAGGACTCCGGTCCGGCCACCACCAAGTTCTCTCCCCATAGAAGTGAATGGGAGCGCACCGCGCATGACCAGCCACCGCTCCCATTCACTTCTATGGGCCCGACGGAAATGGCAGAGCAAGCGCTCAGCTATTTTCGGTGGCCCCATAGAAAGGAATGGAGGGCGGCTGTACATGCACAGTGCGCCCTCCACCACTTTCAGGGCTCTGTTTAGGAGCACCTGTAAGACAATGGGGGCATATCCTAGCGCAGGGATCAGCAACCTCCGGCACTCCAGCTGTGGTAAAACTACAACTCCTAGCATGCACAATCGCTTGTCTGTTCTCAGATCTCCCATAGAAGTGAATGGAGCATGCTGGGAGTCATAGTTTTAGCTGAAGTGCCAGAGGTTGCTGATCCCTATCCTAGCGATATGCCCCTATTGTCTCAGATGAGAAAACCCCTTTAACTACACCTGCTTTTTCTTAATACATACATATGATTGATTTATGGTGCCACAGACCTATTGGGGAAAAGAAACCCATCAGAAACATTTGGGGAGCTATACACTACATTTTTTTTTTTTACTGAAGAGCACACAACAGCGGTTTGCCTTTTGATAACCACATACCTGCACCATCGGTGTGGTTTTCAAATTGTCAATGGGCGCACAGTTTTGTTTGTGAAACTACTGTTTGCCTGTAAAATTGTGAGGCCATTAACAATCAAGGAAAAAACCATGCCAATCTGTGGGGCAACCAACTGGCAGAGCGGTTGATGGTCTCACTGTGACTGCATCTCGAGCAGCCCCTACATGTGCCCTAAGGCTGCACATACATGATTTTCATGCAGCATACTACAGTACCGGCTAAGTAGATAAGATTTTTAAAATTTCATCTACACTGTGCAGAAATTGACCTCTGATTTGGGTTTTGAATTCCACAGCATGTCAATTCTTTGTGTGTGATTTTCAGTGCAGATTTCCTCCTATACAATGCTATGATCTAGCATAAATCTATGTTAAAATCTGCAAGTACCACATGCGGGATTTGATGCGGAGATTCAGCAAAATCTGCACCAAATCTGCACAAGTTACGCTGCCATGTGCATATTGTTGCTGTCACCTGTGAAGGACCTTGAGGTTATGGTCCTCAGAATGGCCTTCTAGGGTAGGAGCTGGCGGTGGTTATTAAGGGAGGCAGTAGCAAAGTCCAATAGGAACCAAGAATGACGTGAAATACAAAGTGGCAGGCGTAAGCATAGTGAGAAACCAGGCAATACCAAAAGCAAGTTTGGTACACCCAGTGCTAGAGATAGTGGTGAGCTTGTACAGAAGAAGGATAAGTTCTTCTGTGAGGAACCCAGTGCCCTCATTATGCAACATTATAAAGGAACCAAGGCAGTAAATGCAATATATTTATGTCTGCTGGTTGGTAATCTATACAATAGCTCCTGGACGCCAACAAAAAAATCTGTAACTAAAGGTCTGAAGGTACATTTACAAGTGCCAAACAACCAGGACATTATGGGGAAGAAAGCAATCCTTCCTGATAATTCCCTGCTCGTCAGCGGAGGTGAAGAACTGCATTTACAGGCAGCGATCATCTTTTCTGGGGCAGCAGATCCCTGTTGACATACCACGACCTGCTGCCCAGAAATGATGATTTAGGTGTCTACATAGGCAGTCATTTCACCCGGTAAATAAGCGTTGTGCTCATTAATTGGGTGAACTGCGGCTTCTTTACTTGGGCAGATTATCATTCCTGAAAATCGGGCTGTGTAAATCCAGAGGGGCTTTTCTCTTCAGGCACTACTGGCCCCTCCCCCCATATTGCTGCCAATTTAAGGTTGGATATATCATAGTTGTAGACCGCAACTACAGTACTTAGAATGATTCCGAAGATAGCAAATCATTTTGAATTGTAAAATACACGCAGCTATTTTCTTGTTTTACTCTTTAGATTTGTGATACTTTTTGTTTTCAATAAAATACAACTATCAGAAGTAAACCAGTCCCGATTCTTCCTGGTACAAAAGATTAACTGTTATTACTGAGATCCGTCTTGTAATATTCATCAAGCGACCTTACTAGAAGCTCAAATCGTGAAAGGTTCAGAGGGTGAGATTTGACTTTTATTAATAGGGCATTAGAGATGTATACAGCAAGTATGAGAATTCCACAATGACGACTGGATTATTACCTCAATGGCTTCAGCAGATGTGAGGGGCCACGGTACAGTTTATGTAAGGGATAATGTTATACCCAAGAATACGACCTTGTCATCTGGAGTCTCTCCTGCCGAGAGTCCCTTCCATGAATCCTCAGTCTAGCCCTGCTATCAGGAGGGCTATTTCCAAGTATGACTAATTGTGGCAGATTTACTAAACCTATAGATGGCATAAGCTTATTCCGGCTGTCTAGACCTGCACCATATTTATCACAGGGGCTCAGGCTGGATGATGAATTTGGTGCATGGAAATCTTTTCAAACGGTAAACCAACTATTGGTTAGCTTAGATTGAGGCAGAATTTTATGTGTTGCACGGCAGTTCTGGTGCTAAATGTTGCATGTTAGGCCATGCCCCGTTTCCTGCTAGGCCTTGATCCCCTTTCTAGTAAACCACACCTCTTGTTGAGCAAAGTGCACAAAATTTATCAAGAACTTGATAAGCCAAATTGCACTAAATTTTGGCACAATTTACAACAATGTCTAGGTGCACTGACATTAGTAAAGGTGGGCCAGTGTACTTGGGGCACAGATGCCTTCAAGGAGGTCTGTAAGTCTTATTAGTGTCCTTATAATCAATGTTCTTGACCAATGATTACACAAGTTCTTACTAGAATGCAGTGCGTTACCATCTTTAATACATATTTGTTTTTTAAAACACCTAGACAAAACACTATGCTGAGTTCCCCAGACACTGATAAGGTGCTACCATGACCACATGTTGCTCTCTGGAGGGGAGGCGTGGTGCAACCCAATGGAAAATAAGTCCAGAGAGTCCCAGTTTACAGTAACCCAGAGTGCTTCTTTACTGGATGAACTCAAGTGCAATACAAGTACCCTGGCCAAAGGGCTGGTGGCCCAGGGTCTGTGGCTCAATCGTTGGGCAGGATGTCCCCATCTTGGCATCCTCTTCTTGTCACTCATACAGTCTGGCAGGGTCTGTTCTACTAAACACTGGTTCCTAACTGCAGACAACATGGTAGTTCCTACTACTCTACTTTTTTATACAGTTTGTAACTGATCTAGAGCCTTCTGGTTGGGGGGGGGGGTGAATCTGGAAAGGCACAGCCTAACATAAACAATGTTGCACTTCAAGGCCACCATAGACTTGTATTGGGCCTCAATGCAAGTCAAAGGGAATGACCAAGCAGTTTCCTGTTTTAAACAATAGTCTGAGGAGCTAAACCAGATGGTTAAACGTACACTGTGTCTTGCTTTTTCCTCCAAAACTCAGCTCTGCATAGTCCCTTATGACAGCAGTGGAAAATCACTAGCTTCTCTGTGCACAGGCTGGAAATTCCCAAAGTCTCTGTGAGCTAGCTGTGCATGAACCCTTTCCACAATTCAGTGCAAATGCAGAGCAGTAACGGTACAAATTAACAGGATATATCATATAAAATGCAATTCAACAGTATAAAATAGTGCAAAGACAACTGTTACTGTCACAGATTCTAACAGAACATCTGCTTGGTGACAGCTGAAGCTTTAAACTAAGCATGTGTGACCACCGTAGTGAGGTGAATGGAGAAATGAGGAAAAGGGCAAACAGCAGGTGGAGATATACAGATAAATATTTTTAATAACTCACTGGCTATACAAAATTCTTAATTACATGCAATCACAAAAGTATTCAGATCCAGGTGCTGGTTTGAATAATATAGAATGTTTTTGTGGGACAACCCCATTTAATGGATTTATGTAGATAGTAAATGACAAGCATTACATCGGAGAGTAAAAATTTAAAAGGGGTGTCCATTGCAGGAAACTGGATACTGGATCCCAGACTGGACACTTCTCCTGTGACATGTCATTAGAATAATGCTATATGTCTCTTCCCGACCTTCACTGTAATGACTTGTACTTAAAGGGAACCTGTCATCTCCGAAACACCCCCTGAACTAGAGTAAGCGTTGTATAGTGTAAATGATGCTGAATCCGAATATGTAATTTTTATCTTCATACTCACTTCCATTCCGACGCTGTGCTCCCACAAACCTGCTGTAAAATGCACTCACTGGACTCTTCTTTGAGTCCTCTCCATTATGTGAGTGAGCACTGGAGTCCAGTGAGTGCATTTTACTGCAGGTTTGTGGGAGCACAGCGTCAGAATGGAAGGGAGTATGAATATAAAACTTACATATTCGGATTCAACATCACCTAGTTCAGGGGGTGTTTCAGAGATGACAGGTTCCCTTTAAATAGTGCTGTCAGTACCAATGATTACAGCAGAGGTAAATCATTATAATGCCATGCAGTCCTGTCACAGGAGCAGATTTCACCATGGGGAATAGCGCTCCCTCACAGAGCATGTTTCACGCAGTAAACACGTTCGTCTAGAGTTGGCCTCTTTGTGGGTCATTGTGTTTTGCATTGTTGACGTCTACTCTGTTTTCCGTATCTTCAGGCAATGATGTCCACTCAGGTTACTCACCAGGAGGATGTTTTTAGAAGGAATCCACTTTAGATGCAAGTGACTGTCAAAAGTTTCTCTAAGCTTGTCGTTTCCATGAACATTGGATTTAGGGTCTCTGTACAGCCCGTATTTCAATAACTGAAAGTAATATTACACTGTGTCGCACTGGCAGCACTGGCTTTTTCTTGTGGTATCAGTTTCAGTCCTGGCCAGGGTGCATTCCTAACTGGGTTCAATTTGAACTGCCAACCCCACCACCAAGGGTCTACTGAATCACACGAAGATCCTCATAGGTTCTATTGTAATTTTAAGTTTGTTTAGGTAGAACGTTTGCTTGTCTTGATATTACAAACTCTGGACCCTAAAAGATAGAGAAAACATGCAAACCCTTGCAATGTATTTGATTTATTTGGTTACTGTTTTTTTTTTTAGTTGGCACCATGCTAGGTAGAGGCCAACATGAGGAGGATAACATGCCTGAAAATCCTTCCCATGCCTGGTAAATCCCACTGACCCATATCTCAATAGGGTTTGCTGATCAGACTGTATCTACTCTCTGCTTATATGATGTGCTAAGGTATATAGAGGATATAATGGCAGTTTTTTTTTGTTTAGTTTTTTTTTTGGAGGGGGACATAATGGATATATTAGATTTTGGTATTTTTATTGGGGAATCAAAGGTGATAGCTGGAAAAATGCATGCAGTTTTTGATGGAATGTGTGATGTCTGGTTCTTCCTGAACTTTTTTGAGCCAGGTAATCCAGCAGGAAATAAATTTGATTAGTATTAAAAATCTCAGACAACCCCTAGAATGTATTAAAACATGATATACTCGCCCATTTCTCCAGTGCTGTTCTCTGCAGTGCTCAAACTGTACTCCGCTGCTGATTGTTTACAAAGCACCAGTGGTGACGTGCCCGGACACAGCACATGACCACTGCTGCCAATCGGCTCTATAACACTAAGCAGAGTGATATTTGCTTTAAAGTGCCCATAGAGACCTTTACAGCTGTCACTGCAGAGGTGAGTCGCTGCAAAGCAGCTCAATGCAACAGACACTTCACAGTGAAGCTCCACCTCCAATGCACGTTTAGGAACAGAACCTAGCAGAATAAAACCTCATGCTTACACTACCCCTGATAATAAAAGTTCATCAAAAGGTACGTTCAAACTTCTCTCCCTAGTCCCAAACTAGTGCCGACAAAGCTCCCTCTAAAGAGGTTGTCTGACGTTGGAACAGTTTTATCTTCCAGCAATATTGCCACTGTTCCCCATGGACTGCAACTGGTCTGGCAGGTTAAGCCTTAGGCACACAAGTGCATAGAGCCATAACTGTAATGGTGCAACGCAATGAACTGTACCAATATGTTTGGTTTCTCCTAGATTGTATATAAAATCGGAGGTACAGAATGGGTTAATTTTTATGTATGCCGTGCAATGGATCTGTACAACATGTATCTGTGCATGAGGCCTGATTCGTGGAGCTGCAATAGCAGACAGAGCCCAAGGACAAAAGTGACGCTGGTTCTGGAGACGCCCCAAAGTCTTACATGGCAGGACCAATGCCAAATGTATAACTAAAAGCATGTATAACCTAGCAGTGAGTGCTGCTTGCCATATGCAGCATGGACTAGGTCAATCTATAAGTAATGACCATTTTACAGTGACTTATAGTGAGGGTAATGAGCCCTAATTTTGAGAAGAACAATGGATTTTCAGGTTCACTATGAAGTTTGATCAAAGATTAAGAAAACACAGTGGTTAATAAGTCTGCACTGTTTTCCCTTTAACCCTCCCAGCAGGCTAAACTCTGCATTTCCTTGGTATGACATGCAAATTGCTGAAAATGATCAGCTGCAGACTAATCCGTAGCTCATGAGCTTGATGCTAAAATCAGGAAATGGAGTCCATGGAGAATTTCCACCTCCCTCCCCCTTTACTCCAAGTACTTTTATTAAGACCAGATGTGGGACATTGGAGATACTGTGTAACAATATCCTTCCATATCGTCCAGGCCTCTACTGCAGTGATCTTGGCAATTGACTTGGACGTTCTATCCAAAGTCAACAGTTCCCGTCCATTGGAGAGACCAACCTGTCAAGTCCTGAAGCTGCCAGATGTTTTGTTGAAGAGCATAGCAGTATGAGGTAAAGATGACTCTTCCGTAGCAGAATGACAGCTCTTACCTTGGCCCCAAGATTGTTTAGGTTTAGGCCTCTTAGATTTTATTTTTGGTATTTGGCCTGTATTCTCAAGTCATGAATGATTTAACATGGGATCCACATTTTGTAGCCAAGCATTTAAATATTTTTATATTATCATAAAATTCCTAGAGCTCAGTTGGAACTTGTTGTAGGCCAATTACAGGCCAGTGATGTCTAACTGGTAGCCTGGGAAGTTATGAGCAATGGGTGTGGAACCACTGCACCAACCAACCGGTTTAACTTTGGGCTATCCCTAAGGGCCTTATCCTTACATTCCCATAGTTTTCACCATTTAACCCATATTCAGGGCTCTGGACTTTTCTGCAGGGGAGCCACCAGGCCGGTACCTCTTGAAATAGTCCTGATGTGTTTGGCAGCTGAACCACGGGGGTCAGAGACACCAGTGCAAAGAACCAAAGGTACAGGCAATACTTGTAGTCAGGAAAGCTGTCTGGGGTCAGGGCAGACAGAGTTTGTGAGAATCATGAAACTAGTCTGAGGTCAGAGCAGGCAGCAAAGGGTCAATACAGTAAACAAGCTATGATCAGGTCAGGCAGTGAAAGTAGAATTTACGTATATGGCCGGATAAACAGAACAGCACACCTTCACTAAGGACTAGCAAGCTAGGAAACCTTAAAGGGGTTGTCCGGGTTCAGAGAAGAACCCGGACATACCTGCAATTTCACCCAGGCAGCCCGCCTGAAGAGGGCATCGGAGCATCCTATGCTCCGATGCCCTCCTTTGCCCTGCGCTAATTAGCGCAGGGCAAAGGAATTTCGCCGGGTTCCGGTGACGTACCGGTCCCTGCCGGGCAGAGGCTTCCGCCCGGCAGTGAGTCGGTGACGTCATCGGCGCTGATGGACAGGCTTCAGCGCTGCCCTAGCCAGTAAAACGGCTAGGGCAGCGCTAAAGCCGGCCCATTAAGGCCGGTGACGTCACCGAACTCACTGCCGGGCGGAAGTACCCGCCCGGCAGCGAGTATTTTCAAAACAAGAGACCTTGCCCTGCGCGATCTAGCGCAGGGCAAGGGGGGGGCATCGGAGCATGAGATGCTCCGATGTCCTCTTCAGGCAGGCTGCCTGGGTGAAATTGCAGGTATGTCCGGGTTCTTCTCTGAACCCGGACAACCCCTTTAAGCTCAGGCAGACAATCCTGAAGTATCCAGCCATTGGCCAAATTCCCTTTACTCACACGTATTTAATCAATATTTTATTTTTTATTTTTTGGGGGGAGGGGGGCATTGCTTACATTTAAAGGGAACCTGTCATCACCTTTATGCTACCCATACTAACAGCAGAATAAAGTAGAGACAGGAGAGTTGATTTCAGCGGTCTGTCATTAAGTTAAAAGTAAGTGGTTGCCGAGAACCAACATCACAAAAATTGCAGATTAGGCCTGGAAAGGAGTCAAATCTTCATGAGAAGAGTCATGGTTATTCATGAATTCCTGCTTTCCCTGCCCACCTGATGATGACTGACGGGCTTCTACCTAGTTTTCTCCCTTTCTCTCTAGGAGAGAACTGCCAATCATCAGCACATGGGTGGGGAGAGCAGGAGATTAGGAATAACCATGACTCTTCTCAGGTAGATATGACTCTTTTCAAGGCCTGGGATGCAATGTTTGTGATGTTGGTTCTCAGCAACCACTCACTTTTAGCTCAAGAGAGACACACCGCTGAAATCAGCATTTCTGTCACTATTTTATGCTGCCCTCAGTACAGTCAGCATAAAGTTGATGACAGGTTCCCTTTAAGCTAGAAGCATATATATGTGATTACTACACCAATACACAGGGTAGTACACAACATTATCTGAGAGGCCCAAAAATGTTGGGCTACGGAAGGGTTCCAAAGAACCAGAATTTTGGTAGTAGCAGCACCAACTATCTGGGCCAGAAGTAGTAGTAGTAGTAGTAGTGGGCCACAGTTGTCCCTGCTGGCTTCGGAACAGCGCAACATTATAGCTGAGGAGAAAGAGGATGAAATTGTGGATTAGATGGCTTGCTCCTCCTCCTCGCAACAGGATGACATGGAGGTGACTTCAGAATCCAACACTGTGCCGTGGAGCCAGAGGTCACAGCATTCCTCCTGCTCCTCCTCCTTGCAGCCCCAAAGAAGGCTTTCAGTGGAAGCTTTTTAGTCTTCACTGCCCATTTGTAGAGGACCGCCTTCCTTTTTCCAAAGAAGTGGCAAGAAAACCACACCATGCCCTAAGGCAGATAGTCAACAGAGTCTCCCTGTTGATAACTTGGGTGAGCCATCACCATTTGGGCTGCCCATAGGAGGAGATTGGTGACCCCGTGCACACCTGTGTTGATGGTAGTGGTAATAGTGGCACCTCTAGCCATGGAATTGGAGGCAGCGACAGTGGTAGTCTGGAAAAACGCAGAGCAAGGGAGTGGAGCCTAGGAGCTCATCTCACAGTCTGAAAAAATTGTCAGGGAGGGTGAGAACGATGACGATTGTGTGCTGTACAGGACCTGGGAGCCAGATCAGGGTGCTGAGAAGGAGGCAACATCAGTGGAGAAAGATGGTGGCTAAAGCAATAAAAAACAGAGGGGATGTATCTCCTAGCTTGGCTGACTGTAGCTCTGTGTGAGCAATTCCCATATGGCGCTTTTTCTCCACAAGGCAGGCACACAAAACCACAGCGGTGTGCAAGATCTGCAGGATTAAAATAAGACGTGGACATTCAAACACAATTATAGGTACCAGAGGTCTATTGCAGCACATGAGGCGGCTTCTCCTTTGGGAAAATGCAACTGGCCAGGGTTCCCAATCGGAACAAGTCTGTCCTTCTCATGGTCCTCTTTGTGGCAGCCAACCCACATCCCCAAGCAGTACAGAATCTTTGTCATACTCAATACCACCTTCTTCTTCTCCTGCTAAGACTCCTTGTCCTTGGCTCCATCGTGAGACATCTATAACAGAACGTTTGACCATGAAAAAACTTTTCTCCACCAGCAATTCGCTTGTCTACAAGCTGAACCTCCACCTGGCCACCTTGTAGGCAGTGCAGTCGCTGCAGTACCATTGTAGCAGTGCCTTGTACTCTGATTAGTAAATGTCGCCTATTGTGTTTGCAGCAGTGCTTTTTTGTAGCTTTGTCACTGAGTCCTTAAGGCAGCGCTCAAAATCTTTACAGCTTCTTGGTATGGAGCTGCCGTACAGAATTAATTGGGCACTATATGTAAGGACATTCTGGGTCCATACATTGAACAGAGAATACCGCCGTAAATATTCATACAAAAAAATTGTGGAATTTTTGCTGATTTTCTTGTTTACCATGTGCTCTGAGGTTGTTTTTTTGTTTTGTTTTTTTGTCAAATTTAAAGTGTCCTGGACATCGAAGGTTTTGATACTTGGGAGATTGAGTGCTGTGACCCCCTCTGACCGCTAGAACGAGGAGAGCGCTCTCTGTCCTTGCTGCAAGAAAAGCGCTCAATAGAAAGTCTATGGGTCTGTCTCAATTCCGTCTCCTGCAACGAAGAGAGAGAGCACTATGTGAGAGCTTCTTTCTCCTCGTTCTAGTGATCAATGGGTGTCTCAGCACTTCTGCTAATCAAAACCTTGATATCTTGCCACAATCTATCAAACATTTTAATTTTTTTAGTACACGTCAAGTCTTAATCTAAGAATTTTAAAAGAAGACTTTAAAAAGCAATCCCGAAATTGCATCTCTGGTCCAAAATAATTAAAATCTTCTAGACATGGCTCATTCTTTTATCCTTAGCATAAATAAAGGAGAGGACAGAATTATATTTACCAAGAATTGGAAACCGACTCCATTTCCATGGCAACCAGGCGCTGGTCTTAGGAGATACTGGCTGCGATGGTAGGACAATGGTTAACTACTTAGTATTCAATGCAGTTTTGAGCGATGTTTTTGAAACCGGCGAGAACAAAATGAATCTATAAATATCCGCCATGTTGTAGCTCCGGTTGTTTACGGCTCCGTTACCTGCTGCTGTCTTGGTATCCAAGCTGAAAACATATTTCTTAAGAATGCCATCTGAAGTTTCCTTGCTTCTCTCTGCTTTTTGATGTATGGCCTCAAGCCTTGTAGGGATTTGCTGCGAATCTTGCTCGTGCCATGTGCCCTGTATGTGGATGCCAAGAACATTAGGTTTTCATCAAGTTGAGTCATGTATCATAAGATGGATTATGCATGTGATTTGGGGCCCAATTGTAGGGAGGGCCTTATATCCTACCACATGGTTAGAGTTCACGTGCACAGGAACCACAATGTTGGCACGAGAGCTAACCTATGGTTAGTTGGTGCCCTATACAATACATTTTGATGATGCATCTCTTATGGTGTACTATATAGTGCTCAACGTGCTTGGGTAACACTAGGGAAGCTCCAGGTGCCCAGGTCAGCAATGTCCCTTTCAGTTGTAGTCCCTGCACCCTGATCACCTACAAGAAACATGAATAGGGCTGGAGGTAAATTAGAACCATGGTTTCCTGAGATCATGACGTATGGTGTTTTTATTTTTGGTTTGCCTTTATCACTGGATCAGTGGAACCAATGGCAGTTCTTAGGTACTCCATACATGTACATATCACACCGCTTTGATAAATCAAAAATTTACTTGGTTATCAGCTGCCATGTTCTCATGAAGTTTGCAGGTGCGGAGGTGATGCCGCCGAAAAGAAAGTAACTGCACTGGTCTGGACAGGTGACAGAATGGTCACCTCAGCCTTTTGCGAGGCTGTCAACTAAAATCATTCAGTGGATACTCCCGCTGTAGGTACCTGGCTCTGTGCCTTTCAAGAGTCTATGTATGCCATGCGTTAAGAGATTGCAATGACTGGGAAACAGCCATTCCGGGATACACTTTGTATAGGAAAGATAGGGTGGAGAAAAGGGGGGGTGGGGTCGCCATTTATGTTAAAGATACCATAAAATCAACAGTGATCCAAAATTCATGTAAGGAGTTGGAGACTCTCTGGGTCTGCTTGCAAAATAAAAAGGGATCTGTTACCAGAGTAGGTGCAATCTATAGGCCTCCAGGGCAATCTGAAGAGCATGACATTATGCTGGTGGATGAGATTACCCAAATGGCAGTAAAGGGAGATATTGTAGTTATGGGAGACTTCAACATGCCTGATGTTGATTGGAATATCCCTTGTGCGTCCACATGCAAAAGTAGGAACATAGTAGAGGCCCTGACGGGTATGTCCCTAAAACAGTTGGTGAAAGCGCCAACTAGAGGTGAAAATATCCTAGATCTAGTATTTACAAATGGTGATCTGGTATCTGAGGTGAAGGTGGGAGAAAATCTGGGTTCCAGTGACCACCAATGTTTGTGGTTCGAAGTCCAAACTGACTGTGAGAAATCCCATTCTGCAACCAAAGTATTGGATTTTACGAAGACCAAGTTTGAGGTTATGGGAGAATATGTAAAGAAAGAATTAAAAGGGCGGGATAAAACAGCAGGAGCGAGTGCTCAGTGGAAGGCATTTAAAGAAGTCCTCTTAAAGGCAACTAGACTATATGTTAGACAAATTAGCAAAGGAAAAGAAAGAGAAATCCACTATGGTTTACTAGAGAGGTAAGAGCTATAGTGAATGATAAAAAGTCTGCCTATAAGAGGTATAAAGAGTCTGGAAGTGTAGCGGACAGAGAAGTGTATAAAATTATACAGAAGAAGACAAAACAGATCATTAATGCTGCTAAAGCTTCAAAGGAGGAAGAAATGGCCATATCTGTTAAGGAGGGAAATAAAACCTTCTTCAGATATATTAGTGACAGGAAGAAGAAAAAACTGCGGCATTACAAAACTTAGCAATGGAAAAAAATCTGTATATAGATGGGGAATAAGACGGTCGCTGACCATCTGAATAACTACTTCTGCTCAGTTTTTTCAGATGGCGACTCTCATAATCAGAACATGGCTGGACATAGCATTGCCCCTAGTTGTAAAGTCTTAGCCCCAGTGTTTCAGAGGCCGATGTTCTACAGGAACTTGTCCGGCTAAAGTTAAATAAGGCAATGGGTCCAGATGGCATCCACCCCAGAGTTCTTAAAGAACTCCGATCTGTGATTGTTGGCCCCCTGACTGATCTATATAATCAGTCCCTTCTTACAGGAGATGTTCCTGATGATTGGAGAATGGCTAATGTTGTACCCATTCACAAGAAGGGTAGTAGAGAAGAAGCTAGTAAACTATAGGCAGTCAGCTTGACATCTGTAGTGGTAAAAATGATGGAGACTCTACTAAAAAAGAAGATAATTGACCATCTAACAATAAACAACTTGATGGACCCAAACCAGCATGGCTTTACTGAGGGCCGATCATGTCAGACTAATCTCATTGATTTCTTTGACTATGTAACTAAAGTGCTGGATGAAGGTGGTGCTGTGGATATCGCCTACCTGGATTTCAGTAAAGCTTTCGATACGGTTCCCCATAAAGAGCTGATAGAGAAGTTATCAAAAATTGGACTTAACCCCTGGATAGTTCAGTGGATCTGCAGTTGGCTGAAGGACAGATACCAGAGGGTTGTTGTTAATGGAGTGTATTCTGAGCAGAGGCTGGTTACAAGTGGGGTGCCACAGGGATCTGTTCTGGGTCCTGTTCTGTTTAACATGTTTGTAAGTGACATAAGGGACGGCTTGATAGGGAAGGTTTGCTTGTTTGCTGATGACACAAAAGTGTGTAATAGGGTTGATGTTCCAGGAGGTGTCGGTAATATGGAGAATGATTTATCTTCATTAGATAAGTGGTCAAAACAATGGAAACTTCAGTTCAATGTTTCCAAATGTAAAATAATGCACTTGGGGAGAAGAAATCCTCTATCTGAGTATCGTATTGGCAGTTCTGTGCTAACAAAGACCTCAGAAAGAGAAGGATTTGGGGGTAGTCATCTCTGACAGCCTCAAAATGAGTAACCAATGCAGCCAGGCGGTGGGGAAAGCAAATCGTATGCTTGGCTGCATAGCTAGAGGTATAACGAGCAGAAAGAGGGAGATTGTGATCCCTCTGTATAGAGCTCTAGTGAGACCACATCTGGAACACTGTGTTCAATTCTGGAGACCTCACCTGCAAAAGGATATTGCTAAAATAGAACGGGTCCAAAGAAGAGCTACAAAAATGGTGGAAGGTCTAAAACATAGAACTTATCAAGAAAGACTCCGAGTTCTTAATATGTATAGTCTGGAGGAAAGAAGAGAAAGGGGGGACATGATTGAAACTTTTAAATATGTTAAAGGACTGAATAAAGTTCAGGAGGGAAGTGTTATTAATAAGAAACAGAACACAAGAACAAGGGGGCACAATCTGAGGTTAGTTGGGGGAAAAATCAAGAACAACATTAGAAAATATTATTTCACTGAAAGAGTAGTAGAAGCTTGGAACAAACTTCCAGCAGAGGTGGTTGATAAATCCACAGTAACTGAATTTAAACATGCCTGGGATAAACATGTATCTATCCTAAGATAAAAATAAAAGGATAATAAAAGGGCAGACTAGATGGACCAGGTGGTCTTTTTCTGCCGTCAATCTTCTATGTAAGTCTGACTACCATTCTCCCCAGGTGGATTGGACTGGCGGAGTTAGGCAGGGTAAACTATTTGCAGGATGGCAGCTCTCTGCTGGGCACATATTACAGTTGGCATCATGGAGGAGGACAACTCCTAGTGGCCAAGGACTGCTTGTGGTGACATCACTAGGAGGTTGAGCTGCAAAAGGAACTGATAGGAGGATGTCTCCCACTAAAAGGATAGTTGTAGCTGCTTTTTTGTGGCGTTATGGGTGACACCCAAAGATGTGAATCTGCACCATTGTTCTTGAAGAGAAGTCAGAGAGAGAAAGACGGAGAGGGTCACCTCTGAATGGTGAGGGTGGAACCAGTGTAACACCAGCAAAGGGAAGGTGTAGAGTGCTGTGAGGGACCCGAGAGAAGCTGACTCTAGTAGAGCCTTGTAGTCATATTGGGCTCAGGACAAACACAATGTTGAAGCAATGTGTGTGTGAAATGCTTTATAAATGTTCCTTATTCCCTTTAATAAGGTCTACACACCAATCTTGGCCATGGCCTCAATCTAGGGTTGCTATCTCACCGGCAAAGTCGATATTTTAGTGGCCCTGCCGGTGCCGGTAATTTTTTTTTCTACTGGCAATATTAATTGTTGGTATTTTTGGTGGGGCATTATTTATTCTGGGACACACTAATGGGGGAGGTATTAATTCTGGAACACACTAATGGGGCATTACTATTACTGGGGGGCACTAATGGGGGCATTACTATTACTGGGGGTGGTAATGGGAGCATTAATATTATTGGGGACACTGAAGGGGGCATTATTAATTCTGGGGTGTTAATGGTGGCATCACTATTACTGGGGGCACTAATGGTTGCATTATTAATGCTTGGGGGCACTAATGGGGGCATTATTAATTCTGAGCAGCACTACTGGGGGCATTAATATTACTGGAAATCATTAATGGGGGCTATAATATTATGGGGGCACTAAAGGGGGCATTATTAATTATGGGGGTGTTAATAGTGGCATCACTATTACTGGGGACACTAATGGGGGCATTATTAATTCTGAGCAGCACTACTGGGGGCATTAATATAACTAGAAAGCATTAATGGGGGCTATAATATTATTTAGAGCCACAGTATGACACCAACTTAACACAGTGTTAAGCCACATCCCCACCCCCACCCCCTCTTTGGGGTGTGGCTTAACTTGGCTGGTATTTTTTGTTGGGAAAGGTGGCAACCCTACCTCATCACACTACCAATAATCACTGTAGCAGTGCAGCCATCGAACTGAATGGAGTCACAGCACGACTGTGACCCTGGAATCACAAAAAAAAATCAAGCAGTCCATGTTGTGGCTGATATTGCTGTGTAGCCCCATCTTAAATGTGGTGAAAAGCATGTCATGACAGGGTTTTTTGGTGCAAATTTTCATGCATAGATACCATATCAACGTGCTGCATGGAACAAAGAGTGGATGTGCTTCATGATGATTAAAGGGCATCGGTCAGTAGATTTGTACCTATGACACTGTCTGACCTTTTATATGTGCACTTGGCAGCTGAAGGCTGTATAAGGTGTATAAGTGATCACACTGGGTCCTGTCAATCAAAGTGCAGAGGATGCAGCAGTTGCCGAGAGAGCAGAGCCTCTAAGAATAATGGTAAGGCCCCCGTTGCTCCTAAAGGCTCATTTGCATATATTAAACCATAAGTTTTCTCAGCAATGCGGACACATATGAACATGGGACCAACACAGATGTCTTCAGCTGCCAAGTGCACATGTAACAGGTCAGCCAGTGTCATAGGTACAAATCTGCTGACAGATGCCCTTCAAGTATTAAAGAAGTTGTACGTTGGAGGTTGTAGATTGGAAAACCAAGGCTGCTTTCTTCCACAAACAGCCTGTCCACAGGCAGTGATATTGCAGCTAAGCCTCTTTTTCTTTCATGAAGCTAAGCTGCAATCATACCTCCCAACTTTTGAAAATTGCAAAGAGGGACAATGTGTGTGGTGTGCATCACGGCAGTTTTTTTTCATACTAGGCCACACCTCTAACTCCACCCAAAACATAATTACTGGAGCCCCTGCGGCAAATTTTTTCTTGTGCTTCAATGTCTATATAAATAGCACATAAATAATCAGATTATAGATATTTTAAAGTCAAAATTGCACCAAATAATGAAGTTTTAGTATAATATGCAGGTAGAAACCATGCAGACACTTTAGTAAGGAGCAAATTTAGTAAATTTATTAATGCACATCTATGAATTAATTCCCCAAGTCAAAAGAGGGACATGTAACGATCAAAGAGGGACTTGGGTCAAAAAGAGGGACCGTCCCTCCAAAAGAGGGACACTTGGGAAGTATGTGCAATGTCAGGCACAACCCATGTACCCTTTAAGATATTGTATAATGAGTTTGCAGGCTGCTTCCTATACCGATCCAGAATAAATCACCTTATGTCCTCTCAGACCTCACCGCCACGTAGTGTATATGTAACTAAACGACCGTAGACATCTATCACGGCGTGTACACGTGAGATGTGGCTGACTGCTATTGTTTCGACAACAGTTCGCCTATTATGTGTTCCTCTAATTCGGTATAAATAAACCGTCTTCCTCAATGGCGGCATTTACTGCTAGATAACAAGCGATTCATTGCTGGAATAAACAAAGCCAAGAAGACAAGCTCGTTTTGTTAACTAATCAGTCCTTGAGTGGACAAATAATCTACACTCAGCGGAGGGGTGTGTCCCTATGACGTCACTGCTTCATATTGAATTGATAGACTGTGTATAGTTTATGACTTGATAAACATCCTGCCTGCGGCAGAGGCAACTGATGTGTGGGGTATACAGCGCATGGCATCAGAGGTTTAGGCACTTATGAAGCATTTTGGTGCTGATTTTAAAGGGTGCATGTTTAGTGTTTCCTTAAAAGGGTTGTCTCACTTCTGCAATTGGCCTTTATCATGTAGAGAAAGTAAATACAAGGCACTTACAAATGTATTGTGATTGTCCATATTGTCTCCTCTGCTGGCTGGATTCATTTTTCCGTTGCATTATATGTTGCTCCTATCCAGCAGTTAATGCCATCACTACAGCTAAAATAAAAGGTGGCTAGGACAAGATCTGCTGCCCATGTGGAGAGGCTGGTGCTTTTTCCTATAGTGTGCAAGCATGTCCACCGCTGCTGGACTGCAGAGTGGTCGTAACTCCTGGGTATGAGCAGTGTCCCCTCAGCCTGCCATCAGGGGACCCCTCCTTACAGGGGTATTGCAGGTAATTCTGAAAATGTTTGGTCTTTTTATATTATTAAAGAGGAGCTGTCACCTCTCCTGACATGTCTGTTTTAGTAAGGCTACTTTCACACTAGTGTTTATATATTCCGGTATTGAGCTCCGTCATAGGGGCTCAATACCGGAATAAAGCGCTTCAGTTTTGTTCCCATTCATTGTCAATGGGGACAAAACTGAACTGAAGACAACTGCATGCTCCTGAAAGCATTCCGTTCCATCTTCAGACTGCTGGGGTTTGCTCTCCGTACTGGTTATCCCCACCAAGATGGGTCTGGAATGACCCCCAATGCAAGTCAATGGGGATGGATCCGGTTGGTGTGACACACCAGTAAACTGATCCGTCCTCCATTGAGTTTCAATGGAGTTCATGACTGATCCGTTACCCTGCACTTTACCTCCAGTCCAGCAGGGGCCGCTGTGAAGCTTCTACTTTTCCTTTGCAGCAGGAAACCCAGAGCCGGGACTGGAGACTTGTGAAAGACAGGCTGAGCTGAGACCTCCTAGAAGTGGTGATAAATGCTAAAACCGAATGGAGAGAAGTGTTGGATTTAAGCTGCTCTCAACCTCAGCACCCAGAGCTTACTGGGACTTCAGGCCATTTCTAAAGTGCGCTGCTGTAGCTCTCTGGGGGTGGGGAGGGGGGCATAGGGCTTGAGTGTGGTTCCGGCTCAAACATGCACCTGCGGCAGCACGGATCCAGCGGCACCCTTCACCCGCCGGATCCATGCTGCCGCTAGTGTGAAAGTGGCCTAACTCCTCTGCTTGCATTCCCTGTCTAATAACAGTTCTGGAGCATCTGTTCTTATGACTCTGATGGCTATGATGTGCCATTCCTTTATTATTCCTGCTAAACGAATA
The DNA here is from genome assembly GCA_900303285.1 of Rhinella marina. Lineage (NCBI taxonomy): Eukaryota > Metazoa > Chordata > Amphibia > Anura > Bufonidae > Rhinella > Rhinella marina. The sequence continues at coordinate 120,383 of ONZH01001849.1, read as the reverse complement.
TATTATTTATCCAGATAGTGTGTATGCACTATTTATCTGGTCACTGTGTATGCACTATTTATCTGGTCACTGTGTATGCACTATTTATCTGGTCACTGTGTATACTATTTATCCAGATAGTATGTATGCACTATTTATCTGGTCACTGCGTATACTATTTATCCAGATAGTGTATGCACTATTTATCTGGTCACTGCGTATACTATTTATCCAGATAGTATGTATGCACTATTTATCTGGTCACTGCGTATACTATTTATCCAGATAGTGTATGCACTATTTATCTGGTCACTGCGTATACTATTTATCCAGATAGTGTATGCACTATTTATCTGGTCACTGCATATACTATTTATCCAGATAGTATGTATGCACTATTTATCTGGTCACTGCGTATACTATTTATCCAGATAGTATGTATGCACTATTTATCTGGTCACTGCATATACTATTTATCCAGATAGTGTAAGCACTATTTATCTGGTCACTGCGTATACTATTTATCCAGATAGTATGTATGCACTATTTATCTGGTCACTGCGTATACTATTTATCCAGATAGTATGTATGCACTATTTATCTGGTCACTGCGTATACTATTTATCCAGATAGTATGTATGCACTATTTATCTGGTCACTGCATATACTATGTATCCAGATAGTGTTTATGCACTATTTATCTGGTCACTGCGTATACTATTTATCCAGATGGTGTGTATGCACTATTTATCTGGTCACTGCATATTTTATCTAGATATTATAAGCACTATTTATTTGGTCCTGTTTGAAACATTGGGCTGTGGAATAGCAGTGGTTTCTACACAGATTGTAGCACAAATAAGCAGGGAACTCCGCTTGAAAAACAGTGGTGTGAACAAGCACAAAGGGATTTTTTTTTCTACTAGATTTTATACATTCCATAGACAAAATTGGCAACAGAAAAGTTGTTAGTTACGGTCATGTCCGTATTTCATTCTGCAAAATATGGATCCCCAAAATACGAATACCTTCTGTGTGCATAACATATTTTTGTCTCTCACATCAATAGAAAAGGCAATTCTTCTCCACAGTAGGACCAGAATAGGACATGTTCTATGGTTTTTGGATTGAAAAAAACAAATCCACAAAAAGGAGGTGAGCAGGTCAGGTTGTTGTGCGCAAAAAAAAAAAAAGCACACAGATGTACAAAAATTTGTTTGTGTGCATGAAGTCTTACTGGAAGCTCAACAGCGCCCCTTACTCAAAAAGTACAAGTACACGTGCAAAGCTCATATGGACTATATTTATTAACAGACAGATTATACCAGTTATATTCCAGCAATTACTATGACTATTCAAGGCTCCTTCTCCATTAGGCAGACATGAATAATACAGAGGGTGACACGGCGTTCTCTGCACACGACCGCCCATTTTATCTGAGCTCCTGGGATGAAGTCTGAAGAATCGATTCCTTCACCAGAGCCAGTCATTAATTTGGGAACCATCACAGGCTGATGCACCGATAATGGCTCTTCTGCTTGGACATTATGTTATTAGCATTGGAGGTATTGAATGGGATAATAGAAGCACATTTTCCAATTTAAATGCTTACTTGGCCGCCGGATTAACCCGGGAGCTTTAATGGAAAACAGATCCTTCCTTTAGCTGAATGGACAGAGCTGCTTTTTTTATTTTGTGCATTGGAAATGTCACAGTTATAATAGATTTCTGTAGAGGGCGGAGAGCACGGTCCTGTAATACCTGGGCAAGGCTGTAGCAGATCAGTTTGGACATAATGACTAGAATAACCGTGGCAATTATCCATTTATAATAATTTAGCAATCATAAGAAGATGAATCTACCTAATACATACCTCCCAACTTTGAAAATGGAGACAGAGGGATAAACTGTGCGGTGCGCAAAGCGCGCCGCTGCAAATTTTTTTGCCACTAGGCCACGCCTCTAATTCCACCCAAAACATAACTATACACCTAATCCCACCCAGTCCCCTTACTGCCCCACATAGTAATTATTCCCCAGTTATGTGCCCCCAGTAATATGCCCAGTTATGTGCCCCCAGTAATATGCCCAGTTATGTGCCCCCAGTAATATGCCCAGTTATGTGCCCCCAGTAATATGCCCAGTTATGTGCCCCCAGTAATATGCCCACATTGTGCCCCCCAGTAATATGCCCACATTGTGCCCCCCAGTAATATGCCCACATTGTGCCCCCCAGTAATATGCCCACATTGTGCCCCCCAGTAATATGCCCACATTGTGCCCCCCAGTAATATGCCCACATTGTGCCCCCAGTAATATGCCCACATTGTGCCCCCAGTAATATGCCCACATTGTGCCCCCTGTAAATATGCCCACATTGTGCCCCCTGTAATGTTGTACTCTCATATTGTCACATTGTGCTCTGCAGTTTGTTGTGGCCCCCAGTAATATGCCCACATTTGTGCTCCCCAGTAATGTGGCCCCAGTAACATGTCCAATTGTGCCCCCAGTAATATATTGTCCCCCAGTTATATGCCCACATTGTGCTCTGCAGTTTATGTTGTGCCCCAGTAATATGCCCACATTTGTGCTCCCCAGTAATGTGCCCCCAGTAACATGTCCAATTGTGCCCCAGTAATATATTTCCCCCAGTAATATGCCCACATTGTGCTCTGCAGTTTATGTTGTGCTCCCAGTAATATGCCCACATTTGGACTCCCCAGTAATGTTGTGGAACCTGGACATACCTCCCCTGTACCAGGACAGCGGGACTGCCACTGTAGTCCGGGACAGTCCCGCGGGATCCGGGACGGTTGTGACTGCGGCTAAAATAACCTGTATAATCGCCTTCATCTGTAATGCATTGCATTCAGCCAATACGGACACCATTATAGTGCTTGCAAACATTTCTACTTGTCATCCTCAGGCTCTTTAAAGGGGTTGTCCAATTAAAGGGGTTCTTTGGGCTTTTAATACTATCCTATCAAATCGGCAGGGGTCCGACACCTAGCACCCCTGCCAATCAGCTGCATAGACGGCGCACGCAGTGTGCACATGCCAGGTGTCCGACCCCCCCATTGATCTGATATTGATGACCTATTCAGAGGATGGGTCATCAATATTAAAAGCCTGGACAATCCCTTTAAGTCAACTGACCCACTATCCATAACTGTCTGAACAATGGGCATCCAACCGTTGGGGCCCCTGGTGATCTGGACAATGGAAGCCCATGCCTGCCCCTACCTCTTTTTTTGAAGGCAGTGGTAGTCACTCGTGTGCTGCCATTCCATGGGGCTAGCGGAGGGCCTATAATCGGCTATATCCGTCAGTCCCATAGAGTTGAATACAGCGGTGGACATGCATGTCTGCCACTGCATTCAAATGGGGAGTATGGCCCCCCTGTTCTCATAATCGCTGGGGGCCCGGCAGTCGGACCCCTGCTCTTAGACCCTATACTTTGGATAGGAGATAAGTTGTTCTAATGGGACAAAGTTGTATGTTACCAGATGAACATGGCTGCTTTCTTCCAGAAATGGCACCACCCTTGCCATGAGCCATTTGTGGTATTTCAGCTCTGCTCTATTCATTTGAATGGAGCCAGGCTGCAATACTGCACCCAACCAATAGATTACAGTGGCGCGGTTTCTGAAAGGAAGCGGCCATGTTTTTACAATCTTGTACAACCACCCCTTAAAGGAGTTTTTCCCCACAAAGAACTTTTGCCCCCTACCCATGAGTAAAAGTTTAGATTTGTATTGGAAATGGTCTCTAAGTTAAGGCGTAACTGCGACAGTCCTTTCAAGACCCAGACAGTAGGGTGATTTTTAAAATTTGCAAATAATGAGGTTTTCCTATGCAATTTACGGAATACAAGACAGATACTTAAGCAAACCATACATGATGCTGCTGGTTTTGGCAGGACTATTCAACCACCTAATTTGTATGGGGACCTCCTGTACGTCGGCGGAGAGAAGAGTTTGATTTCAACATGCCCGATCCATTTGTTCTCAATACGTTTCCACCAAAGAGTTTGGCAGCAACGTACCGACCCCTTCCCCTTATCCATTGAGAACATATGCTCACTCAGCCGAGCATGCGTGTGTATGGGGTAGTTAGGAGGAATAGCTGCATGAACATTCGGGCGACAGCTATCTAAGGTGTATGGCCATCTTCCACCCTGACAGAACATGACGTGGTACCCCTTAAATCTCTGGTTTCACTGCAGGACCGCTGGCATGTATGTAATTAGGACCTCGTATACTGTTAAAATAACAAATTGCTTCCACTAATAAAACATCTGGCACTTGTTACCAGGAATTACAAACAGAGTTTCCAGGCCTTGTAAGTTTATTTTTATGGACATCTAAACTCAGCGTTACGATCAGATGGTTCCATGAAAGCAGGACACAAGCAGTAACTGGTGGAGCAGCATACGGTGTAAAAGCCGGGGCAGAACAGTCTTCTGTACTGACCGGCTCAGAGCAGAGACTTTACATCTGCGGCTTGTAATCAATAGAGTTCAATTGACGGTAATATGTATTATAGCAACACTGATCCAATGGCCTCAGGAGAGGGGGCTGCTCGAGGTGTCATGTCACATAGATATATCATCCATAGATGGATGGGCAGCCTGTAAGTAAACCATAAGGAGGTGTTTGGCTTCCAGGAGAGAATACCTCCATAACATGGCACCATATACCGCCATATACGAGTGCATGCAGGTCAGTGTCAATGATCAGGAGTGTTAGTAGGAACGTTCTTTTAGCTAATCATCTAAACCAGGGATGCCCAACCTGTAGCCCTCCAGTTGTTCCAAAACTAAAACTTCCAGCATGCCCTGATAGCTGTAGGCTGTCCAGGCATGATGAAAGTTGTAGTTTTGCCACAGCCGGAGGGCCACAGGTTAGGCATCCCTGCACGTTCCACAGATTGGCCAACAAACAGACCCCTCAGAAGAGGTTACAGCTTCTCTTTAAGCCAAACAGTACATTGCAGTCCCCTTCCCCAGTGGTGTTCTAGACAACTACCCACTCCTCCCTGCCATCCTGCACCTGTCCCTTGGACATGTCAGACTGGTATGGCACTAAAGATTTTAGGTGGAAACCAACTTCAGGAGCAGCAGGTTTGTGCCTCAAACAGGAAGAGGAAAGCCAGTGCCTACAGAGCAATGTAACTCACTGATCTAAAAGGGCTATCCCATGACTAAATGTAAAAAATGATGACTGATGTAAAAAAAAAAAAAAAAATGAAAATCAGACATCATATAGTACATGATCATTTATTTCTAACAAAGCTAGGACCAGCCCTGTACCTCACATGGATCCAGAGATCTCCACAGTCATTGCTCTGCTAGATTTATATCAAGCTGACAGCTCAGGGGGAGTGTCTTTTCTGCTGCAGCTAAGGGGGCGTGTCTCAGCTCTCCCTATCACAGCTCAGGAGGCATTTGAAGGATGAAATTGAGCATGTGCGGCCATCTCAGTGAGCAAGACAAAGAAATTAGGAAAAGGCAAACAGCAGGTGGCGCTATACAGACATGTTATTGAATCTCACTGGTTATGCCATATTTTTAATTACATGCAATTACAAAAGTATTCAGATCCAGGTGCTGGTTTTGAAAACTGTAGAATATTATTCCTGGGATAACTTTTAGCTATTCTTTTACTAATGGAGGTCAAGATTCAGTAATGGGCCGACAAAGAATGTATGTGTATTAAAATAATTTAGATTTTAGCAAACAAAAATAAAGCCCAGCTCCACCCCGATATAACTGGAAACATGCCGGAGAACATTAGAATAAATACGTCTCGGAGTCAGGCTGTCGACATGCCAGACAATGAGGATGTTTTTCTTAAAGGACATCAGATTTTTCTCCCTCCTCTTCAATATAAACCACATTTGATTAATATGTTACTGGAGCGGGGAGGGGAGGACGTGAGTGGGATGTAATTGTACATCTGGCTGCTATCAGTATTGGAGATAGGCATCTCGTTTTCTATTTTGGAGAAGTTTAATGCATAGGAAGTCCATTATTAAAAATAGATCCAATTAAGATTGAAACGGATTTCACGAAAATATATTTATTAAAAAAAAAACCTTACCTGAATGTCATGGAGAAAACTCTTTGTACCAGTTATGACGGCGTTGCGTATGAAGCCATTAATATGAAGCCATTATCCTGAGTATCCCCAGTAGGGTCAATTTTCGTCAAGCTCCTTGACCTCCTCGAGATGATACAACAGTGGAAGTTCTGGGTGTGTGGCTGCCACCAATGTACTTTTCTTGGCAATAGGAAACATTAGATATTTGTGTAAAAGGGGTTTTCCAATTTGTTTCACCATCCTCTAAAATAATCCTTTATGAAGGTAGCTGTAATTTTGTAATGTGTTTCTTTTACCTTCATTGCTCCTAACTTTCCCATTCTGGGCTGTGGTCACATGACCATGTCCATGCAGCTCTTTATTTCCTATGCTGTTGTGTCCATGGGGGAGTGTCTATGTAACTAGCTGGGTGGGAGGAGCTATAAACTAGGTGGGCAGTGTTAGGGGCGGTGCTCGAGCTGTGTTAGAGAAAGGAGAAGTGCACCATGGGTTTGGTTGGATACAGCAACAGGTAGTGCTACATACAGGATGGAAACAAACCAGAGATGGGTTTACACGGTGGAAACTGGTCAGGAGAGTGCAAATTGAAAAAGAAAAGCGTTCAGACGAAAATAAGTCTATAACTGGGTAACTTATGCATTCAGTGAAGACTGTTCAAGTCATCGAGAAGTATATTCTGAACATGGCCAGAAGTGTCCTATTGAATTTAAGTGGTGCCGTATTAGTGAATGCGGTCATCTCCCTTCCCCGTACAATACCAGGCCTGTAATTACCTTCTACATTCTAGGAAGGACGTATAAGTCAAGAATTCTTTCTAATGGAGCTGCACTATACATGGTCATAGCTCGCTCTCCCTCTTCTATACAATGAAGACCATATTATCATCTTGTGCATTTGCATTTTAATCCACCCTCTGTGGGCTGACATTGTCCGCCCTCGGCGCCCATCTCATCGCCCCGGTTTTATTTGCAGATATAATCCAGGTTTTAGTGCCGCGCGGCATGCTGGCTCATATTGTAAAGTGCTGAGTGTCGATGTCAGCACTACGTAACACAAAAGCCAGCAGGACCGCCCGCCCCACGTATCCCTACCCCGGCTTCCAGACGTAATACTGTTTACATTATTACCAGGTACAACAATCCGGTTTTAAAATTTGACTTTAGAAGCTGGAAATTTGCTGAGATATTTTCTTTTGGTTAATCCGCCTGATTTTAAAGAGATCATCCTTAAAGCTGACGAGTAAAATATAATTGGTGAGATTAAGATGTTGTTTTTTTTTTTTTTTCAAGCTATAACAGATATCTTTAAACTGGTGAATAAACTTTTTGTTGTGTCGGTTGAAAAGCCGTAATCTGCAGCGTAATCCGCTGTAATAGTTCTTTTGTTCCCCGTACTTCAGGGCAAATGTTCCAGCCTTCCGCATTGTGACGTGACAGCCACCGGCGGCGGGGCCTGCAGTAGCTTACACAATAAATACATTTCATATAGACACTTCTATTATCCGGCTCACAAAGAACAACATCGAAAGGCAAATAGCTGAGAGCCATTAGGATGATTTGCGCTTTCCAGGAACATCCCTGGTTCTTTCTAGCTGATGTTTTGGGGGGAGAAGGAATGGTTCATTGTTTTATGTGAAGCTTTGGGTTGGAGCCACCTTACTTATTACATACATGATCTGCATACTTAGCAATTCTTGAGCGTGCCATTGTAGATGCTGCCTGTGATGGGGCTGGTACAGATGGCAGGGGGCAACCATGCAAGAACACTGTGCTCTTGCAGCAAGACCGCAAGGGGAGAGCTGGGAGGAGAAGAGTGATAGTTGATGATAGGAGTCTGGATCGGACTGAGGTTCCTTGGGCCCACCAGAGGAAATTATTCTCGGGGTCCAAACCTCATATAATCATTAAAGTCTAAGGAAATAGACACTATTGGCAAGTTATTCCAAAGGCAGCTTCAAAGTTGTTGTTTCTTTCCTGGACCTTTGGAACCCACTATGGTGTCGGAGCCTGGGCCCACCAAAGGATCGATGGTACCCTGGTGGGCTAGTCTGACACTGATATGAGTTGTAGTGTTTCACGGTGACTTCTTGGCAGCTCAAACGGCAAATACTGAGCAGAAATACAAAGGTCAGCCTCTGAGTCTGGTAAGAGATTTTCCAACCTAATTCATACCATCCACAGCAGACAAAATGGGGCACTTTACACTGTCTAAGAATATGAATCACAGTCTTACTATTAGTCAAATGGATGGTGATATGTGTGGAGTGTCTCCCATTCCCACAGCACATGGTCTGTGCCGGCCTGCACACAACAGGTCCACAATATACGGGCCCCGTCCGTTTTTACACAGCATCATGGAAGGTCTGTTGCGGTGCGAAACTGAGGCACGGAACCTCACAGAAGCACTACGGAGTGTTCTATGGAGTGTGCATGCTTTTCATTGATAAATATAATGCAAAGCATGCACACCATTTTTTGTGCCAGAAAATGCACCAGCAAATTAAACATTTTTAATACCAAATCTGCCCCATTTACTGTTAATATGTAGGAGCTTTAGGAATTGTCAAAATCTTGTGTTAGGCATAATGTAGAATACCTAAATGCAAAAAATAAAAGAAATATCAGACCTCTTCTCCGGGCAGTCAGAGGTTACTTGCCACGTTTTACGACTAATTCTATAACAATAAATCAAAGATTGCATCTCATTATGGCGACACGTGTCACTGCGTGCTGGGGTCCCATTCATTCTCCGCGCCGATTGGCGGCAGTAACTAAATCTTTTGTCCGCAGTATTGTCTGGCAGTGAATTGTACAAAAGACCCTTTTACAGCCGTTCAGCCCCAAAAGCAATACTCTGCATGGAGCTGTAGTGGCTGCGTGCGGCTGTGTGCAGCCATTAGAAAGCTTTTAGCACAGTAGAAAAATGACATTCACTGGGAAACGTAAAGGTGGTGATTGCAGGCGTTTCAATGATCCATTAACATGCAAAGAGGCATGGCGAGGAGGGGTGGAAGGAAGGGGAATTGAGGTTGTGCTGCTGCATTATGTAGATTATAGCCAGTACGTATCACTTAGTGCCAGAAATCCTAGCTGCACAAAAGGGTCTATGTCGGGTGCACAACCTGCGGCCGGGGGCCACATGCGGCCCTTGAGACCATTCTGTGCGGCCCCCAACCATCTGGTAACAGACATGTATGTCTATGTCTTGTGGCTGCTCATCTATTTTCCCATTAAATGGGAGTACTAGAAGTGTAACTAGACATTTATAATATATACTGCATGTTTAATATGCCTTAAAAATATTATTTCAGTTGGTAATACCCCCTTAAGTTTTATTTGCAGCCCTTGGAATTGGTTCAGGCCGACAATGTGGCCCCCAATCAAAAAAGGTTGTGCACCCCTGGTCTATGTGCTATGGAGTCATGCTGCCCCTGGGGGCAGCTCAGATGGTTCCTATCCCTAATGAGTGTAAGGACCTTCAATACGACTCTCCCTTTCCATATACCCTGTACCACCAGCCAATATGGGAGAGGAAAATAAGAACATGGCAGCTTCCACCAATCTTTCCTGTCTTGGCTTGTGGCTCAGGAATGGTAAAACTAACAACGGATCCTCCTGTGGTAACAGAGACTCATTGGAAATTTTACATGTGCTCATAGGTACAACACTTGAAATCAGGGGTTTTGAATGTTGACTGACCTGGCGAGCTTTGGGCCAAAGTAAAAAAAGCAGGACTGTCTTTCATATAGGAATATCTACAGCATAAATGGCACTGGTTGTTTCTCTAGTGATGTAAGTTTAACCCCTGACCAGGGACCTGCCTGTTTTGGGCCTTAGCGACCAAGCAATTTTTTTTCAAATTTTTTTGTATCGCCGCATTACAAGAGCTATAACTTTTTTGTTTTTTCTATCAATGTAGCCATATAATGGCTTGTTTTTTACGGGATAAGTTGTATTTTAATGACACCCTTTTGGGGTACACAGAGGACTCCAGCATAACGCAAACTGGACGGATCCATTATGCAGGCCATAGACTTTTATTATGACGGAATGAATAACGGAATGCCTCTAAAGGCATTCCTGTTACGCATTCCGTCATAGAATTGCATAATGGTCCGTGGTAGCAGAATCCATAACGCAATTCAGTATATACCACAACCTGAACCCGCACATGAACTTCAAAATATGAAATTCGCTCATCCCTAATGATCATTTTATTCCCTAGGTGAGTACGATTAGAGCGATGCCAAACATACAAAGTTGTTGTTTTTTTACGCTTTACTGCTTTTGCACAATAAAACCTCATTTGATTGCTCACATAGTACACTGTACTACTTATGTAGTACAGTGTATTATACTGTCAATGGAATACTGATAGGCATACACTGGGGACCTTCACTAGGCCCCTGGCTGCCATACTAAGATGATAGCAGCAGTGCCAATGCCTGAGTGAGGGAGTCCCCTCCCTCTAAACCCCTTTAGATGCTGCGGTCACTATTGACTCTGGCACCTAAGGAGCGTTCTGGATTGGAGCTTCTGCCAATCTGAGCTGTTAGAGCAGGAGCCCTGCTCTCTATTGAATGGGAGGCTTGTGCAGTACTTAGTCTGGTCTGCTGTAAGAAAAATGCCAGACAAGCCTAAGGCCCATAAGTAACTACTGTAAAAATGTGTACTAGCGGTCACTAGCAGGTTAAATGGGTATTCCAATAATTTGAAGAAAGTAGCCGGGTGTTATACTCCATTATCTCTTGTAGTTCCATAGAGATGAATGGAGTGACAGTGTGCATGCTCTACCTGCTGCCCCATTCATTTTTGGTGGCCCTGTAGGGTAGGGGACCACCATTCTCATGATTGCTGAGGTCCCAGTTGTAGTACACCGACCAATCTAATATCCCGTGGAAAAGGGATAACTTGAAATTACCAGAATACCCCTTTAATTCAGTAGAACCATAGTGGGTTTGAGTCTTTTGGCTGCATTGCATTTATCACAGGAGCAGTTTTAAGTCTGTTTGACCCATATGATCCCCAGATGATTGATGTATTTTGGAGGATCCTGCTCATCATTTAGGTGGCCATAGACATTAGATAGGAGGTTGATGGTTGAATGAAGGAGTCTTATGCCGACTCAGCCATAGACATTTTAGTCCATATTGGCCATTACAGTCAGACTGACCATACATGTTCAGTGGCACCAGGCAAAGGATGAATGATCTTTCCTGGAATGTTATTCTATGGAACACTGGATAAAAATTTTAAACACTGCCATCTTCTTTCCAGACGATGATGGTGTCTTCGATCGTTTTGATTGAAATCAGCCATTTTCATCACCATTAGATGACTGTCTTCTCATCTTTAGAATTGACTCAAGGTGGCACTATCAACAACCTGGCCACCATATCTACTCTCACATCTGTCCTGTCCTCATAGATGGATGTACGTTAAATACAAGAAAAGACGGAACGGAACATATATATATATTTAAATACTAAACAAAAAATGGCAGCAGCACTAGATAAGCCATGACACATGAACATGAGGTGAATATGTGAAAAAAGTAAAAAAGCATAACTGCTATATAGTAAGTAAAGTGGAAGCTCTTAGCGCATATACATGATCATAAATATGTCGGGCTCATCCACCAACGATCAAGGTGGCTTGGTGAGCCCGACATATTTATGATCATGTATATGCGCTAAGAGCTTCCACTTTACTTACTATATAGCAGTTATGCTTTTTTACTTTTTTCACATATTCACCTCATGTTCATGTGTCATGGCTTATCTAGTGCTGCTGCCATTTTTTGTTTAGTATTTAACTAGCCAGCAGGTAGCTTGCACCTGACTTTCATCTGCAGGAGGTGCTGTCTGTTTTTTGTCATTTTGTATATATAGAGGAAGACTGGCCTCCTCTGGGGAATTTAGCACTCCTGTTCAGACTGGTGCAGCTTCTGACCGGGTAAGATGTTCCCCTGATATGGGCCTGCCGGTTTATGTAGGATGCAGGTCAGTGTTAGTGTAGGACTCATCGATTGGAAGCCACCTTGATCGTTGGTGGATGAGCCCGACATATTTATGATCATGTATATGCGCTAAGAGCTTCCACTTTACTTACTATATAGCAGTTATGCTTTTTTACTTTTTTCACATATTCACCTCATGTTCATGTGTCATGGCTTATCTAGTGCTGCTGCCATTTTTTGTTTAGTGTGTGTATATATATATATATATATATATATATATATATATATTTCTAAGGTTTAGACCTATTTCAGGAGTTGCACAGCCATAACCTAGGCCTGGAGAACCAACGTGCGAACTAAGAAGGACACTCCGTCTTGTAAAATAACAGCATCGGACTCGGCCTTATTTGTATTTACTACTTATTGTTAATGGGAAACAGGGGCCAGTGCATCTTTATAACCTCTCGGGGTCCCATCATATTAATCTAGTGACATTATATAATGATAGCTCATATGAGAGTGTTCACATACAGAGTGATAAGGTGATAATAGCGAGTAGAGACATTACAGGTATCACAGTCTATCCACTTTGCACATCATTATATTTTCTTTTCCTTTGTGAATTTTTTTTTTAACCCTTTATAATTATTTCAGCGCTGGCTTAGTCAGGGTTAACGCATTTCACATTTATTTTAAACAGATGCTTCGGTTTGGAGTTGGAATCGCAGAGTTTACAGGATTACGGGGATAACTTAGAAATATGCTGCACAGGTTTCTCAGGTTTTGGGCAGGTGGCATAAAGAGAACCTGTCGCCATGAAAACGCAGTGCAACCTGCAGGCAGCAAGTTATAGAGCAGGAGTAGCTGAGCATATTGGGGAAAGAGTCAGTAAAACCTGTGATTGATGCATTTCCAAACTCAGTCGCCATGTGAATGGTCCTATCAGCTATAGCATTCCCTGAGTGTGTGTATACATAACTGATAACACCACTGATAGGACGCCCGCTTGGCTGCTGAGCTCAGAATTTTCCCATAAAACTGAACATCAATTGTCTCAGCTCCTCCTGTTCTATAACACGCTGCCTGCAGATTACACTGTATTTTCATGGTGACAAGTTTCCTTTAAAAGTATATTTGTCATTTATTTATTTGTAAAGTGTAGGACAAGTGATTATGATAATGTTGGCAATATTCTGTATTAAATTGGCTCTGAAGTTGTCCTTTCGCAATAAGTTGCTAAGGAAAACCCATCTTCAGTGTTCAGCACAGCGCAGTACTGAAGGCTGAAGACGCTCCAGCTCCCTGCTGCTACCCTCACTGCCTCGCTCCTATACATCATTAGAACTGACTTTATATAATATAGAACCACTGGTGCTCTGTCTCCCTGACATCTGTACACTGTCAGTGATGAGCGCTGACAGTGTATTTGCATTCTCTATCCACGGCGTGGTTGCTAATTAACGAGCCGTCGGGGAGATCCAGCAAAGCGGAGAGTCAGAACTCACTATTGACACTAAGTATAGAAGACAGAGAGAAACAGTTCTACAGTGTGTGTGTGTGTGTGTGTGTGTGTGTGTGTGTATATCTAATATAAAGCTGAGTGTATGTATGTATGTCCGCTAAAGGAATCCGCACCGTCACAGCTACAATCACGAAATTTGGCACACAGGTACATCAGGTGTCCAGGAAGGTTTTAGAACGTGTCTCAGCTCTCCAGGACGTACCGTTCCTGAGATATTCCCAAAAAATGCATTAGCCAATAGAAGCCTGGTCACATGACCCTTATCAGCCAATAGAAGCTTGCAGGCAGTTAGTCTCCACACACAGACTGATTCACACCAGGTGTAGGTCTGCTTTAAAGGGGCAGAGCGCTGTGGATGACACTGTTAAAGGGGTATTCCGGTTACCATAAATATATCTTATGTTTTAGACTAATTCATCATCAATCATTACCTAATATAATGTAAATTTCACATATTTACCGTTCAGCTGCAACAAAAGATGTTTTCTTCCACTGCTACCCTCTGTTTCCTCATAAATTACCATGGCATCGACCTGTAATTCAGGCCACCCTCAAAAGAAGGACTTATAAACCCCTCCCCCAGGTCTCAATAAGTCACGCCCCTGACTCAGTCAGAAAACGCCCCCTTCCATGCCGCAGCTGACGGGGATTGAAAAAATGAAGGTAACTTCTGTCAGCTGCAGCTCATGCTCAGACTGCACAGTGCTGCTGTCTGAGAGTGAGCTGTTTAAAAGGACATCCCTGTGTCCGTCCAGGCCCTGTGCATGACGGAGGACAGGGAGTCTGAAAGCTGGATTGTACAGCCTAAAACCGGACCTCTGGCCACCCTACGGGCAGGTTGCTGTTAGGGTGGCCAGACGTCCTGTTTAGGCTGGACAGTCCGGTTTTCTGGCTCCCCGTCCTCCGTCTGGAGCAGTGCCTGGTCAGACGCAGGGATGTCCACCCTTTCAGTAGGTCACACTCGGACAGCCTCTCCTCTGTGTCTTCATGGAGCCACAGGTCGTGGCCTCATGTTTAGGGGCGTGGCTTCATGGGGACTGGGGGCGTGGCTTCACATTTGGGGGCATGGCCGGTGAAGTCTGGCTTTTTTGGGGTGAAGACAGTGGCCACTCTAGTTGCTGTGGAGGTCACAGTTAAAGGGGAGGGCGCAGTGGATGTTTCCATTAATGGGCAGGCTGCTGTGGAGGTCCCTGTTAAAGGGGCAGGCACTGTAGAGGTCACTCTCAATATCTTTTAACAACACACACACAAACATTAAATTAAATAAATTAAATCTCTCTCTCTCTCTCTCTCTCTCTGTATGTATATATGTATATATATATATATATATATATATATATATATATATAGAGAGAGAGAGATATGTGTGTATGTATGTATGTATGTATGTATGTATGTATATATATAGTACAGACCAAAAGTTTGGACACACCTTCTCATTCAAAAAGTTTTTTGTATTTACATGACTATGACAATTGTAGATTCACACTGAAGGCATCAAAACTATGAATTAACACATGTGGAATTATATACTTAACAAAAAAGTGTGAAACAACTGTAAATATGTCTTATATTCTAGGTTCTTCAAAGTAGCCACCTTTTGCTTTGATTACTGCTTTGCACACTCTTGGCATTCTCTTGATGAGCTTCAAGAGGTAGTCACCTGAAATGGTTTTCACTTTACAGGTGTGCCCTGTCAGGTTTAATAAGTGGGATTTCTTGCCTTATAAATGGGGTTGGGACCATGAGATGTGTTGGGCAGAAGTCAGGTGGATACACAGCTGATAGTCCTACTGAATAGACTGTTAGAATTTGTATTATGGCAAGAAAAAAGCAGCTAAGTAAAGAAAAACGAGTGGCCATCATTACTTTAAGAAATGAATGTCAGTCAGTCCGAAAAATTGGGAAAACTTTGAAAGTGTCCCCAAGTGCAGTCGCAAAAACCATCAAGCGCTACAAAGAAACTGGCTCACATGAGGACCGCCCCAGGAAAGTAAAACCAAGAGTCACCTCTGCTGCGGAGGATAAGTTCATCCGAGTCACCAGCCTCCGAAATCGCAGGTTAACAGCAGCTCAGATTAGAGACCAGGTCAATGCCACACAGAGTTCTAGCAGCAGACACATCTTACAACAACTGTTAAGAGGAGACTGTGTTCAGCAGGCCTTCAGGGTAAAATAGCTGCTAGGAAACCACTGCTAAGGACAGGCAACAAGCAGAAGAGACTTGTTTGGGCTAAAGAACACAAGGAATGGACATTAGACCAGTGGAAATCTGTGCTTTGGTCTGATGAGTCCAAATTTGAGATCTTTGGTTCCAACTACCGTGTCTATGTGCGACGCAGAAAAGGTGAACGGATGGACTCTACGTGCCTGGTTCCCACCATGAAGCATGGAGGAGGAGGTGTGATGGTGTGGGGGTGCTTTGCTGGTGACACTGTTGGGGATTTATTCAAAATTGAAGGCATACTGAACCAGCATGGCTACCGCAGCATCTTGCAGCGGCATGCTATTCCATCCGGTTTGCGTTTAGTTGGACCATCATTTATTTATCAACAGAACAATGACCCCAAACACACCTCCAGGCTGTGTAAGGGCTATTTGACCAAGAAGGAGAGTGATGGGGTGCTACGCCAGATGACCTGGCCTCCACAGTCACCAGACCTGAACCCAATCGAGATGGTTTGGGGTGAGCTGGACCGCAGAGTGAAGGCAAAAGGGCCAACAAGTGCTAAGCATCTCTGGGAACACCTTCAAGACTGTTGGAATACCATTTCAGGTGACTAACTCTTGAAGCTCATCAAGAGAATGCCAAGAGTGTGCAAAGCAGTAATCAAAGCAAAAGGTGGCTACTTTGAAGAACCTAGAATATAAGACATATTTTCAGTTGTTTCACACTTTTTTGTTAAGTATATAATTCCACATGTGTTAATTCATAGTTTTGATGCCTTCAGTGTGAATCTACAATTTTCATAGTCATT
This sequence comes from Rhinella marina, assembly GCA_900303285.1. NCBI lineage: Eukaryota > Metazoa > Chordata > Amphibia > Anura > Bufonidae > Rhinella > Rhinella marina. The sequence goes on along the minus strand of ONZH01001849.1, from coordinate 103,845 downwards.
AAAATACAGAAAACTCTTTGAATGATGTATGTCCAAACTTTTGGTCTGTACTGTGTGTGTGTGTGTGTGTGTGTATATATATATGTGTGTGTGTGTGTGTATATATATATATGTGTGTGTGTGTATAATGTGTGTGTGTGTATATGTGTGTATATATATATATATATATATATATATTATATTATATATATATATATATATATATTTATTAGCAGAAGGACCCGGCTTTGCCTGGGTATATTTCATCTATTTCATTTAATGTTTCTGTGTGTCGGTGCAGAGAGAAAGTCAATGCAGCTGACAGAAGTTGATTTTTACCTTCATTTTTTTTCAATCCCCATTGGCTGCGGAGTGGGAGGGGGCGTGACCTGACCGGGTCATGGGGCGTGGTTTAGCAGGACCTTGGGGGGGTGCTTTTAAGTCCTTCTTTTGAGGGGGTGCCTGAATTACAGGTACATGCCATGGTAATTTACGAGGTAGCAGTGAAAGAAAACATTGCTTCACACGGGTATATTTAATCTGTTTTATTTAATGTTTCTGTGTGTCATTGCAGAGAGAAAGTCACCCTCCATCCCACCCCTGCAGCTGACAGAAATTGATTTTCACCTTCAATTTTTCAATCCCTCGAAAGTCAATGCAGCTGGCAGAAGTTGATTTTTACCTTTATTTTTTCAATGCCTGTTGGCTGTGGAGTGGGAGGGGGCATGGCCTAACTGAGTCTGGAGCATGGCTTAGTGAGACCTGGGGCGGGGGTTTTAAGTACTTCTTTTGAGGGTGGCCTCAATTACAGGTTGATGCTATGGTAATTTATGAGGACACGCAATGGGTAGCAGTGGAAGAAAATATATTTTATTACTACTGAGCGGTCTTAGTCTAAAATTAGTCTAAAACATAAGTTATATTTATGGTAACCGGAATACCCCTTTAACAGTGTCATCCACAGCGCTCTGTCCCTTTAAAGCAGTGAAGAGAAATGGCTGGGTTGTTATTTACCTGAGCTCCTCAGCTGGCTGCTAATTACCTGGCTGGGTTGTTATGGAAACCTGTGTGTATGTGGAGATAATGACAGTTGGGATTTGAAATGAAAGGCTCCCTTGCTAATATTGGCTAATGGAGGTCATATTTTGGGTATATCTTGGGAACGATATGTCCTAGAGAGCTGAGACCTGGTCTAAAACCTTCCCGGACACCTGATGTACCTGTGTGCTGAATTTTATGAAAATCGTTCCAGTAGTTTGGTCGCGCATAGAGAACAGACAGACAGAAACTCATTTTTAGAATATTAAGATATGTATATTATTATTTTTTACTACTTTTTACTATGAGATATCCAGTTCTGGCGTATAACTGTCACAGATTGCGGCACAAAGGTTATTTTGTGACTTCTCCCCGCTCACGCCAGGTCTTAAAAAGGGGACGTGGCGTGGGTGGTGAAGGGGACGGTCCAGCAGGCTTGTCTCATTGTCTCATTTATCATTTTCTACACCTGTTTTAGGTATAGAAAGTGGTCTAAAGCAAGGGAACTGGCATACATTTAGACCAGAGGTGGATGCGCCTCTTCATACCTTCGGCGGATGCAGCGCCAGCTCAAGGGTTATATACTTCTATACATCCATGTATATCAGTAGCTGCCGACAAAGTAGCTGCCAGTGTTTTCCTAATGTATTATTTATGGGAAACCTTTGAACACTGTCTCAATTCCCAAGGGACAGCTACCTCAGAGAAGCTTGGTTTAGGGTCATACAGAGCCTTGTATAATTATGGACGCTGGTTGGGACTTCTCCTTTGCCTGCCGCCTACGCCCAGTATCTCTGAGCACTTTGCCATGCCTGCAGGAGCACGTTGCTTGTTTACTGCAGATTTTCGCTGAGTAATTTATCCTTTGTAATAAAAAGTGTTAAATTGTCAGCAAATATGCAGCCAAGTCCACATGCTGATTTGACGCAAATTCTGAACATTAATGCCACATTCAGACAGTGGATTTTGCAAAGGCAAAATCCAAAGCATGTTCCACAGCAGAAAGTACTGAATGCCTCTGACCCACTTGCAGTTTAGACCCACTGAATGGAGGTAAAACTCGAACAGACACTCACTTCGACTTCTAGTGGCATCCGTCCAGATACCACATATATGCAAACAAGCCTCTAGGAGCAACGGGGGCGTTGACATTACTCCTAGAGTCTCTGCTCTCTCTGCAGCTGCCACTCCCTTTCTAGGCCAAGCCGTTATCACATCCGCCTGACCCTGTCAAAGTGCTGAAGGTTAGCAGTTGCAGAGAGAGCAGAGCCTCTAGGTGTAATGGCAACGCCCCCATTGCTCCTAGAAACTCACTTGCATATATTAAAACACACACACACACACACAGTACCCCTGTCTAAATTATGCCCTCTGCATGACCAAGCAGCTTCCCTGTACCAAATCTCAGTTGCAAGAGATCAGTGGATGGGAAGGTACTTTGTAACATTCTTCTAATTTTATTATTTGTATTGATTCTTTATTAATATTTTATGTATTTTTACAATATCTATTAATATTTTTTATGTATTGTTGTATGATTTAGTATTTCACACAGAAAATGCCCTCGAAGAGAGAGTATTTTCCTTTACCACCATCTCCATGCCAGAACACTCGGCTCCATGGTGCCGCTCGCTACCAGCGAACCGATTAAACCAGAAATGTATTTACAGCATCTTCTGATGTAACCCCGCTGTTCGCCAGCAGAAGATTAGACCGCCAGCAAATTCACATATATTGCTCTAATTAGCCAGATAGACACATTTGCATAATGCAGATAAAACCTCCTGCCGCCAGTGTTTGGACCACACATGTAATGCTATGCAAATGAGAAGCAATTAGAGGCAGGAAATGCTGTTTGTCACTAATGGAACCTCCATAGTCGGCCGTGACCTTGAGAAACCGCCATGCTGAATAAGGATCAAGCAAAAGTTTGTTGTTTTCTTCTTTGAAGGAAGGAAAGTTCTTCTGATCTGAGAGTCTTAATATAAGACGTAGGCTGTGCTACATTTAGTCATGGAGGGGTACTGATTTAGGCAAGGCCTCTTATGTATGAAACCTGAACCCCCTCCAGGTCAATAACAAGAGACATAATGAGGAGTAGCAGCCTGATATTGATGTCAGGGGGCTTTGATGTGGATGAGCGCAGCTTAAATCTTACAATCACTTGCTGACCTTTGGCAGGTAGCCTATTATAAAAATTAGTCAGGAGGATGAACAGCTGGAACATATACATGGCTACAGGAATCTTGGGAATATACAGAGCCTTTTTGTGTAGGCCCCTATGCTCCCAGGCAGCGCAGAGGTCAAGGGTAGCTTCATTTTACTAATGAATGAGCTTTGCCGTGTAAAATGTGCAGTGACCCACTGGTTCACTGGTAAAGGGTTAGTACTATGTTCACTGTAGGAGGTGTTAGGATTTTTACTGTGATACTGATTCTGATCTATGTACTATGGAACCCAAAAAGGTAATGTATGGGTAGAGACAGTTAACAGGCAGTTTCTTAGAGCCAGCTGCCGGGTAGCAGACTGGTCCCATTTTCCCGAGGTTAGTGGAGTCTGCTAGTAAGCTAGCCAGAGAGAAGACTTATTTGGTGTGTGCTGCTGTGAAGTAGGCCAAGACAAACCTGCCCGTGCTCCCTGGACGATTACTAACTCCTGGCATATGCATAGGTACCCTGTACCCATGTACTATGTCAGGGTTAGCTGAGCGGAGCCCGCTTCTGCCCGCTCCGCTCAACTAATCCTGGCATAGTACATTTTTACAGGGTACCCATGTGCTATGCCAGGAGTTAGTAATTGTCCAGGGAGCACACAGGTAGGAGCAGCAAAATGCGCTCCTGCCCGTACTCACAGCGCTGCTGCGGCCCCATTGATAAAATGTCTACAGCCCGTACTCTGTACGCGGTGAGCTGTCGGCAGTGTACAGAGAACAGAGTTTTAAGCATAGGGAAAAACAGTAGTAAAAATAGAAAAATTGATTACTAAAGTATATTAGAGATAGTTTTATTAGTGCATTAGGGAGCACATATTAAAAGTTTATGTAAAGGTTTAGTTACTCTTTAAAGCTGCACCATAAGGCCTCGTTCACATTTCCGTTTTTCACTGATGTGTGCTGTCCGCATTTTCCACGGACAGCACACATACCCATTAATTTTATATGTGTCTGTTCACATTTCAGTATTTTTTATACTGACTGTTGGTCAGTAAAAAAATGTGATGTGGAAGAAGCACCCCCAATGAAGTCTATGGGTCCTTGAAATCACTGACACAACACAGATGGCAACAAGAACAACTTGTGTTCTCTTCTGTCTGCTGCCGGTTCCAGGATCCCATAGCTTTAACCTGACTGTACGCAAAATGTAATTCTCTGCACGGCTTCATGTCAGCAGCAGAATGAATTCAGGCCCATTCAGAGACGTTCTCACAATCCTCTTATGATCCTACAGATAAATAACTCATCCTCTGACAACCCATTATCACCCCTTTGGCCCTATCCCGGAGAATAATCATCCGTCACCCAATCCAATTACATCCTGGAGATCGGATTGAATATCCATGATCTCCTCTCCACCCCGGCATTGTAGACTGAGGTCTGTTTTTAGCCACAAATGATAGAAGGATCACGAGGAGGCAACCTCCGCTCACACTTCCATGAATGCATTCTCGGCTTGAGACCAAGACTAATCCAATTTGATGTAGGCTGAAAATTGGGCACTTCCTGAAATGAGAAGCTCGGGCTCAGGTTGCCGTTGGCCCTGCAAATGGTTTTCACATTGGCCATAATGAGAGGGGGATTGGCTCAGAGTTTATGCCAAAGACAAGAGATTAGAGGAATTATAGGCCGTGCACTTGTAAATTGTGCATGTATTTTCCTCAATTCTAGTGGTAGAGGTCACTTGGTATTACTAGAGCTCTACACATTGCAGGAGGTTGTGTCATCGACAGCATACAAGAAGGGTTTTCCTGGATATTTTTTCTTCGTTCTCTAAGTCTGTTATTGCAATAAAAAGTAAACTCTCTATAATAGGATTGTAAAGACCTCTAAAAATGTAATAATTTTTTGCAACTAAAGAAAAAATGTTTTGTGGGAGTATATGATCCATAGAGGCACTATGGGGTCCCTGAAAAGAGGGGCTCCAGACCAGGTTGGTCTCATTGCCATCTGAATGTGTGGTGTGAGAAGTCATGATACAAAGGGGCACCATGATGTCTTGTCTGCTGTGGCTGAGTGTTCTAAATTTATTTAGGGGTCTAGTCTGATGTCTGAACTTAGGGTTCTGTTGTGTGAATTTAGGGGTTTGGTTAAGAGACTGAATTAAGAGGTATGGTTTGGCATCTGAATGTAGGGAGTCTGGTCTGACATCTGAATTTAGGGGAATGCTTTGGTGTCTGAATTTAGGGGTCTGCTCTGGTGTCTACATTTGGGGTCTGCTCTGGCGTCTACATTTGGGGTCTGCTCCAGTGTCAGGAAAAAGACTGTCCGCGATAAGTGGAGATGTCAACTTTGAGTCTCTGGATATGACTGCTATGCATTCTGCCTGCGACTGTGTCTCATCAGTGGTGTTCTCTCTGGTATACATTGTGATTATATGCTATAGACTAGTGCTAGCCAACCTGAGGCTCCCCAGCTGTTGCAAAACTACAACTCCCAGCATGCCCAGACTGCCTACAGTTATCAGTCTACAGCAGGGAATGGTGGGAGTTGTAGTTTTACAACAGCGGAGGACCTAGTATTTGATCGCCCTGTAGTCACTCTGTGGTTTATATAGCGGCAGCACACACTTGTTCCACCTGAAAGTGCGAGCTTATGCCTTTTCTTGACAGTCTGGTGTTTCTCTGTTCCACTTTTTAACCCCTTCCCGACAGCCTCACATAAATTTACATTGACGGTCAGGTTTTAAACAATAGGCACCCAGGGCTAGTGTATACAATTGACGCTAACATTGACCACACACATTTAACCCCTCAGATGCCATGGTCAAATGTGAACAGGGCATCTGGAAAATCATCAACTGGGAGTGCATGATCCTGGCCATGCACCTTCTCCCCCTAGTGAGGATCGGGGGAGCCGGATGTTGTGTGCAGCAGCCTCGGTCCTCCTGAATGATCTGAGGCTGCCGCACATAGGGTCCTATGAAGAGTGTAAAAAAAATAAGTTTTTTAAAAATATTAAAAATAATATATATATATATATATATATATATATATATATATATATATTGCATCGACGAAGAAAAAAATGGCAGCATTCTGTGCCATTCACCCCCATATGAGGGACTGGCCTAGTCCGATTTCACCTATATATGAAAACCACCAAATAAGCGTGCTGTAATGCTCTGTGGAGCTGTAAAATCATAAGGTCATGTCTGATGGGTTGTTCTAATTAGTGAAAAAGTGAATTTTTGTAGCTTGAGTGCTTTATAATGGTTGCCACTGTAAGTATTAAAGGGTTTCTCTGGGAATGATTTAAAATGGTTGCCACCAGCCTGTCCTAGAATGTGAGCAGGACTGGTTTGCCACCACTTGCAGAGCACAGTGGCCTCACAAAAGTCTGGCACTTGCATATACTACATTTTTGGTGAGTGTTCCTGTCAGGCTGCTCAGCCATGATGGCATATCATAGGAAAAGTCACATCATAAGAATCTATTCTAGAGAAGTGTAGTGAGGACCCACCTCCCTCTCATCTCCTTGGCAGCTCTGCCAGTGGAAGCTACAAGTCCTGCTCACATTTTAAGACAAGTTGCTGGAGGCCATTTTAATTCATTCTCTGAGAACCCCTTTAATTAAAAACTAATGAAAACAAATGTTTAATGAATAATTTATAGATAATTTATAGATGAGAAGCAGTGAAACCATCTAATGGTACAAAGTCAGGACCACACCTTTGTGTCATGTGCCAGTTATATGATCTTCAGCCAGGTGCCATTGATATGATGCCAAGCTTCACTAAAATTAGTCCATGCGGTCCCTGTTGAGCTCACTATCTAATTTTTCCTCTCTAAAACATGCAAGTACACAGTCAGGGCTGGATTTACTTGTAGGCATAGTACTCCTATACACCATCTGAAGGGGAGAACACCTCAGCAAGGAGTGAGACCAGGGGAAAACTGAAACTTGTCAACTCTCCCAGAGGAGAGACTACCCAGATTCCCTGAAGAATCGGCAAATCTCCTGGGCACAGCATGGAGGTCTGCTTCCTTTCATGGACGTTATTTTATGTGATGCCTGGATATTGCATTGTTAAATGCAGCCCTGCTGCCCAAAGTACATTGGGGGGGTGGCAGGGTTGGGGCAGACTGTAATGTCCTGCAGGCTATGGACATGTGTGGCCATTTGCCCGTATTCCTACTACACAAACCCATCAACTAACTACTTTAGTGCACTTGGAAAAGGTAACTTACACGATGATTTATGCTGTTTGTTTTATATTGTTGAACTGCGTTTACATGTTTATTGTAATATATCCCGTTCATTTACACTATATTTTTACACTATAGCTGTACTGCATGGTGAAAAGGGTTAAGGCATGTCCAGCTAGTACTGAGAGACTTTGGGACTTTCACTGAGAGGTTGGAAATTTTCCACCATTACTATAAGGGATTATGCAAAGTTTTAGAGGAGAAAAAACAGACACACTGACCCATTTGCTGTCTAGTTTAGCTGTGTTGTTTATGTCTGAAGATTTCCTTATATCTGAAAAAACTGCATCAATCCCATAGACTTGTACTGAAACTCTATATAAGTCAATGGAGGACGAAAATTGCAACATTGTTTCTGTTTAGGCTGTGCTTCTCCACTCCTCCTCCCAGTAGTTCAGTTAGAAACTGTGTATGAGGAGAGTGATTAGAGCCCCTAACTGTCTGCAGATAGGAATCTGTGTTTAGTAGAAGAGACTCTGCCAGACTGCATGAGTGCTGCACAAAAGGGGCAGAGCTCCTTACAAGTGCATGTGTCCACATCCAGAAAATTTCCTGCAACTGGTTGTTCTACCTCAAGCCACTGCAGAAGGTGCTAGGTGTGGTGCATCCCAATGTTCTGCGTTATTTTATGCTACCAAAATTGTACAGCCATACAGGACAAATGATGAGGCCGACTTCATGGGCAGAGTCATGACCAGACGACAATCTCTGCCTACAGGCTCCTGAGATGTAAATCGGGTAGCCCTGGAGAACTCTCAGGGTGGCACTGCCCTGGATGCCCTGTCTATTCAGACGTAGCAGGTTCATAGATTTGTGAAACTGATGTCTATGTGTAATATAAAAAAAATAAAAAAAAAAATATATATATTTATTTATATTTAATTATTTTTTTAATTATTATCCATTCCATAGGGAAACAAAAACATGTCTGTTCTATATGCTTCTGCATGGCATAGCATTTCTACTGTATATCAGTAGTGCCCCTAGTGGTCAAAGCAAGTAAAATACCCTTCATTCCCTGTAATTCTGAAATTCATTATACTTTGCCCATCCACCGACAGGATGATTCTCTTTCAGTATTGCTTGAGGATATTGCTTGTTTTTTCCATTTTGGTTACAAGACAAGATATACATTTTGCACAGCACAGGATGTCGATAAGCAATGAAAATGAAAAGTGCCAAATAAAATGAATAATAATTCAAAGCATATGTCGAGGATCCTTACATTGTACATGGAAGTCTCAAGGCCAGAACAATAACAAACAATTCAGCCTAATATTACTGAGAAAGCTTTAAAGGAGTTCCCCGAAATTCCTAGACGGGAGAACGGCTATAAGATCTCCTGCATACCCCCATAGAAATCTATGATCGGATACTGTACCTCTGTGTGCCTCCAAGGTAATGAAAAGTGCCATTTTCTATTGCATGGTTTCCAGGAAAGAGAAATGCGCCTCACTGAGGCATCATCATATGGAGGCACTTTTTTTATTTTTTTTTTTTAATTTTAATCAGAGATGGACATTATCATCACATGGATATAATAAAGTACCGTAGGGGCACCATATGCATCCCATACAGACTCCATAAGCATGTAGGAGTACACCTGTAAAGAGAACCTGTCATCAGGATCAACCCTATTAAAAAAGGTATACTGCCTGGTATGTGTGAAAATCAGTTGCAAAATCCATGGTGAGTCTGAAGTCATCAGTATTTAGGGAAAATTCATCCCAAACAATGCACCTAATGGCGGCCATGTTGCTTTTCTGTAAACTAATCTGAGCTCCCTTTTGTGAAAAAAAAAAACTAATTATAGATGACATTTCCACAAATTACAGGATTTGTCACTAATTAAATAGTAGATTTACTCAGTGTACGAATTAAGTGAAAACCCGTCAATCCTTTCTTTTCAGTCTCTTTTCCATCAAATTATATGAAAGGCCATTGAGGAACATTCCATGTTAAAGAAACAAACACAAGACAAACCTGGTGGTTTTCCTTCTCACATTTGTATGAACACGTTTATCACTATGGGGCCATCTTTCTCCTTCTCACATTTGTATGAACACGTTTATCACTATGGGGCCATCTTTCTCCTTCTCACATTTGTATGGACACGTTTAGCCCTATGGGTCCATCTTTCTCCTTATCACATTTGTATGGACACATTTCGCACTATGGGGTCATCTTTCTCCTCACATTTATATGGACACCTTTAGCACTATGGGGCCATCTTTCTCCTTCTCACATTTGTATGGACATTTTTAGCACTATGGGGCCATCTTTCTCCTTCTCACATTTGTATGGACATTTTTAGCACTATGGGGCCATCTTTCTCCTTCTCACATTTGTATGGACATTTTTATCACTATGGGGCCATCTTTCTCCTGACATTTGTATGGGCACGTTTAGCACTATGGGGCCATCTTTCTCCTTATCACATTTGTGTGGGCACGTTTAGCACTATGGGGCCATCTTTCACCTTCTCACATTTGTATGGACATTTTTAGCACTATGGGGCCATCTTTCTCCTGACATTTGTATGGATGTATTTAGCACTATGGGGCCATCTTTCTCCTGACATTTGTATGGGCACGTTTATCACTATGGGGCCATCTTTTCTCCTACACGTTTAGCCCTATGGTCCATCTTTCTCCTTATCACATTTGTATGGACACATTTCGCACTATGGGTCATCTTTCTCCTCACATTTATATTGGACACCTTTAGCACTATGGGGCCATCTTTCTCCTTCTCACATTTGTATGGACATTTTTAGCACTATGGGGCCATCTTTCTCCTGACATTTGTATGGGCACGTTTATCACTATGGGCCATCTTTTCTCCTGACATTTGTATGGGCACGTTTAGCACTATGGGCCATCTTTCTCCTTATTACATTGTATGGACATTTTTAGCACTATGGGCCATCTTTCTCCTGACATTTGTATGGATACATTTAGCACTATGGAGCCATTTTTCTCCTGACATTTGTATGGGCACGTTTATCACTATGGGGCCATCTTTCTCCTTCTCACATTTGTATGGACCCTTTCAGCACTATGGGACTATCTTTTTCACATTTGTATGGACACCTTTAGTACTATAGGGGGTCATTTTTCTCCTTCTCACATTTGTATGGACATCTTTCTTCTCACATTTGTATGAACACGTTTAACACTATGGGGCCATCTTTCTCCTGACATGTGTATGGGCACGTTATCACTATGGGGTCATCTTTCTCCTCACATTTATAAGGACACCTTTAGGCACTATGGGGCCATCTTTCTCCTTCTCACATTTGTATGGACATTTTTAGCACTATGGGGCCATCTTTCTCCTGACATTGTATGGCAGTTGCATTTTTTAGCACTATGGGGCCATCTTTCTCCTGACATTTGTATGGATGTATTTAGCACTATGGGGCCATCTTTCTCCTGACATTTGTATGGGCACGTTTATCACTATGGGGCCATCTTTTCTCCTGACATTTGTATGGGCACGTTTTCACTATGGGGCCATCTTTCTCCTGACATTTGTATGGGCACGTTTATCACTATGGGCCATCTTTCTCCTGACATTTGTATGGGCACGTTTATCACTATGGGGCTATCTTTCTCCTGACATTTGTATAGGCACGTTTATCACTATGGGGCCATCTTTTTCTCCTGACATTTGTATGGGCACGTTTATCACTATGGGGGCATCTTTCTCCTGACATTTGTATGGGCACGTTTATCACTATGGGGCATCTTTCCTCCTGACATTTGTATGGCACTTTTATCACTATGGGGCCATCTTTCTCCTGACATTTGTATGGGCACGTTTATCACTATGGGGCCATCTTTCTCCTGACATTTGTACGGGCACGTTTATCACTATGGGGCCATCTTTCTCCTGACATTTGTATGGGCACGTTTATCACTATGGGGCCATCTTTCTCCTGACATTTGTACGGGCACGTTTATCACTATGGGGGCCATCTTTCTCCTGACATTTGTATGGGCACGTTTATCACTATGGGGCCATTTTTCTCCTGACATTTGTATGGGCATGTTTATCGCTATGGGGGCCATCTTTCTCCTGACATTTGTGAGGGCACGTTTAGCACTATGGGGCTATCTTTCTCCTGACATTTGTGAGGCACGTTTATCACTATGGGGCCATCTTTCTCCTGACATTTGCATGGGCACGTTTATCACTATGGGGCCATCTTTCTCCTGACATTTGTATGGGCACGTTTATCACTATGGGGCCATCTTTCTCCTGACATTTGTATGGGCACGTTTATCACTATGGGCCATTTTTCTCCTGACATTTGTATGGGCATGTTTATCACTATGGGGCCATCTTTCTCCTGACATTTGTTGTGAGGGCACGTTTAGCACTATGGGGCTATCTTTCTCCTTCTCACATTTGTATGGACACGTTAAGCACAATGGGGCCCTCTTTCTTCTTCTAACACTTGTATGGACCCGTTCAGCACTATGGGACTATCTTTTTCACATTTGTATGGACACCTTTAGCACTATAGGGGGTCATCTTTCTCCTTCTCACATTTGTATGGACATCTTTCTTCTCACATTTGTATGAACACGTTTAACACTATGGGGCCATCTTTCTCCTGACATTTGTATGGGCACGTTTAGCACTATGGGGCCATCTTTCTCCTTATCACATTTGTATGGACACATTTTGCACTATGGGGGGGATCATCTTTCTCCTCACATTTGTATGGACATTTTTAGCACTATGGGGCCATCTTTCTCCTGACATTTGTATGGGCACGTTTAGCATTATGGGGCCATCTTTCTCCTGACATTTGTATGGGCACGTTTAGCACTATGGGGCCATCTTTCTCCTTATCACATTTGTATGGACACATTTTGCACTATGGGGGGGGGATCATCTTTCTCCTCACATTTGTATGGACATTTTTAGCACTATGGGGCCATCTTTCTCCTGACATTTGTATGGGCACGTTTAGCATTATGGGGCCATCTTTCTCCTTTTCACATTTGTATGGACACGTTTAGCACTATGGAGCCATCTTTCTTCTCCTCACATTTATATGGGCACATTTAGCACTATAGGGCCATCTTTCTTCTTCCTGACATTTGTATGGACACCTTTAGCACTATGGAACGAAAATACAACATGTTGTTTTTTTCTTCCGGCTGCCTCTCAGCAGGGGTTAATGTGCTGCGGCTGGATCTGCGGCCCGCCCCCATTACAGTGAATGGGGCCGGAGTTCCGGCCCCACATGTGCACCTGCAGCAGCACGGATCCGTGCTGCCGCTAGTGTGAAAGTACCCTTATATGGGCACATTTAGCACTATGGGGCCTTCTTTCTCCTGACATTTGTATGGACACCTTTAGCACTATGGGGGGGCATCTTTCTTCTCCTCACATTTGTATGGACACCTTTAGCACTATGGGGCCATCTTTCTCCTTATCACATTTGTATGGACACATTTCGCACTATAGGGGGTCATCTTTCTTCTCACATTTGTATGGGCATGTTTAGCACCGTGGAACCATCTTTCTCCATCTCACATTGGAATGAACTAATTTGTCAGAAGCTGATAATAGATAAAGCAGTTTGCTGAATAGGCGGATTTTATCTGGTTGAGAGATAACTGTTTTTTTAGGGGTCGTTAGAGTGGATTAATAATTGGTAATTTAAAGTCACCTTTGCCTTGATGACTGCACCTTAGGATGGGATTTGTCAGTAGACACAGTAGGTCTATGTCTATAGATAGCAGAGTTTGGCGGCCATACACATCAGATATCACTTTTAACCCCCTCCTCCAGAAGGAGTAGTTGTTGGCTGACAGCTATGTAGTGCATGTCCAGCTATAGATCTCTAGAGAGATGTGGTCACCTCTTCTGACATGTCCATTTGTTCCACTTGCACTCCCCATGTACTAACAAATCAGGAGCATCTATTCTTATGCCATTCCTTTATTATTCCTGCTAGAAGTTATTGGGAAACATCATCCATGACTGTGAGCGACCTCCAAACTGTGGGCCACCAACTGTTGCAGAACTACAACTCCCAGAATGCAGGGGGAATGGTAATAACAAATTGTGTGAAGGTCCCGGGTTGGAGTAGATGACTACTATAGGAGACTACCTTGACATCATATTTAGTAATTGAAACTGCTCTCTGCTGTCATGTTCAAATGCTCCGAAAATGTCTGCCCAAGACATACACATGCCACTTAAAAGAAAATCCTTGAAATGAATGGCGTGCTAGTGCCGGCAGAGTGGACACTTATGGCATTCATTACTACTGTGAATTAGCCTTTCACCTTCCAAGACCAGAGATTAACTGCTTTCTTATGAGTCTGTGAACCTCTATCCTGCAAGTAATTTGTGGCATTCCTACTATGGCCGCCCCATATGACTGAGCTCTGTGAGGCAGGACGATGCCCAAGGGACCCAATTGGTAGCTCAAGGCGTAAATAAACAAGTAGGCGGATGCTGAGGAATTTCTTACACAAACCTTATTTTCTTGATATATTTTGGTGTTTGGATGCAGGAAATTGATGTAATCAGAACGGTGCAGCCTGAAGAAGGATGCTGGAGGTGTAAGGTTAACCTATGAGGCATGGCCCCTGAAACTGAAATGACTTTGCATGGTATCTTACTTCATGAAGACGTACATTTGATTAATAGTGTCTGATATCTAGCTGATATCTTTACTTAAAGAGGTTTATTGGACTCTTACTCTCAATGGTAGTAACTTCACTGGCCTAGGGTAAGGGAGAAGGCCATGGCACTGGGGCCTTCTCAAACAGATGATCAGCGGGGGTGCCGGGTGTCAGACCCCCATGGATCAAATAACCTTTAAAGGGCTTTCCTGGGAGAACAGATAGGATAGATCATCAATATCAGATTGATGGGGGTCTGACTCCCTGCACACCTTCCAATTAGTTATTTGAAGAGGCCACAACGGTCCGGTGAGCCTCTTCGTAGGCCAGTGACGTCACATTTAATTGGTCACATGGCCTAGGTGCAGCTCAGCCCCATTTAAGGGAATGGATCTGTGCTGCAATACCAAGCACAGCCACTATACAATGTGCGGTGCTGTGTTTGGTAAACTGTGAGTAGGCAGCAGAGATTGCCAACGTCCCTTTCAAACAGCTTATCAGTGGGGTGCCTTGATTCGGACCCCCACTGATCTGATAGTGATTGTACTCCCTGAAAACCCATTTAACCCTATGTAGATTCTTTTAGAAGTCAATATATTTTTACCTTTGCGAGCTTATCTTGTTGTCGTTGCTCAGTTACACCTTGACTTCTTTTCTATGTGACAACCATTTAGGTATACAAAGGTACATGTACAAAGTAGTCTCTATGATAAAATACCTCTCAATGCTACCCAGGCTTTGTTGGGTCACTCCTATTTAGGAAATGGATTAGTGTTTTGACCCATTTTGTGACTAGTTTTTTTTCTTATTAACATTGGGGGTCTGATCTGAGGTCTGATTGGGGTCTCATAAAAATTGGGCATTTGATCTAAGGTTTGATTGGGGGTCTGATCTGAGGGCCTTACTAACACTGGGGGTCTAATCTGAGGTCTAATTGACATTGGGAATCTGATTGGGGCTCTGAGCTGAGGTCTGATGAAAAATATTTTTTCTCATTTTCCTTCTCTAAAACCTCTTGTAGAAAAAAATACAGTAATTTAACTGAGAAAGGTTGAACTATAAGGACCTTTTTTTCCCCAACCTATCTACACAATTTACAAAACTGTATGCAGCAGTCTATAAAGCTCCCTCTAGTGGTAATCATACGTAGCCAAGTGTTTATCATTTAAGACTCTGTCTATACAGAGAATTTGGAACACTGTATCATAAAAACATAAGTATGACATCTTTATTAAATGTATCGGCATAGAATGTTGGACCTGTGTAGATTAACAAAAGGTCAGTGATTTCCATCAGTGATTGTGAGCCAAAACCAGGAGTGGAGCCTCCACAGACATAAGGGAAAGATCCACACTTAGTTTTGGCGATTGCCATTTCCCGTGATTGCTGCACTTGCATACAGCAGAATACGATTGATAAAAGTACTTTCTAACCAATTGAATTTTTTGTTGAAGTTTGGTGAAGCAGCCATATGGGTTTTTTGAAAACTTTGCTCATGACTACTAACTACCAATATTTTACCTAGGGGACAAATTTCCCCAGCACCTTGTTGGTTGCATCAACAGAAGTATTACTAACTTGACGACCTGCATGGTTATGTGACCATGGGTCCTTCTACCATATAACACAATTGAATAATATTAACAATGATCATAAAATGATCCAGCAATTTAACAGTGACATGAGCACAGCAGCTGTCTTCATTGCCACAGCAACACATGTAATCCATAGTATACCATATGTAGTCCATAATATGCATAGGGGGCCACGACATCACCTTAGAAATGACCACTTTAATCATTTAGTTACTTTTTGAATGATCTGTTTTAATGGTATTGGCAACTCCCATGCAGTCCTATGTTTGACAGACATTTCCTATCAGCTATTTCGGTTTCACATCTAAATTCAGAACAAACGACCGTCGGTTTACATTACAAGCAGCGTGATGCGTACAAGATGTAGATGAAAGGGGCCACGTCTTCCTGGCAGCATCTGTCAGATAGGTTTATTTGTAGAAGACACTGTCGTTTACAGTAAGCAAAGCAGCAGACAGGTTACTGAGCGAGGCAAAATTGGGGCTAAGTGTCTGCCATTTGGTGCATTTCACAAAGATCCCCTTGAGTGGAAGCAAATGTATCTGATGGAGAGCAGAGGAACTTCAAAAATGTGATACAAGGAGAAACAAAACAATGGAGGTCAGTGCAACCCAAACAGCTATGCCTGCAAATTGTTTAGTCTAATCTAGCTATCTGTTTGTATAGAGGAAAGGAATGTGTCCAGGAATAACAAGGAGAGGCTTCATCTCTGCAGAAGGCCCCCCTGCCATTGGCCCGAAAAACGAAAACAGCTTGAATCGGATCAATGGGGCAACGATGGACTTTATTATCATAGACACCACAGTCATTACAAGTAGACAAATATACCATGCTACTTGTTAAATCTTGCAAATTGAGTGTCTGACCTTAGAAATTGCCCAGGATCTCATGTCTGAAGGTTGACCATACAGGTTAGATAGAAGGTGGTTGATGGTTGAAGAACCGCTGAATGAATGGTCATGTGGTGGACAATTATTTCCAAGACACAGCCAGCTATACTCAATGTAGTCCATATTGGCTGCCACAGTCATTCAGACTGCCCGTACATGTTTAGTGACCTCAGATGAAGGCTGAATGATCATTCTCAGAATGTTCTTTCACAGAAACCTTTCATCCATGAACAATCTTTTTTTTGAATGAAAGATCTTTCGTACTACCATTGACCAAAAAATATCAAACACTGCCAATGATGGTATGCCAGCGACTGCCGAAAATAATTGTTCATTGCTCAATTTCATCCAATGAATGATCATTTTGCCTGGTTGGAATCATTGGTTTTGGTCAATTTGAGACTAATGTGTATGGGTACCATAAGACCAGAAATAGATATAAATAGTTGGTGGTCAACCCCTCAGATCTATTATCTCCACGAGACCTAAAGGATTGGGTAGTTTAAACCCAAATGCCAGATCCTTATCTTCTCTGACACCATACACATTATACTTTTATCTAATCCTGATACATTAGGTGGGTTTGGCCTACATAAATCTAATATATATCTCCAGTTCAAGGGTATGTCCACCTTTACAACCAATTATTGCATTGCTCCAAGATAATTTCCTTAAATTGTCAAGCAGGAGGACAGGTGAAGGTGTTGTTACAGCAGGGTCAGACTACACAAGGTTAGTTTGTAGTCTGTTACCGTGGAAACTAATAGGCCTACATAGTAGCTGTAGACACAAAAAGTAGCAGATTTCTAAAAAGCCTAAGGATATGACCAAGTGAATTGGCTTAGTGTTACCGTAGTGTTAACAACCATTAATCTTCAGTGCACTAGAGCAACCGAGATTAAAGTTAATCCAGAAACCACCCAGCCATATGTAGCAGTGTATGGCAATGAAATTTGGTAGGTGAGTGGCAGTATCATGTGGCAGTTCTGTTTGGACTCTTTATGATGACATTTGGACACTGAATATCATTTTGGCACTATATAGTAGTCCCATTTGATTACTGTACAAAGGTATATGTATGGCAGTATTTTATAGACATTGTACAGAAGTATTGTTTATGGACTGTATTAGTAATATTATTCAGGTACTGCATTGCAGTATTGCGTGTTCACTGTATGGGAGTATTATTATTTGGCTTTGTGTGGTAGCATTCAATATTAAACATACAGGTAACAAATGTGTATAATACAGGCCTACTTTCCTTTTGCCCGGGCCCCATATCTGAATCCCATCCTGCACATCTACATCTGTCAGCTCTCCTGTACAGCTAAGACCAAAGTTGTATAACTTGTCCTGTAGACATGTCAGAAGACATAATTTTTGGAGAACCCCTTCAGCAGAGTTGTAGCCACACAGCTACTTTCTGCTAATTTGCATTTTTCAGTGTTCGCCTTCTGCTTTGACAGCAGGATTTTTTTTTATTATCCTTCCTGACGTTCCTTCAGCTCCTGGTTTAATATACAGACCACAGAGGTTACATGTTTCTTCCACTATCACAATGTATGCAAAGGCATCAAACGGCTAGATACAACGTAGCAAGGAATCCAGCGCCTACTGTACCCGGTGGCTTTGATGATACCACTGCATGCATGATCACTGAGGCAGAGAGAGCAATTCCTCATTGTCAGGCTCTGATGGGATCCAGCACACTGGGATACCAGTAAATTGTCAGACTTTTCATTCTGCCTTTTTCCAGAACTTCTCAAAACAGTTGACAATTTGACAGAAATCCATTTCCAATGCACCAAGTCATGTGGCAGATTTATAATTGAATTCAAGTTGTCCATACCATGTGATGTAAGAGGGAAAAAGGTCACTAATATACACTACACAATCATAATAGAACTCATTGAAACAACATATCTTATTGCGCTGATGCATTGTATGCAATATGCTTTACAGCGGTCAGCATTTTACCTTTTTCGTTTGCTTAGAGGTAAAATATTGCTGCTGCCTACAGGCACCAGTAGAGGCTTTGGAGACTAATGAAGACAGATTTTATTAATGAGTTGCCTGTGAGCTCCCTCTAGTGGCAGCTGCAGGCACCCAGAATGTTACCTATTGTGTGAAGAGAAGTACAGGTTTAGGAGCTTCCCCTATCTTATTAAATAGATGTTTCCAGTCTCCCTTATGTGCACTAGGCATTGGTGGTTAACAGCATCTTACAGCTAACCATACACGATCATAGTTTTTAAGGCTAGTATTGAAGAATACTAGGGGAGGGGGGGGGGGCGGCGGCACTGATTGTTTTCTAAGCTTAACATCCCCGTCCCTACAGAACTGGTGTCTGCACCTTCTCAGATGTGAGCTTTTTCATTACTCACAGACCTGGTATCTGTGTCTTCTCAGAATATTTTCCTGTGCGAGACGCGATCCAAGCATCCCACTTCCCGAGCAACGAGCCCGCCCCTGATGCCGCCCCGACCACTGCCATGTGCCTATATGACGAGGCCTTAATGCACGCATAGTCAGTGAGGATGGGAGGCTGCACCCTTCAAAGAAGGGGAGGAGGTTTTCTATTTAAAGGGCACCTGTCAGCAGATTTGTACCTATGACCCTGGCTGACCTGTTACATGTGCACTTGGCAGCTGAAGGCATCTGTGTTGGTCCCATGTTCATATGTGCCTGCATTGCTGAGAAAAATGATGTTTTAATATATGCAAATGAGCCTCTAGGAGCAATGGGGGCGTTACCGTTACACCTAGAGGCTTTGCTCTCTCTGCAACGGTCACGCCCTTTCCACTTTCACAGGGCCAGGCAGTGTAAACGTGATCACTCCTGGCCCTGTCAAAGTGCAGAGGGTGCGGCAGTTGCAGAGAGAGCAGAGCCTCTGGGTGTAATGGTAACGCCCCCGTTGCTCCTAGAGGCTCATTTTCATATATTAAAACATAATTTTTAATAAGCCACTGGTGGGGATCATTTAGGAAAAAATTTGCCTGATTTATGATTAGATCCACTTTCTATCTGATGACTGGGCTGCTCCTGTGATGAAATCCAGCTTGTTGACCATTAATAGCATGTAACTGTATCTGTGAAGGAGCAACTGCGCCTGGAAACATGTGTCTACCCAATCTTAGTCCAGGTTCATGCCATACTTGGTGGTCTGACACTTCTGTACCTACTTAGAGCTACAGTGTGGCACTCATGGATGCATATGAACTGTGCCCTATATGCTACCTGTGCAGATGGATACATAATTGCACTATATGCAGCTTATTAGGTCTGTTGTATCCATATTGTGATTTCCCCTCTTTAGACCAGTGTGCCCAAAATTGTATGCAATACTCCATGGCTGGTCTGAAAAGTGATTTGTAAAGTGGCAGAACTACGTTCTCGATGTCATTAGATAGCTGTTGTCTAAATGCTCCTTCAGTGGATACCGATTCCAGCTATACACATGCATGCCTGGCCTAACTTGCATGCGTTTTCAATAGGGAGTAAGTTGCGGGCAAACTCTAGTCAGCAAGTTTGGTCAATGTTAAACTATTGTGTATAGACAGCTTTGGGATCAGTATTCAATCTACTACATTCTACCTAAGGTTCTGTAAGATGAAGATCCGGAGTGATCTCCTAGACTACTTCCAGAGGGTCATGACAATTTATGGGTCCAATTAGCGTGCTATACTTATATGGTGTGAACTAAGTAAAATTGGGTATCCCTCCTCCATTTCACTGGATGCTTTTCATTGGCTTGGTTGGAGCCTGATGGTATCAAAAAGCATTGAGTTCTTGGCATCACAGGATACCAGATATGGATGGTTGCCCATTGATGTTCTTGCCTAGAGTAACATTGGGTCTACTCGCAGATGTAGCCGCAGCTACACACAATCTGTGGCTGTCGTGGAACAGGAGCTCTGATTTTCTCATCTACTCCTTACATATACAAATGCTTAGAACATTTATGGACTGTGATGGCCAAATGGAGGGAGAATGTTATAAGTCAACATGGTTTACTTTCATAATGTGAAATAGCGACCCCCACCCTCTATCATATTACACATAAATGACTTGCAGGTTGTACCTTCTACACTAAACACACAACCCCCGGCAGCTTCTCCGGTTTTCACTTTCCTTACCCCAAAAAGTAAAAAGGCCTTGAAACGTGAGCCACTTTTGACCACCATTAATCACGAAAAATGAGCGACAGCAAAAATAATATGTCCCCTCACACATAATATCAGCTCTGTGTGTTCTTGGCCTGTTCAGTTCTGTCTCTTCAAATGACAAACTGCCTCTTAGGTTTTTGTGTTTTTACCCCTAGCAAGTCGATCCCCCAAATTCTCCGCCAAAGAAAGCGTAAAAAGTAAAGTCAATAAATAAATGCTGTTCTGTGTAGGATCGGCAGTTCTGTGGAAACTTCGAGACTTGAAAGACTTGTCTACAGATTTCCTACAACCTTGTTAATGTTTTATTAGATCCATTTAGAATAAAGATTTATATGGCTCAGTTCTTATCTTTTTTGCAGTTTCATTTAAAGAGCTATTTCAGGAGGCCCCATGCATTGCTGTAGATACTGGCTTGACTGCTGATGATAGGTGATCATTTGTTTGGGGATTGAAACTTAAATATGGTGTTACTCTATGGAAAACTAGTATTTGGTTCCAAAGACCTCAATACATGAAAAAAAAATCATATTAAAGGAAACATTAGCTGATAATGAATACAGATGCCCTTACATGTGATAGTCAGAAGGTAACACCGGAGCTTCTAGCTGTGCATTCTATGAAGCTCATTCTAGGTACTATAAAGTATAAGTAAATTGGAGAGAGCTTCACCTGGTGTCCAAAGGAGCATCTTGTCTTGGCAAAGGAGAGCAATGAAGAACATGTAGTACAGATAGAGGGGTACAGTACATGCAGTACAGTACAGATAGAGAGGGTACAGTACAGTACAGGTAGAGAGGGGTACAGTACATGCAGTACAGGTAGAGGGGTACAGTACATGCAGTACAGGTAGAGAGGGGTACAGTACATGCAGTACAGGTAGAGAGGGGTACAGTACATGCAGTACAGGTAGAGAGGGGTACAGTACATGCGGTACAGGTAGAGAGGGGTACAGTACATGCAGTACAGGTAGAGAGGGGTACAGTACATGCAGTACAGTAGAGAGGGGTACAGTACAGTACAGGTAGAGAGGGGTACAGTACAGGTGTACAGTACAGGAAGAGAGGGGTACAGTACATGCGGTACAACAGGTAGAGAGGGGTACAGTACAGGTAGAGAGGGGTACAGTACAGGTAGAGAGGGGTACAGTACAGTACAGTAGAGAGGGTACAGTACAGGTACAGAGAGGGGTACATGCAGTACAGGTAGAGAGGGGTACAGTACATGCAGTACAGGTAGAGAGGGGTACAGTACATGTACAGTACAGGTAGAGAGGGGTACAGTACATGTACAGTACAGCAGTAAGAGAGGGGTACAGTACATGCAGTACAGGAAGAGAGGGGTACAGTACAGTACAGGGGGTACAGTAGAGAGGGGTACAGTACATGCAGTAGAGAGGGGTACAGTACAGGTGGGTACAGTACAGGTAGAGGGGTACAGTACATACAGTACAGTACAGGTAGAGAGGGGTACAGTACATGCAGTACAGGTAGAGAGGGGTACAGTACAGTACATGTACAGTACAGGTAGAGAGGGGTACAGTACATGTAGGGGGTACAGGTAAGAGAGAGGGGTACAGTACATGTACAGCAGTACAGGTAGAGAGGGGTACAGTACAGTACATGTACAGTACAGTACAGGTAGAGAGGGGTACAGTACAGGTAGAGAGGGGTACAGTACATGCAGTACAGGTAGAGGGGTACAGTACAGGTACAGAGAGAGGGGTACATGCAGTACAGGTAGAGAGGGGTACAGTACATGCAGTACAGGAAGAGAGGGGTACAGTACATGCAGTACAGGTAGAGAGGGGTACAGTACAGGTAGAGAGGGGTACAGTACAGGTAGAGAGGGGTACAGTACATGCAGTACAGATAGAGGGGTACAGTACACAGGAAGAGAGGGGTACAGTACATGCAGTACAGGTAAGAGAGGGGTACAGTACAGGTTAGAGAGGGGTACAGTACAGGTACAGTAGAGAGGGGGTACAGTACATGTACAGTACAGGTAGAGGGGTACAGTACAGGAGAGAGGAGGGTACAGTACATGTACAGTACAGATAGAGAGGGGTACAGTACATGCAGTACAGGTAGAGAGGGGTACAGTACAGTACAGAGAGGGGTACAGTACATGCAGTACAGGTAGAGAGGGGTACAGTACAGGAAGAGAGGGGTACAGTACATGCAGTACAGGTAGAGAGGGGTACAGTACAGGTAGAGAGGGGTACAGTACAATGCAGTACAGGTAGAGAGGGGTACAGTACACAGGTTAGAGAGGGGTACAGTACAGGTAGAGAGGGGTACAGTACATGCAGTACAGGTAGAGAGGGGTACAGTACATGCAGTACAGGTAGAGAGGGGTACAGTACATGCAGTACAGGTAGAGGGGTACAGTACATGCAGTACAGGAAGAGAGGGGTACAGAACATGCAGTACAGATAGAGAGGGGTACAGTACATGCAGTACAGGTAGAGAGGGGTACAGTACACAGAGTAGAGGGGAGGTACAGTACAGTACAGTGCAGTACAGGTAGAGAGGGGTACAGTACATGTACAGTACAGGTAGAGGGGTACAGTACAGGAAGAGAGGGTACAGTACATGCAGTACAGGTAGAGAGGGGTACAGTACAGTACATGCAGTACAGGTAGAGAGGGGTACAGTACATGCAGTACAGATAGAGGGTACAGTACATGCAGTACAGGTAGAGAGAGGGGTACAGTACAGTACAGTACAGTACAGGTAGAGAGGGGTACAGTACATGCAGTACAGGTAGAGAGGGGTACAGTACATGCAGTACAGTACAGGTAAGAGGGGTACAGTACATGCAGTACAGTACAGGTAGAGAGGGGTACAGTACATGCAGTACAGGTAGAGGGGTACAGTACAGGTAGAGAGTACACAGTACAGGTAGAGGGGGTACAGTACATGTACAGTACAGGTAGAGAGGGGTACAGTACAGTACAGGTAGAGAGGGGTACAGTACACATGTACAGTACAGGTAGAGAGGCAGTACAGTACATGCAGTAGAGAGGGGTACAGTACATGCAGTACAGGTAGAGGGGTACAGTACATGCAGTACAGGTTAGAGGGGTACAGTACATGCAGTACAGGTAGAGAGGGGTACAGTACATGTACGGGGTACAGTACAGGTAGAGGGGTACAGTACATGTACAGTACAGGTAGAGAGGGGTACAGTACATGCAGTACAGGTAGAGGGGTACAGTACATGCAGTACAGGTAGAGAGGGGTACAGTACAGTACAGGTAGAGGGGTACAGTACAGGTACAGAGAGGGGTACAGTACATGCAGTACAGCAGAAGAGAGGGGTACAGTACATGTACAGTACAGAGTAGAGAGGGGTACAGAACATGCAGTACAGTAGAGAGGGGTACAGTACATGCAGTACAGGTAGAGAGGGGTACAGTACACAGTACAGGTAGGTAGAGAGGGGTACAGTACATGCAGTACAGGTAGAGAGGGGTACAGTACATGCAGTACAGGTAGAGAGGGGTACAGTACATGCAGTACAGGTACAGAGAGAGGGGTACAGTACATGCAGTACAGGTAGAGGGGTACAGTACATGTACAGGGTACAGTACACAGGTAGAGGGGTACAGTACATGTACAGTACAGGTAGAGAGGGCAGTACAGTACATGCAGTACAGGTAGAGGGGTACAGTACATGCAGTACAGGTAGAGGGGTACAGTACATGCAGTACAGGTAGAGGGGTACAGTACATGCAGTACAGGTAGAGAGGGGTACAGAACATGCAGTACAGGTAGAGGGGTACAGTACATGCAGTACAGGAGAGAGGGGGTACAGAACATGCAGGTACAAAGTAGAGAGGGGTACAGTACATGCAGTACAGGAAGAGAGGGGGTACAGAGTACATGCGGTACAGGTAGAGAGGGGTACAGTACATGCAGTACAGGTTAGAGAGGGGTACAGTACAGTACAGGTAGAGAGGGGTACAGTACATGCAGTACAGTAGAGGGGTACAGAGAGGTGGGGTACAGAACATGTACAGTACAGTACAGTACAGGTAGAGAGGGGTACAGTGCAGTACATGTACAGTACAGGTAGAGAGGGGTACAGTACAGGTAGAGAGAGGGGTTACAGTACATGTACAGTACAGTACAGGAAGAGAGGGGTACAGAACATGCAGCGGTACAACAGTACAGAGAGGGGTACAGTACATGCAGTACAGGTAGAGAGGGGTACAGTACATGTACAGTACAGCAGTAGAGAGGGGTACAGTACATGCAGTACAGGAAGAGAGGGGTACAGAACATGCAGTACGGTACAGTACATAGAGAGGGGTACAGTACATGCAGTACAGGTAGAGAGGGGTACAGTACAGGTAGAGAGGGGTACAGTACATGTACAGTACAGGTAGAGAGGGTACAGTACATGCAGTACAGGTAAGAGAGGGGTACAGACAGTACATGCAGTACAAATAGAGAGGGGTACAGTACATGCGGTACAGGAAGAGAGGGGTACAGAACATGCCGGTACAAATAGAGAGGGGTACAGTACATGCAGTACAGAGAGGGGTACAGTACATGCAGTACTGGTAGAGAGGGGTACAGAACATGCAGTACAGGTAGAGAGGGGTACAGAACATGCGGTACAAATAGAGAGGGGTACAGTACATGCAGTACAGAGAGGGGTACAGTACATGCAGTACAGATAGAGAGGGGTACAGTACATGCAGTACAGATAGAGGGGTACAGTACATGCAGTACAGGTAGAGGGGTACAGTACATGCAGTACAGGTAGAGGGGTACAGTACATGCAGTACAGGTAGAGGGGTACAGTACATGCAGTACAGGTAGAGAGGGGTACAGTACATGCAGGTAGAGAGGGGTACAGAACATGCGGTACAGGTAGAGAGGGGTACAGTACGTGCGGTACAGGTAGAGAGGGGTACAGAACATGCGGTACAGGTAGAGAGGGGTACAGAACATGCGGTACAGGTAGAGAGGGGTAAGGTAGAGGGGTACAGAACATTCGGTACAGGTAGAGAGGGGGTATAGAACATGCGGTACAGGTAGAGAGGGGGTATAGAACATACAGTACAGGTAGAGAGGGGTACAGTACATGCGGTACAAATAGAGGGGTACAGTATATGCGGTACAAATAGAGAGGTACAGTACATGCGGTGCAGGTAAAGAGTAGAGATGAGCGAACGTGCTCGTAACGAGCACTGTACCGCTCGGCTCCCCTGCGCTCGCATGGGCGCAGGCAGCTGCTTTTGTCGGGTGAGGAGGACGGAAGCGGATGCCTGCGCCCATGTGAGCGCAGGGGAGCCGAGCGGTACAGTGCTCATTACTCATCTCTAGTAGAGAGGGGTACAGAACATGCGGTACAGGTAGAGAGGATTACATTACATGCAGTACAGGTAGAGAGGAATACAGGTCTGATTCTACCGAATTGCTCAGAAATAAATAAATTAGACCTAAATCGAAAGTGCTCAGATTGCCCTGAACAGTTGTGTATGACACTCCGAGGACTCCTAGGACTGTATGCAACCAATTTTAAAAGGGTTCTCCAAGTTATATTTATTAATGACCTATCCTCAGGATAGGTCATCAATATCAGATCGGCGGGGGTCCGACACTGGGAACCCCCGCCGATCAGCTGTTTGAAGAGGAGGCGCGCGCCGTACCAGCGCTACCTCCTCTTCATTGTTTACATCCTAGCCGTAACATGAGTAGTGGTGAGCAGGTGTAATTACACCTAACTGCCCCATTCATTTCAATGGAGAGGATTGCTCCTATACAAGTGTATGGGAGCGATTCTTCCCATTGAAATGAATGGGGCGGCTAGGATCCATTAGACAGCGGTACAGTATGTGTACTATATGTAGCTCTGTACTGCAGACAGGCAATAATAAATATCTAATGTGTAGTTCTGCAGTATTAGTGCTCAATGATTGGATTCCTCAATGTGATTTTTTTTTTTTTCCTGTGAAATACATTATTTGACATCTACAGAAGGGAGCATGGCGCCCCATAGTGCACACTGTATTGTAAATGTAAGCAGTACTTGTAAGTGCGAGTACTTTTTTTTAGAAATTTCTGTACCTCCACTTCTGCTCTGCCACAGACCTGAGATACTTCACGCACTGCTCTCTACTTCTGGGTCCAGTCTTGACATGCATTCACTGATTGACTGACCTGGCATTTTTGGGCATAGCTTGTTTGTCCAGAATGAAGCATGAAGTACATTGTGGGGACCTGGATGGGGGGGGGGGGGGGGCGGGGGGGCTGGTGGTTAGCTTAATCTTTTATGTTTTTAAGCCCATTTTACTCATCTGCCAACTATTTTTGTTTACCTGGAAAACCTTTTTAAAGCCACGTGCACGTGACGGATTAGCTGCAGTCAATTTTGTCCATTTCCACAGCATAGAAAATATCTGCTGTGTAAAGATAAGGAAGATAAGGATGGTATACTTGCCATATACATTGTCAGGCATCACCCCAATCTGGACTCATTATATGTCTGTTTACATTGGGGTGAAGTAATTTGTAAAGTCTCTAAGACCCCTTTCAGATGAGTGAGCTCCACACTCCAGACTCCCAGTGTGAGTATGCAGCAGCTCCCGTCCTGACCTCCCAGCACTGCCAGGTCGCATAGCATTACATTGATTTATGATGGTATGTAACTCTTACAGTTCTGGAATGTATTGGATAACACTGACATAGTGCTGGATCCATCCCCTGGATCTAAATACATTTTTGTAATTGCACGTAATTAAAAATGTAGCATAGCCACTGTGTTAGTCAGTAAAATGTATCTGTATAGCGCCACCTGCTGTTTGTTTTTATCTTGTTTCTTTGACCTGCTCACTGAGATGGCCGCACATGCTCATTTTCATCCTTCATCTGCCTCCTGAGCATTGATGGGTAGAGCTGAGGCACGCCCCCTTAGCTACAGCAGAAAGGACAGTCCCCATGAGCTTCCAGCTTGATATAAATCTAGCAGAGCAATGAATGAGGATACCTCTGGATACATGTGAGGTACAGGACTGGTTCTAGCTTTGTTAGGAAGAGGTTATTATGTACTATTTACATTAGTCATGGGATAACCCCTGTGAGGCCCTCATAGACATTAGTGTTATGTTGGCCGAACCCTCCGCCAGTTTACGGTGTATGGGGAGCTCCCGACTCTCCCCTGACATAATTTCCCCCAATCCATTTATTCTCCCAGGAGATGAGCTGCAGCATGACGTGTCGGATGTGTGTATAATATAATATATTTTATAAAATATATTATATACACTATTCAATGTGTATGGCCACCTTTACTCTGGCAATCTACATTCTGGGAAGTGGACTCCGGCCAGGCACTATACATAGCTATATGACATCTTCCAGGATGCAGGGCACTAGAGAACGTTATAATCTCAGCTAAGCTGTTAGTGATGACCGTCAGCAAGATGTCAACTGGTTCTAGCCACATATGGAAGAATTGTAAATGTGGCTCCTGACTTTAAAACTCGGGAGACAAATTATTTTAAAATTATTCAGTTGTTCTCTATGTGGTTAAAAAAAAAAAGTTGCAAGCGCTTATGTCCCAAAAACTGTTAAAACAAACACGATTAAAAACCATAATGTTTAATATATTGCAATCAGTATTAAAAAAAAATCATAAAATATAAAAGCTCTCTGTATTTATACAGTGTACATCCACTCAATCATCATGATCTATAGGTGCAGGCAGATGATGCCATGTCCTGGATGCTGCGGTTCTTGTGCTGGTCTGGCCCCTGCTAATCCGACTAGGACTTGTTTGGCTTGGTCCTGTGTGTTTTTTAGAATGTATCAGCTCCTGAAGAATCAGACTCCTTGTAGGTAGATTTAACATCCTTGTCGTCATCTATCATAGATGGGAGGGTCACAGACATCTTTCTTGGAGCCTCACCCGCTTCTCCTACATGGGAAGAAACAGCAGGATGTTATGAACGATATATAGAAGGAGAACACTGTATGGTAGTGCACCTTTCTACTGCTGAGCAGAAAACACAGTATTAAACCAGTTACATTGCTCTTTAAGCTGATCTTAAAGGGGTTGTGCAGCCTTTAAATGTCACTTATTAAATGAAAAACTAGTTACTTTTGTAATTTACCTTCTGTTTAAAAAATTCTCCAGTTGTGAGATATTCTATTTACTTCATTATAACGGCGGCCCTTGGTGTTTAATCTGTATAGTAATGTGCACGTCCACCTACTGCAGTGGTCGCACATGCTCAATTCCATCTTTTAACTGCCTTAAAAGAGGTTATGCCATGATTAATGTAAAATGCATGCCATGCCAGAAGCAGCCCTGTATAGAAATGGGTTGCCTGGCCCCCAGCAATCTGCTGACGACGGGGACAACCTTTTGGGCAGTTACCATTACAGTTTATATAGGTTGTCACACAGAAATGTTACCTGGTTATGCGCAACCCCTTCTCCTGTAGCACTTAAAAACTAGACAGAATTGCTTTTAAAGGGGTTGTACAAGATTATATATATATATATATATATATATATATATATATATATATAAAAAATAAAAAAAAATTAATAAAAAAATCAGGGCACTGGTAGGAGACAGCGTGAAATAAAATAAGTATTACCTGTTACTTACCTGACTGTCTTTGTTTACAGGGCTGCAGTGCTGACATAGTCTCCAACATGTGACTGCTGCAGCCAATCGCTAGCCTCAACAGTAGACTTTGAGACTAATGATTGGCTGCAGCAGTCACCTGTTGCAGATATGACCTCAGCAATGAAGCCTTGTAAGACTGGCGGCCGATTTAATGAGTAAGATGATGATTGTTTATTTTACATCTTCTCTGCCTGTGACCCAAATTTCTTGTAAACTCGGACATGCCCTTTAAGAGGACTAGGATGCTGAATAACTCCTCTGGAGGAAAGGTAACGGCAGCCATACTGGTTTTCACAGTTCAATGGATTTGACTTACTGGTCATTTTGAGTTTATAAATCCTTTTAGCAACAGGTTTATGAGAGGACCCTGATGTTTGTAGTGCTGGGGCGGAGGAGGTGACCTACTCACTGGTGGCCTTGGTGGCTGTTGTTACACTAATGGTACACAAGGGATATACTAGCAAGTAATAAAGATAAAGCTGGAGGAGTGTCAATAATCCCACCAGCTATGAGGGCGATCAGGAAACCAAAGCCAATGATTGCCAGAAGGTTTGGAGAACAGGTTACTGGAAGGTGAGAGCTGATAAGATAAGGAAGAATAGGACTGAGGCTTTACCTTTATTAAACCTAAGGACCACATGCAGAGATATGATAATCTCCAGGATTAAAATGCATCAGTTGAAGTACTGTAAGGTCTGAACAATGGACTAATAATCCTACGCCTTGTCGCACTGGTTTTGGCTGGATTGACAAACTAGTTGCAGATCGATGCTACTCAAGGCTGTTAGGCCTCTTCTTAGATCTAATCTCATGCAATTACCTTGTGGGTGGAAATTCTGCAAATGTTGCAAAGCAGCAGCGCGAACTACCGAGCCACTGCCCCGTCCATTACAAAGGACCCATCACCTCTGCTGTCATGTCTGTTTTACCAACTACTTGTATCCTCCATGTAAGAACAATTCTGGAGAATCTGTTCTTATGACTATGCCATTCACCTATTATTCCTTCTAGAAGTTATCAATGAAGTTCGAGATGGGTGTTACCAGTTGGGGGGCTCTCTCCTCAGTCTGACACTATCCAATCAGTGCTGTCAATGACACACTGTGCAGGGACCCCCCCCTTCACCCCCAAACTGTTAACACCTGTCTGGACCTTCATTGCAAATTGCTAGTAATTCCAACAGGAATAATAAAGGAATAGCACATCATAGAGTCATAAGAACTTCCTACAAATTATTACACTGGGAATGCAAGTAGTTCTAAAACTGACATGTCAGGAGCGGTGACAGCTCCTTTTTAAATAGGTTTTAAACTGTATGGTGCATCTTGCCCTGTTCCCAAGCAGATACTCTTTGCTATGCCATTCCTCTGTTATTCCTTCAGGAAATGTTTGTGTGGGTATTAACCACATTCTCAATAGGGTGGGCCCTATACACTCTAAGAGTCTTTTTACACAGGCAGAACTCCTGTCCTCAACTAGTGCAGATCGGTGACGAGGCAAGTCGATTCATGCCGAATTAGCTCCATGTTGATGGACCGATCATATCCATATGTGCCGAAACCATCAGTTTCCTTATTGTCCGCAGCACTGTTTCTATGGGCAACATACTCCTGCAGGCCTTTGATGCTCCGCTGGGCTCCCTCGCTGTAAATATCCGGTATGACATCGCCACAACCAATCAGTGGCTGCCGCAGTGACCAGATGCCCTTGCATCATGTGACTGTTCGTCATAATTTAAAGGGACACAGTCACCACTGCACCCAGTGATTGGCTGCAGCAATGTCAAACCAAATGTTTACAGCGGGGAAGCCAGAGCTTCCCTTTATGGGTCTGGCCAAGAGGCGGGGGGGGGGGGGGGGGTCTCGGGTGTTTGCCAAAATCCCCCCATTCTAGCACAACACTTTTACCAATATCAGCACTGACAATGTGGGACAATACTGACGTAAGGAGCGCCGATGCCCAGTTGTCTATGTATTCATACATTTCCAGGAGAAATAACAGAGGAACGCTACAAAAACACATCGTCCCCACTGCAGGCCGGGCATACAGGCCCATTGTACTTTATGTGCTCCGGTTACACCGGCCGCAGCCACTTGGTTTTCGAGGTGATAATGACACTTTGCAGAGCATTAGATTCTTATGTGTCTGGCTTGTGTCACAAGCAATGGCTCCAGTGCCAGACACAGGCTGCTTGCTGCTTCTCACCCACTCTATTGTTAGCAAAAATGCAGGGGGGGTGTAGGCAGCGTCACAGTCTCCCCCTTATAGGCTCGAGCCATGTACGGATTCATCTGATTTCGGGCGAGTAACATGAGAGGGTTTGGAGCTGTGACCGATTTCCTGCATTGTGTGTATAATTACAGCCGATGCAGAGGGCCTAATAAAAAAAAAAAAAAAGAGGGGGAAAAATTGTCGTTTTACGGCTGCTTTGAAAGCTTTGTTTTCTTGCAAAAAGGAAAAGTGTTTCTCCACATGAAGCGTTAACCGCACGAAAATCTTCACCTCCTTATAAGGAAGAAGCCAGACGTCCTCGCGGATCATACTGGATGGCGGATCGTGTCCTGGTCGTACCTCGCATATACAATTTCACAACCTGGCTGCTCTCCTGACTTGTGAGATGTTGTACAACATGTACACAGCATAGGCAGAAATGGCCGCACCGCTTCAGTGTCGGTGCTCTGGACCTCACTGACATAGGGAAATCAAAATCAAAAAAGCAGAGTATGGTCGGCTAAATAATGAGACTTGTAGTCTCCGCAGAGATCTAGGATTGAAACAACAGTGCCACACCGGTCCAAAGGTTGTGTTTGGTATTGCAACTCAGCCTCATTCCACTGGATGGAGCTGTAAAGCAGACATAACCCGTGGCTAGGAGTGGCACTGTTTCTTTAACAAAGCAGCTAAGTTTAAAGGGGTTTGGGTCAGGCACCAGCAACCTCCAGCAGTTCTGAAACTACAGCTTCCAGGATCCTCCTTTCACGTCTGTGGGAGTTACAAGAACAGCCAAGTAAGTCTGCATGCTGGATGCCGAAGGTTGCTGATCCCTGGCATAGGTCATCAGTATCAGACTGGTGGGGATCTGAGGTTTGAAGATGCCTCGTTGCAGCTTACCAAGCACAGCACCATCCATTGGATAGTGACTGGGCTTGGAATTGCAGCTCAGCCCCATTCATTCATGAATGGGACTGAGCTGCGCTAGACCACGTGACGTCACTGGCCTCGGAAGAAGGATGCAGCGCTCACCAGAGCACGGCGGTCTCTTCATACCCCACCAATCTGAAATTGAAGGTCTATCCTGCAGCCATCAATATCGAAATCTTGGACAACCGCTTTAATTATGTTATTTGGTCTTGTATAATACGTCTAATGTTAAGGGGGGGGGGCATAGCCCTTGGGGCACGCTCCCATCAGTACACCCGTGGCACATGTATTTACAGAGCATAGACTTTTATTGTAAACCCAATACAGGAAGGTGGGGAGCTCACAAGACTTTCCGTAAGAACGCTGCAGACCTCAGCTTTTGGCATTCATTTTAATTGGAATATTTTCCACAAAACAGAAAAGAAATGCAGAGCGCGGCTGGCTTCTGACCATACGAGCTTACTATTGTGCTGCCGTATGGCTTTATATATAATTCAGCAGCCCCATCCTGTATAATCTACCTGCAGACCTGGAGGTGCCAATGTGAAAGCTCCTCTGTCCGAGCAATAAGTGGACGTTTCCGGCCTTCCGTCCGTGCCATTGCCCTTTCTTTCTACATGACTTTGCCCCTCCGGTGGGAGCGTGCAACCCTCCCAGACCGGAGACAAAGATTAATTTGCCTGAAAATAGCTATTGGCGTCACACAGAACACTTAACATTACGATAACTGTAATTTTCGCAAATCTTTCTGTATTTGTGTTGTATAGTGTGTAATGGGCCAGGCAGGTGGTTGGTTGGTGATTGCTCTTGTTGCACCCGAGCTCCTTCCTGACTGTTTGGTTGACGTGGCCAGGCAGTAGAAAAGCAGCAAGGGGGGGATGACCACAGAAAGGTGTGACAGATTGTCTTTAAAGACATTGGTGTGCCCTGTAGAGTATTTTCTATCCTAAAGGCCCTTTCACATGAGCAGAGGATCATGGCAATTATTGGGAACAATGCTTGTTCTCTATAATTGCCCCATGTAACTGTACCACCAATCACGCACCTAAAGCTGATTTGTCACATGTTCACATTTTTGTGTTTATCGTATAAAATCACTGTTTGTCAGCAGCAGACTGTTCATCCCCATACATGAGGGTAAATGCATCTCTCCCCTCTGCTCGACAAACGGTTTGTTTCCGATCTGTCTGTTTTAGTAGCTATCTGCACTCCTAATATAAAGAAAATTCTGTGTTTTGTGCCACTCCTCTATTATCCCTGCTAGAAGTTAATGAATGAACTGCCAGCAGTCTGCAATGAAGGTCCATCTGGGTGTTACCAGCCCGAGTGTGTCTGACAGTATCCAATCAGGGCTGCCAGACTGTGCAGGGACATCCCCCCACTGGTAACACACAGCTGGACCTTTACTGCAAACTGCTAGTAAGTCATAACTTCTCGGGGGATTGATAGAGGAATGGCAAAACAGTCATAAGAATAGATGCTTCAATAACCCAGCTCGACCTAAGGATAGGTCGTCAATATCCACAGCCTGGACAAAAATTTTCGACCTTATTTTGGTGCCCCCATAGGGTATAAAAAATTGTCTTTACAAATAAGTCACTTGCTACTTATTTCATCGGATTCCACGTGGAAAAGCTGAAGATCACCCCCATTGATCATCGTGTGGATCTGCTGCACCCCTCTATGGGTCAGCCTCTGATTTCAGCACGGAAATGCATATCGGCTTTTTTGACCACATGTGTACATAACCAAAAAAAAATGGATGCAGAGTTCAGGTAGGGGCTACATGATCAGTTTGGTTTATTGCTGGAGGTGTGCCCATAGTAAAAAGGTACAGAATGCTAGTTCAGGGGCTGGCTGTACTGAGTTGTACAATAATCCAGGCTCCGTGACTATAATCTCTCCATGTGATGCTATTAATCTCACAGCTAGAGACCACGGATCAATGAAGAAGAGGTCAGGAATCAGCGGCCTCACCTGTGCTGGCATTTACAAGTTACAGATCGATGCCGTGTACAGTGTAGACAAAGCGAGGACCTTCCTGTCAAACTAATGGCGGATTCAATTAGGTAGGCAAACAGCCCCAGATCCTGTCCTCGCTGGCTGGCACCCTCGCATGGACTGGGTAAACAATGGGGTGATGTCCTGTCCAATCAATCAACATAGAGAGTCAATAAACAGCAGGCTTTATATCTGGGGTAGAGGTCTATGCGAAGAACTTAAAGGGGTTGTCTCACTTCAGGAAATAGCATTTATCATGTAGAGAAAGTTTGTACAAGGCTCTTACTAATGTATTGTGATTATCCATATTGTCTCCTTTGCTTTTCCATCACATTATATAAGGCTCGTTTCCAGGGGTTACAACTACCCTGCAATCCAGCAGTGGTGGTCATGCTTGTACACTATAGGAAAAAGCTCACGCCTCTCTGGTTACAGAACCGTAAGAGTGTGCATAAGACGACCACCCCAGCTGGACTGTAGGGTGGTCATAACCCCTGGATACAAGAGGTCGATAATGTGATGGAAAAATGAATCCAGCCAGCAAAGGAGACAATATGGATAATAACAATACATTAGTTTCTGATCAGCAGATTGTGCTGTGTGAACAGTGATCTCCTCTTCAGAAACACTGAATCTGTATGGGGATGAGTGATAGCTCGTCCCCATACAGTGGAGGGGATCAATGCATGTAAGTACAGCTCTGCAACCACCACTGATGAGCAGGCAGTAATAGGGAAGGAACGGCCCCTTCCTGATAATTACCTGCACAGTCGGCACAGTGTAAATGTAACGATTACTGGAAGACCTGGAATGTTTTACACTATAGAATTTTCCTCCAAAGTAACCTTGTAAGTTTCACAGACATAGTGATGTTCCAGAAGAAATGGCTATAAGGCCTGATGCACATGTTACAGAGAGGTGTTAAAGGGGTATTCCCATCTCACAAATGTAGTTTGTATAGTTAGATATAGCCATACCAATATTATTAGTAATAGAATGTATTTATAGAAAATGTACCGTTTAGAAGATTTCCCTATTTGTATATCCATTGTCCCACACACATCAGTCAGGCCGTTGCCCCTAGTTACCGACCACCGTGGCCATGTAGTAGTGGTGGCCGGCTTGTTCTTGTTCAAACCCGCTCTGAGGTAACTGCTGTATTGTGAACGCACATTGCATGCGGAGACACATATTCTGGTACTTTCACATCTGCGTTTTGGACGCTACCAGTCCAACACGCAATGGTCGGGATCCGTCCAAAAGCAGACTTTATAAACGGATCCTGCTCCATAGAGATGAATTGATCTGGGAACAGGATCCATTTCTCTGCGTTTTGGAAGCGCAGACAAAAATGCTACAACCCTAAGATGTGTCTCCTCATGCAATGTACGTTCACAATACAGCAGTTACCTCAGAGCAGGTTTGAACAAGAGCAAGCCGGCCACCACTACTACATGGCAATGGTGGTCGTAACTAGGGGCAACAGGCTAACTAATGTGTGTGGGACAATGGATATACAAATAGGCAAATCTTCTAAACGGTACATTTTATATAAATACATTCTATTAGTAATAATATTGGAATGGCTATATCTAACTATACAAACTACATGTGTGAGATGGGAATATGGACCTCGTACAACGGCATTGTGCATGGCTTCTGTCATACATGTAAGATGTAAAGCATGACGTCGTGTGAGCCGAGCCTTAGCTGATTAAAAGAAGTCCTCTATTGACGACCTGTCCTTATCTGCTTCATTAGGTGGCACACACTTGATCTGCAGGGGTCAGACCACCACCAATCTGATACTGATGACCTATATTATAGGGTTGTCCAATCCTTTACAAGTGGTGACCTATTCTTGGGGGCGTAAGGGGTCAGACAGAGATGCCCTTTCCTGAAGATGGGCCATCTCTCCCAAAGGGTTGTACAACCCCTTGAAGAAAAGATCATCAGTACTTAAATCTTTGAAACCCCCTTTAATGTTCTGGACAGTTTAGCACTTTGTATGATGAAAAGTTCTGAAACTTTCTAATATACCTAGTGACAGATTTATTAAAGGGGTTGGGTCGAGTGGCATTTTTAATTTTTTGGGTATTTTTACACCATGCAGTCTCCTTGTAAGCTTTTTTTTTTTCTGAAAATGCAGCGGTTTTGCAAAAATAGCTGCAAAAACCACAGCATAACCGCAACAAGAACAGACTTACGTTAGGGGCGGAAAATGTGCTGCTTATTAGAAGGGATTTAATACCCTGTAATTTACTCTGCAGGTGTCTGAGCGGTACGGTTTGAAGGCCGGTTTTCAGTCTCTCTAAAAATAAATAAATAAATTTTTTAAAAAAAAATTAAATTTATATATATATTTATTTAATTTTTTTTTATTTAACGCTCCCCATTCACTACACCACACATGGCCACTACAGGATGTATGGCACTGTGCCTGGTAATGAAAAGGGCATGGGACACAGCTGATCGGCAGTGGTGCCCAGATTCAGATGCCCACCAATCTAATACTCGCAATGATATAACATAAGGATGGGTAATCAATATTAAAATACCAGGCAAGCTTGAGATATTAGCTCTGGCAATCTAATCTGGATGGGCGTTAGCGGACTGTGCTGTCATTTGTTTTCACGCATATAAGAGCGTCGAGCGCGTTATACACATGGCTCCAGATATGTTAGAAGGACGCTCGCTCCTCCATTAGGTGAATGTGTGTGAATCAGGGCTGATAACTGCGAGCACAACAGCTCTGCTACGTCAGTAATTTTTATCTATGGCCATCTTTAGACTTTCATGCCAGGCTTCCTGATCACTATCATCTTCAAAGATGACCACCCAGACGGCCAGTGTCTGGACACCACAGTCAGAAGAGGACCATGATAACATCTTCAAAGTGTCCTGTACCAAACCAAGAGGATGGGATCACTGAAGAGGCATGGGTCACCTCGGGGGCGTCAGTTCTGGATCGCTGCACAGTACTGTGGCATCATATGTGGTCAGTACAGGCCGGATAGAGCCGGCCATGTCTATTAGCAGGTGATCTACAACCTCACTCTGTGCGATCCTAAGAGCTGATGGTCTCCTACTATACGTACAGTACGTGTGAGGATCCATTATTCTGACGTCACAACTTCCTCTATCACCTAGGGATTAAGTAAACAGACCCAAGAGAGTACAAAGAGCCCTGAGCTGTCATGTGAGGAGACGTGTTAATAGCTGCTCCTCACACCCCTGTATTTATAGGGAATGGTGATTTACATGTAAACAGCTAATTGTGCTATAATGGAGTACTTGGCTTACCGACCCATACCGTCAAGCTTAAAGGGGTTGTCCCATGAAAAAAAAATTCTACACTTTTTAAACCAGCACCTGGATCTGAATACTTTTCTAATTGCATGTAATTTAAAATTTAGCAGTCACATGAGTTAATAAAATCAATGAAATGTATCCGTATAGCGCCACCTGATGTTTGTATTTTTCTTATTTCTTTGACCTGCTCACTGAGATGGCCGCACATGCTCAGTTTCATCCTTCAGCTTCCTCCTGAGCTGTGATAGGGAGAGCTGAGACACGCCCCCTTAGCTGCAGCAGAGAAGACACTCCCCTTGAGTTTCAGCTTGATATAAATCTAGCCTATAAGGCTGTGCAGAAGGCAGAATATAGCACAGGCTATCTCTGGCAGTAACCTAGAGTATGAATGGAGAGCTGTGTGCATGCTCGACCACCGCTCAATTCAGGCAGGGGACACAGGACCCCCATTCTTGTGAGTGGCTGTACCCCCACCAATCCAACAATTAACTCCTACATAGTAGATGGGGATATCTTTTTGTTCCTGAAGGATCCCTTTAAGACAAACTATATTAATGTAAGCATACCCTGTCAGATTAGAGAAAACCCTGTGCAGGGTATAGACATGGAGTTTAATCCAGACAGATCATTTACGCTGGAGATCAACAGGGTAACTGATTTTTCAGACTCCATTCTTAGTCCAAGCATCTCTGGACTAAGATGCCACAAAAGTTTTAGGAGGAACAGGACTCCTGAATGGGTTGTCAATATATAATAACTATTACAAATCTGCTATTACCCTAGTCAAATTACTAATATACTGTCGACTGCCTTGTAAATATAGCCATCCTGTCCTAACATGTCCATCAGCAGCCTCCATTGAGTATCACTGTGCATGGTATGGGTAACCAGCACATGAACAGTACTACTCAATGGAAGCCACTGATGGACGGGTCTAGTCATATGCCCCTCCATCAGTGGCCATGTTGGGACAGGACACGGGAGCTGCCGCTGTACAATGACGCAGATGCCCTGATATCAATATATTACATAAGCTGAATATAGTGCTGTTTCAAGCACATTTGTTAAAGGTTATTTAAAGTGATCAAGCCCTTTAACAAATTTTCTGTCTGTGCACCGGAGAATGTAAATCTGCTATAAATTTTGTCAGGCTGCGTAGCTTATGCCCCTACCCAGTATGCTCCAAGATTTACAATTTTTGTTCACCTGATGTTTTCTGATGTAAAGGCATTGATAAATTCCCTCTGATGTACAGAGTCTGCAGTAGGCTCCTAAGCTCCCTCTAGTGGTAGCAAAATTCTCATTTAAAAGGGTATTCTCACTTTGGATATGCCATAAATGTCTGAGAGATGCTGGTCCCACATGCACTGCCACTCCTTCTATTCATTCTTCACCTGGATTTGGCAGCCATCCCATCATCTCACCAAACCTTTATGGCATTTCCATTAATACCAGTGTTATTGCCAATCTGTGGGGTCTTCCGTTGCTCCTGTATAACATGGCTGGTAATTCAGATTAATGACTGACAGTTAGCAATGACAATAGGCATGGTCACATGCACCGCTTGCTGTCCTGCTCCCTGTGACCACATCAATGCTGAAGCCAGTCATTGGCTGCAGTGGTGCATGTGACCATGCCTATGGCCAGACTGATGTAAGCATTGCCAGGACCAGAAGAAGGAGAGATCGGACGCAACGCTCAGAAGCTGAGCAGGCAAGTGTGAATCTTCTGTTTCAGGGGCCAGGCTGCAGGAACTTGTTAAAAAAAATATATATATAATTTTTATCGGAAGACCCCTTTAAACGATCAGGATCCTAACAGTGAAAGAATCTTGTAATCCCTGAAGGTCTGGAAATACCTAGTCCTGTTGAACATCAGCTATAACGGAGAATGATGAAGACAGCATCCAACAGTAGAAGTGATGAGGTTCTTTAATCCATAGTAGTGGTTCTATAAACCCAAATATACGGGACGTTTCGGCTGACACTTAGCCTTTTTCAAGCATGAGTGTCAGCCGAAACGTTGCATATATTTGGGTTTATAGAACCACTCTTATGTATTAAAGAACCTCATCCTTCTACTGTTTCGTTCTCTGTTACCACTGAGGAGCCATCGGACTGGGCCCTCGGGGAGTCGTGCATCCTGGAATCTGGATCTCCACCTTGACATGGGTGCTGTATTTTGTCTTTCGTCTCTTGAGTGACCACAAAAAGGGGGAATAGGAGCATCTGAACTTTGTTGTATTACGAAAGTTGAAAACTCTAGTAACTCCTCACATAAACCGCTATCCAATGTCAGGGTGACCTTTTTTTTTTTTTTTAAAGGAGGAGACTATGGGAGCATCCAGGGTCCAGACAACGTCTGGGGCTGTTACAGGCCCACAGCGCTTCTGTAGCCCAGGGATGTTTAGGAACCAAAGACTGAACATCGCACTGGTTTCTTCTGTCCTCATAAAATACTTTGACTCTGATGCGTTTAGAAGTGAATTTAGTAATAGGCCACGGAGGCCGCCACCGGCCGATGATGTCACTGTTTCAACAGCTGCTTCTAGGCTCCTTGAATAAAGAATATGTAAGTCCTGTGGGGTTTCTGGCTTGTCACTGCCAAGTGTTTGAAGTCGGGGTGCTGAAAGACTATTCATGCTGAACTCTCCCAAACCTAGCCGGTGATATGTTCTGCAGACTACATTATCTGGTACATGCCGAGGAGGGGTGTGTACGGAAAGTGGTGGGGGGGATTCAATAGGCCTTGTCAACAGTAATATTCTCAGACTACAGCGCAGATTACTCGTTTCAGCAGCTGGGCTTGTAGTGGGTGAAGCATTCGGCTTAACATGAGGAAGATTCATACTGAGAGATGACGATAGCACTCAACAGAGTATTGCGGGTACAAAGAGTTAATTGCCATGTGTCAAAGTAACAGTGACTTATGTGCCTAGACGTGGTGTGCACTCAAAATCTAGGCTTTTATTAGATACCCTAAGGCCTCTTTCACACAAGTGAGTTTTCCATCCGGATGCGATGCGTCTTGTGAACAGACTGAACGTTTTTCATGCATCATCAATGCATTCAGTAAAAATTGCAGCGTGTTCTATACTGTGTGTGTTTTTCATGCTCCATAGAAGTGAATGGGGCTTGTGTGAAACACGGAAGGCATCTGGATGCAATGCATTTTTCATAGATGGCTGCTAGGAGACGCTGATTCAGTTTTTCTTAACGCGTGTGCAAAACGCATGCAATCCGGACGGAAAAATACGCAAACTGATTGAAATTGCAGGAAAAAATGATTGAACTTCTCCCAATTCGCATCGCTCGTGTGAAAGAGGCCCAACAAGCGTGAAGTTCATACCTCTCTCCACCATTCTTGCACTTTTGTATTAACAAAGACTAAACACTGAAAAAGCACAAAAAAAAAAAAAAAAGATATCTTGGTCCGATTTCATCTCATATTGCACTTAAAACTGAGTAATACGTAAAGAAATGTGTCCCAGGAGACCAGGTATGTTCTCATCTGCTCCTAACTGTCCTGTGCTTGGCTGTAAGACAACTGGCTGGAGCAGGAGCCTCCCTGCCGTGTCCTGTCTGCAGTAAGTAGGACAAAAACGTCAGGCCCTGTCCCTTTGGCCAAAGATGGAGCAGATCAGCAGGAGATCATCTTTGTTCTCTGCAGGATTTCTACAAGACTCCGTCAGTCTGCAGAACTTTCTCCATCACACTGATAAAAAAAACCAGCGAGGGAAACAATATTTCCTGTGCACTTCTAGCATTGGTTTCTAGGTTTAGTGTTCCTTTAAATGGGAATCTGTTTTGCATTTAAGGTGATAAAACTAGTCAGTTTGCGTCTGTCAAA
The DNA here is from genome assembly GCA_900303285.1 of Rhinella marina. Taxonomy (NCBI): domain Eukaryota; kingdom Metazoa; phylum Chordata; class Amphibia; order Anura; family Bufonidae; genus Rhinella; species Rhinella marina. The sequence goes on along the minus strand of ONZH01001849.1, from coordinate 62,152 downwards.
GAAAGGCTTTCTTGCTTGAAAGGTTAAATCCCTCTTATTTGGCTGATGCTATCCCTCAGCCATCAATACCAGATCAGTGGGGATCCCACACCCCCACACAACAGCTGTTCCGAAGTAGCTCTGGCGTCAGTAATGGACAGGGTAGATTACTACAGCTTCCATTCACTGCAATAACCAGCTCTGGCCACCACACAATGGATGGAGCTTTATAGTTCTGGCGCTCCTATCCAACAGCTGATGTGCTGGGTGTCGGACCCCCCCGCCCGTCAGATATTAACCCATCCTGAAGATCGCCCATCAATATAACAATCCTGAACAACACCTTTAGGTTACATTCACATGGAAAATGGATGTGTGATGGGATTTTTTTTTTTCAGAACCATAGAAAACTATTGGGCTTTTCACATGGCCAGTTTTTTAATAGCCAATGAATAACGGCCGTCAAAAATAGGACATGTCCTACTTTTTGGCAGTTTGGATGGCCAGATGGACCCCACTGAAATCAATGGGTTTGCCATTTAGACAGAACTGCCATTTAGACAGAAGTGCAGCCACTGGAGGCAGCAGGACCCGATGCTCCCTGCACAGTGACATCACATGATCAGGTCCTGCTGCCTCCAGTTCCGAGTGAGTGCTCCCGCCAGTGCTTTTTGTTGGCACAGGGCTGTTGGGCCATGACACATATGGGGGGCATAAAGCGGGCCATGTATCACATAGATATAGTTTACTAATTAAAACTAGATAGTGAAACATATGGTTTTATTTTTTTTTAAATCTGATTTTGTCTTTACATGATTATGGGGGCGGCCACCCTGCATGAGTTGCATTTAGGGGTCTGCTTTATAGCAGCCACCACAGACAGATGTTCATTGACTTCTATGGGAGAGTTTTTTGGGATGATCTGTAAAGGGAGGAGGTGAGATGTGACCATTACCTATTCTGAAAGGTGTGATCTATACAAAGGGTTTGTGATGATAATAAGAGGACTGCTGGAAAGTGATCTCCACATAACAGGAACCGTCAGCCTTTATAAGGCTTAGTGGTCAGTGTGAAAACGGCAAGATTTTGGTTTTGCTTAAAAAAAAAAAAAAAAAAAAAGTAAGAAAAATGTTTGATAAAGCTTCATTTAAAGAATGGGTCATTTTCTGAAGACATTCTCTGTACCGCTGCATTTTCAGATGGTCCTAATGTAAGTGTGCAAGACATAGATAGGGAAATTAGACTGCAAGCCTTCCCGGGGGAATGGAGCTGTCGAGAGCATCTGGCTATATGAACAATAATATGCTGCTCAGATTTCTAAGTATCCGGTTATCACTGCTTCACTCAAAGCTTCAAAAACATAATTTTTTTTTTATAATCCTAATTCCTCCAAAAATTCTGCTACTTCCTTCATGGGGATTTGGAATGGTTTAATACAATGGACAGTTTTCTGCCTGTTGCATCCACGCCTCGATCGTGAATGTTTAACCTCTTAAAATATTTAATATATTACATCCCTCGAAGGATTGTAGGAGATTCTGATGCAGGTCAGAAAGAGGTGAAATTAAAGTGCTACACCCAAATATACTGGTTGGAGAAATTTCATGAGGCAGGTTTTTTTTTAAATCCTGACGACCTGCAATAACTGGGCTACTAACCGGAAAATAGACATTGCCTCAGAGTTTCATCAAAATTTTTTGCAATTTATAAAAAAACAAAACAAATCTAGACACCCTTCCCAGCCACCAGGGGTGTGGATACTACACTGGGGATGGAGCCTTCTGCTTCCGGCTCCGTCCATTGTCCTCTTTCCAGTGTCAAAAACAGCTGGGTGCTGGGTGTCGGACTCCCATCCATCTGACATTGATGACCTATCCTGAGGATAGGTCATCAATATCTACAGACTGGAAAAGCCATTTAAGCCACACCCCTTCCTATGAAACCACACCCATTTCCAGCTAGTCCACTCCCCCTGTAAATCGAGGAGTCAAAAACACATAGTAAATGTCTTGCAAAGAATATACTTTTTTTTTTTTTTTTTTTTTTTGTGTAAATTAAGCCAGAATTCGGTCTCCTTTAAATAAGTATATCTCGCCCATACTACATGCCACTAATAACCAGCCCCCACCAGTCATGGACAGACCTGCACCATCACATCACGCACAGCTAGAGGTTTTTCTCCCACATTCCTGCACCTGCAAAGTTTTCTGCCAATGTTTTTAAGTCACAAAGCAATCGACACCCCGCGGGCTAAAGTCTTCTGATTTATCACCATTTACAAAGTGAGAAAACCCCGAGCTCTTACTATTGGCAGAACTACAGAGACTGCACTGAGGCAGGAAATGTGAAGAAGAACACAGGTGCTAGGCTAGAATAACCGGGCCCCCGGCGGTATGGTCTCAGGTATTCCAGCGCCATCAGTGACAGGAGGTTAACCTCAAGTTGTCACTGGACACGGAGCATGGAAAAAAAACGACTCCAAGAATGTTGATAACGTGTCCCCTCTCCTGACATGTCTGTTTTAGTAACTCTTTGCATTTCCCATGTAATACCATTTCTATGTTCTGCCATTCCTCTATTATGCCTACTACAAGTTTATAAAATTTGCCAGCAGTCAGCAATAAACGTCCAGCTGAGGGGGTGTCCCTGTATAGTCTGATACTGGCAGCACTGATTGGATAGTGTTAGACTGTGCAGGGACACAACCTCAGCTGGATCTTTACAATTAATTTCTAAACTTCTAGCAGGAATAATAAGGAACATATTCATAAGAATAGATGCTCTAGGATTGTTATCACACAGAGAATGCAAGTAGTTACTAAACCTGACAAAGAAAAGCTGTCCTCTCTCCTGACGTGTCTGTTTTAGTAAAGAGTTGTATTTCTCACAATAAGTCAATTCTGGAGGATCTGTTCTTAGATCTCTGTACTGTTATATCCCTCCTGTATTCCTCCTAAAAATTATGATGAAATTAACCAGCGGGTGTGACCAGTTGGAGGCACGTCCCTACAGACACTGACATTGTTCAGTCAGTGCTGATACATCCATTTGACAAGTGTAATAGCAACACCTAGTTCTAAATTTGCGGGAGGAATAACAGAGGAACAACACAATTCAGAGTTATAAGGGTAAACGTTCCAGAATTGTTATTACATGGGGAATGCATATAGTTACTAAAACAGACATGTCAGGAGAGGGGACAAGATAAAACCCAGCATGGTGGCGGCTTCCGTGAGCAGCCCATGCTGATGGTATCTATAGGGATGAGGCAGGGGATTCTTTATATTTATTCCACTTGTAAATCAAGTGATTTTGATATAGACATTATAATAGGGAGTGAATGGCAAAATCTTAACAAGTCTGCCCCTCAACCTGTCAGTGGGGTATAAAAGTTTAGTAGGGATCAGACCTTTGGGACCCCCACCGATGCCAAGAAAGAAGGTCTCTGATATAGAATAGGACCATTAGAAACAGCAAAAGGAGCACCTTGACTGCGTCCAACGCCCACACTCTAATTAATGACTGGTATTTATTTTGAAGAAATCGCAATAAAAGATATAGAAACAGAAAAAATGACTCCTGCTCGGGGCCTTTTGGGCTTCTCAGTATAAAAGAATAATCCCGCTGCTTCTACCCAGCACATCACTGGTCCCAGTGCTCCAGGTCCTTTCATTGTACGGTGCTGCTAATAATATGTGATAATTTGCACGTCACTCGTCAGCCTCAGAAACGTCTTAAGTCCTAATCTCCTCGCTGCCACACCTCTTCTGAGAAAAACCGCAGCATCAAATGAAATCATCTTTAGCGTCTACAGCACAAAACAAAACTTTTAAAAGGCCATTAAGCATCAATTAGAACTTGATCTGCTATGAAAAGTCCATGATGTACGGAAGGATGTCACTCCTTGCCGGAAGGTAAGAGGTTCAGCATTTACATAAGCTTGTATAAGCATCCAGTCAATCACCCGCTGTGGCTGCGCTGTACTTCTATATATTTAAAGGGGTTATCTGAGCTCTTTAATGGATGGCGTATCCTTGGACTAGGCCATCAATGTCTGACCCCAGCGATCATTAGAACGTAGGATCTGTGGCGGTCTCTTCTGATGTATGGATCAGGTGGGCTGTATCTGGTGCCGCAGAGAAGCCATTCTACTGCACAGGCGGAGCATGGCATGGCTGCAGAACCACGGACCCTTTCATTATGCAGACTAGTGACTGCCGATCTTTAACCCTTTGTGTAACAAAAATCGGCGGGAAATAAACCACATATTGGGCTTACTGTGCACTCTATGGCATTTCTTAAGGCTATATGCACATGGTGCGCAATTGTATCCGAAAAATGTACGTAAATCCGCGCTACTCTTTAGTGCGACTGCTGCGGAAATGCACCAAAAATGCATTTTAAAATGGTTTTCTGACACTTTTCAACTAATGACCTATCCTTAGGACCCCCGCTGATCAGCTGTTTGAGAAGGCACTGGCTCTCCAGTGAGCACTGCTGCCTTCTCTCTGCTTACCAAGCACAGCACCATACATTGTACAGCAGCTGTGCTTGGTATAGCAGTTTAACCCCATTCATTTGAATGGGACTGAGCTACACCTAGGTCACGTGACCAAAGAATGTGACATCAGCGGCCTAGAGAAGGCTGCTGTGCCACTGTGAGCGCCGCTGCCTTCTCAAGCAGCTGATCGGTGGGGGTTCTGGGTGCTGGATCCCCATCGATCAGATATTGATGACCTCTGGATAGGTCATCACTTAAAAAGATTTGGAAAACCCCTTTAACAACCCCATTGAAGTCTGTAGAGAACCAGCTGCACAAACAATAGACATACTGCAGATTTTAAACACCGCACCGCAGGTCAATTTCCACATGTACAAAATGTGCACAGTGTATATGAGATTTGGGGAAAAACAAACTTTGCTGATACTGTAATACACTGCTGATTTTCCATGTGAAAATCTGAGTGGAAAACCGCGCCAAAATTTGTCCCCTTAACATGTTTTTTTTTTTTTTTTTTCACTTTGTTGTGCATACTGGGTGTAGAATTCCCCACTAGGCAGTGACCAGAGAACACCAATATCAGACTGATGGGGGTCTGACACCTGGCACCCCCACTATTTGGCTACATGAAGGATCTGTGCTTGGTCAATAATGAAGTGGATCCAGTGCTCACTGCTGCACTGTGGACCCTTCAGTCAGCTGATCACTGGACCCCCATCCATCTGATATTGATAGCTTATCCTAAGACTTTCAAATTCCCTGGAGCCATATTGATTTGTGCTGAATACTGCTCATAAACATACTGGTTTGTAATGATTGGTATGTCTAGCAAGGAGAGATGGGAAGAGCGTTCACATACCTGAATAGTTGAGGTAGACACTGGGCTCCACTAGAGTTCTGTCAGAGTCCTCCCGTATTCCTGCAAAGACCATAGAAAATCCTATTTGTGAAATTAATAATTACCTGCAACCAGCTACAGCCAGTATAATGTAAGTAGAAATGATACGTCTGCATGAAATGTAAAGCAAACTGCGACAATAATGCCATTCAGTGGTAAATTCTGCAAGCAACACACGAGGTGGCGGGTGGTTTTCAATGCTTACATGGTCAGATGTGTACCACGGTCAGCTTTAAAGGGGCTGTCCTAGCTATAGATACTGATGGCCTATCCTCAGGACTGATCACCAATATCAGATTGGTGGGGGTCTGACCCTCGGCACCCCCGCCGATCAGCTGTTTGAAGGGGCTGCGGAACCTGTACCACACTGTTGCATCCTTACTTAAGTATACCTGCTCGATATATCTTTTGTAGCGGCGGTGATTTCTCTCCCATTCATTTGAATGGGATGCAGAGTTATTACCCTGCGCAGTCACTGCAATGAAGACAGCGTGCAGGTAACCGCTGAAGAGGATACAGCGAGCTCACGAGTGCCGCAGCCACTTCAAACAGCTGATCGGAGGGGGTGCTGAGAGTCAGACCCCCCCCCACCTGTCTGATATTGGTGATCTCTCCTGAGGATAGGTCATCAGTAGCTGAAGCCTGGACAACCCCCCTAAGGTCCATTTACATGGGCTAACTCTGCAGGCGATTATCGGGAATGTACTGTTTGTTCTTGATAATTGCCTGCTTGTCAATGGAAGGTGGAGTTGCATTGAGATGAGGGACTGCTACTCATCCCCATGCAGATACATTGGTTCTGGGCAGAAGATCCCTGTATAATACACAGCATGATCTGCAGCCCAGAAATGATGATTTAAAGGGGATATCCGAGATGCGCTGCATTCCTGTGTGGCGGCCATTTCTGGGATCATGTGATCCTAGCCTGGGGTTACAACCTGCAGTGCATGTGCAAGTCTGAATCTCTTGAGCTGTGGGTTCTAGTCCCAGACTAATACTGCATGTCCAATGTACGGCACGTGATCCCGGAAGTGGTCGCCGCACAGGATCGCAGATAACCCCTTTTAGGTCTGCATCAGTGGGTGATTGGCAGCACCCTTACAGGAGACTGTTACCTGGAATGAGCGTTCGTACAAACGTTTGCTCGGGATTATCATCCTATATAAAGGGGCTTTAGTTATCACAGATGCAGCAGACACGCAGTCACGTAACCAGCTTTCTACCACTTAAGCGAGAGATAGGCTGCTGCCAGTATAGCTTTCTCCCAGGACGTCCGGATGAAATCATCTGGCAAACACCTTTATGTCTGTGGGACAGGAGGATAACACTCTCCATCCTGAAAGCAGGGGCTATCTGCAGACCACCGCTGTTATCTGCTTTATGACAGACAGTGACAGCGAGGAGGATATAACGCCTCCAGCAGAAGCCAGGATTTGCCAAAGTGCAGCACCAGAAAGGTGATGTCTTCAGGACCACCACGGTGCAGTCCTGCCGCCTTCAAGTCTTTCTACTGGGAATGGCTCATCCTGGAGACTTTCTATGTATCGCATCACAAACTGCCCAGTGGAACATTTTCCCGAAACGTGTAAATATGATACTGGTGTGCAATAGACTGCAACGCGTTTCACCCAGTCACTGCCAATCAGGGCACTTATGGGGTGTATGGGCGATGCAGTGCCATATATATAGAAACTGTCCAGCAAGACACGGGGTCCTACAGTGTACAATATGGGGGGGTGGAGGATTTAGCAATGTATTTGTTCCTGTTTTCGGCATATATAAAAAATGGTTGCACCAAACTCGTACAAATCTATCATTAGTGCCACATTCTGCAATAGCTGAAAGAGTAGACGCGGCCTAAACCTTTTTAGATGGCTTTCCTAATACTAAATCCATAAAATGAAGTAAATTGTAGTGCAGATCTACGCTCACAGGTGGGCAGCGTTTAATAAATCTGCCACAATTCACTCCACGCCAATCTTCACAAATCCACCCTCCTTGTTTTGCTGCATTCCTTACCCCTCTCCATTTTTTAACTAGCCAGGACCCGACTGCAAGACAAAGGCAGCCCCAGTGCCATTAATGTAAAATCTATGCAGAAGTTTCCAAAATCTGTCTGTTTTTAAAGGTGTTTTCTGGCCTCTGTTTAGGGTAGGAAGGGTTCTGAGCATGACACCATTCAGGAGAAAGGCGCCACCACTGCATGTGTGGCTTCAGCTGGTATTGCAACCCTGCTCGTTCACGTGAAGCTGCTGAGTGGGACTGAGCTGCAGCACCGGACACGGCCATGAGCCACTGCTGCTCTTCCAAGGATCCCAGAGAAACACTGTAACTAAGAAGGAAAAAAAAGTATAATACATGTATCTAGCAACGACATATAACCGTGGCATTTTGGGAGAGATACGTTCTACAAGGTTAATTAAGAATTTGGCAAAATGTGGCAGCTCTCCTCCTAACCGGTACCTACAGATTACTACTTAGAGAGGAGAGAGACATTTGTGGTGTAATAGCTTCAAGCTGCGGGGCACAGCTGTAGGGGCCCAGACACACACGCTATCACTGCAATGCTTTGATAGCAGGGGGCCCTCGAGTGTCAGGATACAGAGAAGGCAGCAGTTGCTGGCTGTGAAAACAGTCTGATACAAACCAGATGGAGGGCCGACTCGATGGGCAACGCAAAGGAAAACAATTGGCTCATTCACCAAAATCAGACCGCAGCCCCAGAGAATTCACTCAAGACAATACGTCGGGCAGGACGCAGGCAAACAAGGAGCGGCTACGTGCCACGTCCAGAGGAGAACGCACTTCTCCCCTCACCCAGAGGTGGAATGCCTTGTGGCACCCGAGACCTAACTGCATCCCCATACAAGACTGGTCAAGAGCGTATCCTGTACCTACAGCATATTGCTACCGTTCTCTCCACCTTGGAGAATTTATATTACATAAAGCTGGTATTTATTATGGGGTCATTTAGTATTGAGCGTGGAGGTGCCCAAATGAGCGTGGGCAGCTACCAGGTGTCACCATGCTGGATCTTCACGCTCCTGTGAAGACTAGTGTAATCTTCTTCTATAGTAATAGTGTAGAGTATTGCTCACTCCTCCCCCACATTTGCTATTACTTATAGAAGTTAGGATATGCCTCCACTGTCCCAGTGATGGGATCCGCACCTATATCGAGAATGGAGTGGGGAGCGCTGTGCCTGGAGGACCCCAGGTTTCCCGGGGTCCAGCCACCACCAGGCGCAGCTCCCCGCTGCTTCCATAAAAATGAACGGGAGCGCACCGCACATGCGCGGCCCCCCCACCCTCCATTGCTTGCCTATTTTCGGTGGCCCCATAGAAATGAATCGAGGGCGGTTGCGCATGCGCCCTCCGTTCATTTCCCGGCTCCGTTCTTGATACAGGTGTGGGTCCCGTACCTATTGACAATAGGGGCATATCCTAGCGATATGCCCCCATTGTCTAAGATGGGAATACCCCTTTAAAGAGGTTGTCACTTCAGCAAATGGCATTTTTCATGTAGAGAAAGTTAATACAAGGCACTTACTAATGTATCGTGATTCTCCATATTGCTTCCTTTGCTGTCTGGATTCATTTTTCTAACACATTATACAGTGCTGATTACCATGGTTACGACCACCCTGTAGTCCGGCAGCAGTGGTCATGCTTGCGCACTATAGGAACAAGTGCAAGACTGTGTATGCTCCTGCGGTTCTGCCTACCAGAGAGACTAGCACTTTTTCCTATATTATGCAAGCACGTCCACCGCTGCTGGATTGCGGGGGTGGTCGTAACCATGGAAACGAGCTGTGTATAATGTGATGGAAAAATGAATCCAGCCAGCAAAGTAAGCAATATGGACAATCACAATACATTAGTAAGTGTCTTGTAGTAACTTTCTCTACATGATAAATGCCATGTGCTGAAGTGAGACAACCCCTTTAAAGAAACACTAAACATGCACAAAAATTACATAAAAAAATACACAATCCCAGTGACACTTCCCATAAAGGGGTTGCCCCATTAAGTCAATTCATTCCCTATCCTGTGGACCCAATTGTGCTCCTATACGGTCGTATCATGTAGCCCAAGGATAGGTCTGACACCTGGTGCTTTATGGATAATATACTCCTTGCCATTTTAAGGGTATGTCCACATCGCACAGAAAAATCAGTGTTTACAGTATCAGCAAGTTGGATGATATTTTCAAATCTCAGCCACATGTTGTGGGAAAATCAGTGTGAAAATGGATTGGATTTTTACAAATTTCAATTTATACTATGGATTTCATCCATGAAACCCATGGATTTACAGCAATAGCCAGAGCAGATTTTATTCCCTTCGTGGACATCCCCTAAAATCTACCAGAGCACTGCAGAGGCTTTGGCTATATCCAGGTATTACAGCATAAACGGAGAGAGCGATGCAGCAGTAATGTACTGTTAGGGGATGAATGAGGACATTGACCTGCGGCGCTGTTCTAGGAGGTGACAAAGCCAGGTGTGGCTTCATGTCACCATATAGTAAATAATTCAGCGCTCGACGTGGGAGAGATGATGCTGCTCTGCAAGGTTCCTGGTAAACAATAATTACAATAAGCATGCGATTAAAGTTTAATTTAATTTTTTTTGCCAGTGCTCAAATAAGTTCTGGCTATCGCCCTCTAGCTGGTGCTGTGTATATTACAGGAGAGCAGATATGGCTTTCACTGTATTTTCTTGCACTCTGTATCTTATTAGGACCTATGGATGTCACAGAGTCACCAACTTCATGTAATCATTTCAATGTCTATCACGTATTGCTATATTTCACCTGCAGAGGCCACTACAGAGCAAGTGTATGATGATCGCCGATCGTAGACTGTTTCTGGAGTATTTTAGTCTTTGATATATAAAGGCCCTTTTACATAAGCCAACTGATCAGGCAATTGGTGGGAATGAAGCGTCCGTTCTGATTGCAGCTCTCCCCTCTGCTTAACGATAGGCATAGATATGCTGCAGTCATCTACTCTGTATAGGGACAAGTGATCACTTCTGTGATCGTTCATTCCCCACAGAGAATCATACTTTGCTGATAGAGTGATCTGCTGCCAGCAAACAACAATTTACATTCAATGTTCCCTCCAAGACTCAGCTGGGCGTTGCTTTGTGAAAGATGGGTCTGTTAATAAGGGTGCATGCCCATGTAGCAACCACAGGGTAACCTGCTATATCGTGCGACCATCACTTAAAGGGGTGCTCCCATCTCTGACTTTTCTGGATATGCCAATTAGAGTTCCTATGGACGCTGGATCCCGATGATGACCCCCAAATCATTGGCCCATGTAAAAGGACCTTTACAGCTGGTACATTTGAAGTGCCAGGGTAGGGGATATCGCCCTGCTACTCATAGACGTGAGTGGCACATAGATGCATACATATAAATGGTAACAGCGACCACAGATCACGGCGTTCAAAGAAGCAGATCCGTAACCGAATTCTGCTGATTGACGTCAAACCTCACTTTGCGCAGCAGAGGGACGGGTAATGGATGGAGCTGTGAATTGAATTACCATCACCGCTTTATATGTTATTGTTTAGTCTCTGGAATGCAATTGTGCTGAAACAACCCTCTTAATCTAATCAGCGGGGGCATGTGCGACGCGTTATGGCCAGGGTCCGTTTTCAGGCAGGAAATGGGGAACAGCTCACACGGACCTGGGTCATCTCAAGCTATCAGGTCCTGTCACATACAAGTCATACGGGCACAATGCATGCATTGAGGTCATCTTCAGCTGCACCAGGGTGTCCGATTGTACAGTTGACCCACAAGGATTTTTACAGAAGTCATATCAACAAAAAAATCTATATAAATTATTTACCTTCCAAAACCAGAGCTGAATGTCCTTGCAATGTCCTGTCTCGTGTGGAGCAGGGGTGCACATGTGATGCCGTTCTGTGTGGTCCCCCCATTCCTGGCACCCGCACATTTGGTATTTTCATATATGTGTTTAAACTATCCATCAGAGGAACAGCGGAGTTCATCATATCTGACTATAATGGGACCAGGTGGGATCAGTGCACAATCTGCAATGTAATCCATGACAAATGGACCACGTGTGGCCTATACGGTCAGATGCTAACCTTGACTTTGAGGGTTATATCAGGGGAGACATTAATGGCGCATCACTATGATATGCTGGCAATTTCTGAAATGCTGGAAAAGTTGTAGTGTGACACTTTGCCAACTGCTGGCTCTGCTAGGATGACTAGAACCGTGGTAAGCTATAGCATAAAAAAACATAAAATAATAAAACGTGCCCCCGTGGTCTCCTAAACCTAAAAAGTTATAGCCGTTAAACTGAAGAAGGTAACTGCCAGAGGAACTAATTGTCACATAACTAATCAATATCTGAGAAGAACAAAATCAGCTTCCAAGGTGGAAGGATATGGAGAAGGGGGGAGACAGGATCGCTTTCATGTCAGCCGGACAGGACAGCTCATTGTTAGTTACACGGCTTATAGTGGAGGAGTGGAAGAAGCTGCCATAAATGTCTCTGCCTCTTAAAATATGACTGCAAATATCCATGTCCATGCAGGAGAGAGGAGCATGTCGGTCTGCGTCACTGCCGCCTCAGTCTGGGAAAACCACAGCGACAGGCTGAGATAAGGGTGAGGGTGTCTGCTGCCGTCTCATAACTGCGCCAGATTTATTATTTAAATCCTCCACCTTTGTGGTGTGAAAAAGTCACTAACTGCACATTTGACACTTTTTTTAATGCCACTTGTGCAAAAAAATTTAGCGCAAATAGCGTTTCTCTGCCAGCCTCTGCACTTTCCGTAAGGGGGTGGGCTAGCAGCTCCACCACATTTCTCATCTTTTACCCCAGTTTTCTGGAGTAAAAGAACACTGCAATCTAGGGCGGCCAGGCGCTGTGCCTAATTTCTGACGAGGTGGACACCTGGCTGCAGTGGTATATAGGACGTCACTGCTGCAGCCCAGATGAGAGGACTGAGCGGTGGTGTTGGATCGGTTGGGGCTTGGAGAGTTGTACGATTATCATTTTACCCACCTCCCTGCAGTTTGTCTTAGAAAAATGCTTAACTTAGAAAACCCCTTTTAAAGGGGATGTCTCACAACAACTGCTATAGGGCGCACAGACGTCACAGGGTGGAAGCTCCCAATCTATAAGGCCTTCTCTACTAGTTGACCGCCAGGGTAAGAGAAGGAGATCCTTTGGAGAGGGTTGTCTTAACCTCAGCCTGGGTTTTTGCATGCCCCTTTAACAAACCCCGATAGCTGAGTGCTGCACTTGGCAGCTCCACAGAAGTGAACAGAGCTGCACATCACTGCTCCATACAAACTCTGGACTCGGAGACCCCTCTTCTTGTGATCGGTGGGGATCCCAGCGATCATACATTTATGACCTTTAAAGGGGAAAACCCCTTTAAATTCTTTCCCGCCCCCTCCTTCAGAAAGTATTGAAAACATAAATTTCGCTCCTCCACCTATTGGATATTAAGTAGATATTATGTAAGCTTTCATTTTAAGTAGACATTGGTAACATACTCTGAAGCTAAGTACTTGGATTGTGGGAAGAGATCTGCCGAGCAGGCTGACAACAACATGTTATTTTCCATCATTAAAAGGGAATGTACGCAAAACGATAGCGGAAATTGGTCACAAGCTCTTCAGTGCCATCTGCTCCCTTTCAAGGATATGTTGCGGGAGCCAGGCCAGCCAAACCCACACTCTGCCGCTTCCCAAAAAAACACAGAAAGCATGGAACAGATTAGTCAGTGTAATATACGAGTTGTGGACAGACCAGAAGAAAGTTCATAATAGACCACAACAAGGTCTTCAATAGTCCACTGCTGGCTTCTTATCTAGGTCAGTCTACATTAGTCTAGTCCTATTTGTATATTGTGTCCAGTAGGTTAATAATCTATCCTAAGCATGTCCACAAGCTTTAAAGGGGTATTCTCATCTCAGACAATAGAGGCATAGCGCTAGGATCCGCACCTATATTGAGATCGGAGTGGGGAGAGCTGCACCTAGAGGACCCCAGGTTTCCCCGGGGTCCGGCCACCACCAGGCGCAGCTCCCATAGAAATAAATGAGGGCGGCTGCGCATGTGCAGTGCACCCTCATTCACTTTGGGGCTCCGTTTTCGATATAGATGCGGGTCCCACCTATAAGACAATGGGGGCATATCCTAGCAATATGCCCCCAGGGCATCTGTCAGCAGATTTGTCCCTATGACACTGGCTGACCTGTTACATGTGCACTTGGCAGCTGAAGACATCTGTGTTGGTCCCTTGTTCATATGTAGCCGCATTGCTGAGAAAAATGATGTTTTGATATATGCAAATGAGCCTCTAAGAGCAACGGGGGCGTTACCATTACTCCTAGAGGCTCTGCTCTCTCTGTAACTGCCATGCCTTCTCGTCTTTGAGCAATAGGGCCAGGCAGTGAGAACGTCATCATTCCTTGCTGGTCCTGTCAAAGTGCAGAGGATGCAGCAGTTACAGAGAGAGCAGAACCTCTAGGTGTAATGGTAACGCCCCTGTTGCTCCTAGAGGCTTATTTGCATATATTAAAACATCATTTTTCTCAGCAATGAGGACACGTATGAACATGGTACCAACACAGATGTCTTCAGCTGCCAAGTGCACATGTAACAGGTCAGCCAGTGTCATAGGGACAAATCTGCTGACAGATGTTAGGCACATCAGGTACTTATGCACCTGGATGGCAGAGGTAAGTGCCTCCTACATGGGGCCACTTTTAGTTTTTTTTTTTTTTTTTTTCCATTGCAAGAGAAAGTACAGAAGGAGTTAAACAAAAAACTCCATTTCCTAGATACATAAGCAGCTTTGCTTTGTGTTCTTTTCTTGTATGCCACAGGAGACTTGTTCAGCATAAAGCGGCAGAAGCCTGTGATGCCAAACCAATGATTTGCACTTGTCAGAATCCCTGAATGAAGGATTAATTGTAAGGGAACGGTTGCGGCGCACTGGCCTGCACACTTATAGCGGTGCAGCAGATAAACCCCCAGACTGGGCTCTGACACAGACCAGCCTGGCTCTTCCAGGGTCCCCCGCTTCCAAATGACCTCCACTAGAAACTTAAAAAGTTAGCTTGACAGAGCCCTGTTGACTTTACTCCAGCAATGCTCAATGGGAAATCACAGGCTGGAGACAATAAGCCGCTGAAGCGGACAGCCGGGAACAAGAATGTCTTATTTCAACGGCTCTGTCCAGACTGTGTAATGCAGAGCCAGCTCCTTGCAGCAGGGAAGGCATTAACGTAATCACCAGTGGGTGAAAATAAAAGACAGAGCCATTTCTGTTCCACATGGCCAAACGTAGGACAAGCATCGCTCATTATTCCTAATTGTTGCAGGTATGGATGAAGAAAGGGCTCGCGTCTCGGAGTTAATGTTTCCTGTCAAGCGCTTGCCCTGTTTCCTACAGTCAAAGGCTCAATATATTCAGCTGCCGACGGATACATATATGCTTTCACTCAAATGGAGCGTGGACTGGTTTCTGTACACACAAGTCCTTAGGAAAAATAAAGTGGTCTTTCACTTTAACAAAATAAAAGTTGTATTTATATAATTTTCATCCGGAAAAACTGCAGGTTCACTTTTCCAAAATGTATATTGCGACAAGAGATTTCAATGTTTGTGATCTTCTTAAATTAACTGCCTTTCGACACCATTTTTTATTATTATTGATGTATATGTATTTTGGGTTTTAAAATATTTTTGTATAACTAAATACAATAAAACTTTTTGCATCTGCAGCTTCCATGTTTCACAGTACACAGCAGCCGCAGCTGTCCTGTCACAAATCTGTCGGCCTGTCTATCTGACAGCTCATTCTCCATGCCCAAATCAATGCTTAACATTGATTTGGGCATAAGTCAGCTTAGAGCAGTGATGGCTAACCTCCGGCAATCCAGCTGTGGTGAAACTATGACTCCCAGCATGCTCTATTCATTTCTATGGAGTTCTGAGAACAGCCAAGCAAGTGTACATCTTGGGAGTTGTAGTTTTACCACAGCTGGAGCGCTGGAGGTTAACCATCACAGACTTAGATGATCATGTGGGAGAGGTCAGAGCCAGTCTGACGGATTTATCACAGAATGGCACTCTGCAGCTGCTAGGTACGGTGAAACAGAAAAAAAAATTACAAAAATATATTTTAAAACATTTAAATCAATAATAATAATAATAAAAGAGTGGAACCTAAGGTAGCTATAGCCCCTAAGAGGGGAAGTCCAATTCAGATAAACCCATACTGTGGTCGTCCTTGGACAAACCAATCATAGTTATACATTTTAGATACCTACTGTCATGCACATTGACTGAGCATGCATGTATTCTTTATGGGGTGAAAGCCACTAGCAGACACCTCTGGTGGAGGCTTGTCTTCCAGCAAACAAAAGGAATGGGCATGTTGAAATCCAACAGCCTGACACCAGCCCATCTGTGAGGCCCCCCCCATACAGATTAGATAGTGAGCTGATCCCACTACCCATTTATCCAGCCATTAGGGCCAGCTTTCCACATTGAACTACGCACAGTATGTTGACTACAATAGAAGCTAGAACCTCCAGTCCATGAGGCTCGATTTCTGGTTTTGTTAAAAGGGTTCATTATAAGTGTCCGACAGATGAATATTCACATAATTAGAAACTACAGGTTCCTTTGCAGACAGCAAGTAGGAAAAACACGATCCATTATGTCCCTATCCACATCATCAATCAAAGGAAATCTGTTCAGGCTGTGCCTCGAATGAATGAAAACCACCTACTGGTGAAAAGAGAAAAAAACGAAAACTTTTAATATGGAGACAGTCTCTGCGGTATCACCACCACATAAATAATAGGGCCTTAAATCACTGGAAACAGCTGCCTAAACTGCGAGGGTGCCACAAAGCCCATAATGAGACAGAAATTGCACCAAAGACTCCACTTTGTCTACGGAACAGGAGAATCAATTTCTATTAATGGTAAACTAGATTTACAAGTGTCAGTTCAGGAATAATACACATTAATAATAAATCAAGACAAGCTGCACGTACGCTTTCCGCAGCGACTGCAAGCAACCCGTTTGTGTGGGGAGCGATCCTAAAAATTCCTATGACATAAGACCATCCCTAGACATTAGCAGCGTGTAATGTTAGGTTTCTGTACTGTCAGACATTTCTGAAACCGCACTGGACGCATTTCAGTCTTTCATACTTTGTCACTTTTTGGATCCACTCCTGGCTCAAAAACTTCATTCCAGCAATTCCAGCCTTTAGGCGACTAAAAATGCAGTGGTGTAACGACAGTAAGGGTCGGCCATGCTGCAGGTGTGTGTCTCGTATCCTGCCGATTGGCAGCATATTACTATTACACTATGGCGGATGCCTGGCTGTGATATTTGTATACAGATTTTGAAGCTAAACCTAACAATCGATTAAAAAACATGAGACTGTTTCCTCCATCTTTCCCCACCTCCCTTTATGATCTATTCCTGGCACTAGTTTTTGAAAAATGGCCTTAAAACCTGCATGTACCAGCCAAGTGTATGAGATTACACTAATCCCCTGTATACTTTGCAGATTTTTTTTTTCCGCGTGGAAATTGAGCTGCAGTGCGGATTTCAAAATTTGCAGCATGTCAATTAAGATTGCGGTTTTAGCTGTGGATTTCACCCTTTTCCGTCATCTCTGGCAAAATTTCATCAAATCCGCAACAAAAAATGCTGTTAGACATTGCGGATATGCTGCAGAAATGCACAGAAATTCGTGCTTTATGTGCGGCCTTACTGACTGGTGTCCGTTGCTGCGGCCTGGTGACTCGGCTGGCCAATAGACAGCACCACGCTGCTTTCTGGCCAGCCACATCTTGTGACTTTTGGAGCCCACAGGAGTCTTAACTGAACCTCTTCATTTTAGGCTGGGGCTACATGGCGGCACGTGCTGAACAAGATGGCGAAAAGTCGAAAGTGAATTTTTTTTTTTTTTCCGGCTATCGCAGTCACAGCATGTCGACCGTAGCATTGTGACACCACTGACAATTATTAGCTGTCAGCCTTAGATATCCCGGCCACATCTCTGCTCAATCCAGGAGCAATGAAAGAAAGCGTGCAAGAGACGCTTGGGACTGCAGCAGCACCCTGAGTGCCCCTATCTAGTCGCTTAAAAAAAGGTTTTTGTTTTGTCTTCTGTTTCGTGGGACTAAGGGCTTATCCACGTGCCGCCACAACACGGCTGTTTTCAGAACCATTGCAGTCTACGGGACTATTCACATGGGCTTTTTTTTTTTGTTTTTTGTTAAACAGTTAGTGGAAAAAAAAGAACTTTTTTTTATTTTTGGCCATTTTCACGGCCAGATGAACCCCATTTAAATCAATGGGGCTGTTTTTAACGGCCGTTTAGACAGGAGTGCACCCGTCTAATGACCAATAAAAACCGGATACACTGTGTAAAAAAAAAAAAATAAAAAAAAAATTCAGGGGTTAAAAAAATACTCAGCTCATCCTCATTCATGTGAGGGAACAGGGAACAATTGCTCCACAATGGAGGCAGTAGGACCTGACATTGTGACGTCACATCGTGTGATATCACCCCCCTTGGAGCATCATGTCCTAAAACCTGCAGTTAGGAGCAAGTGTCCCCGCACATGCAAGAGGATGAGGCGAATATATATATTTTTTTAATTGTTGGTACTATGGGGGAGGGGGGGTTCGACACTATAATTGCTGAGGGCACTAATGGAGCCATTACTGATGCTGAGGGGCACTATGGGGGGCATTATGTATACTGAGGGCACTGCAGGGGTTGGGATTAAAAAAAAAAAGCCTATGCAATTCATCTGTTTTTAATGGGTGTTTAAAAACAGATGGAAAACGGCCATTAAAAATAGATAAACGACCAGAAAATGGATGCACACACTGATGCAAAATAGCCAGAATATACAGTAACCTAAATCTGACGTTTTCTGTGATTTCCATAAAAGATCCTACATAAACTCCACAACAATAAGATTGATAATAAGCAGACAAAATAATACTTAGTGCACAGATGTGATGAAAGAATTGTGTAAGACACTGCCAGCCAACCTCCATTGACAGGTGAAGGTATTGGTCCTGTTCAATAATTATTTTCAGATGGTCGGACGCATTCTTGCTGCATTCCTAGGATTGAAGAGCAATCAGCTGAACCAAATCCCCAGGGAAAATGGTTCTGATCGCGGTAAAATAATAGCTCATAGCAAACCTGAGTGATGTTACAATCCAAGAATGCCCCCCTCCCCCCCAATATCTCTTGCTATCACAAGTCAGCCCCAGGCTTGTCAATTGTAAAGTAGAGGTGCACACCTTGTGGACAGACTCCTCAGAGTCCCAGGGCACATCGAAAAACTATCTACTAGTAAAGACCACTGTGGCTCCTATAACAACACCATACTGACAACTTGGTGCATACAGAGCGATATCACAGAGCTACATTGTCAGGAGTGGTGCAAACAATTGGGCGAGCATGTGATAGGGTTGCATTGAATTCTCCAGAGCAGGACCGCTCTCTGGTCTAGCCAGACAAGCTTTCCATAGGCCCTAATGGGCCATCTAAATAGAGGTGTAAGAACTAAAACATTGGGCGATATATAGCCAGATAAATAAATCTTAAAGGGATTGTCCACGATCAAGTCGTTCTTTTTAAATTCCACCCCCTCCTCGACAGACCCATGAGGGAAGCATACTTCGGTCCCCGCATGTAAAGTTTTGGCGCAGACGGGGTTGAACCATATGCCGCTGCAACCAATGACTGGCCTCAGCATTGTCACTGCTGAGTCACATTCTGCTTGGAGACACATCAGTAATGAGGCCAGCGACTGGCTGCAGCGGCGCATAGACCCTGTTCGTGCCCAAAGACAGCCGGGAATGGGACTGAGTGCCCGAGAGCAGAAATGTATGCTTTCCTCATGGGCCCGGAGAGGAAGGGGTGTAATTTAAAAAAAATATGATCATGGACAACCCCTTCAAAAGGAACACTCCAGGCAAAAGTCATACTGTCTCTGGTAGAGCAAGGCAGAGGGGATGGTGCATGACACAAGCATTTACAGACAGATTCTCTTTGTCATGCACACCACAGGCATTTCACATGGTATGTTTCTCCCAGACTGGAAACACTAAAACAATCGTAAAAATGGTTTTATACGTATTTGTATTAAAAAAGTGACTTTACATTTAATAATTTTAGGACAAAAAAAATGCAAATTTTAACAAAGAACCACAAACAATATCCTCCTCCTCCCCCCTCCCAAAACCACATTCTATGACCTCAGCATGTAGGACTGCAGGAGCAGTGCTGCCACCTTGTGGCCCTCGGCAGTATTTACCACATTCCTACAATAGGGCTGTCTGACGCCTCCCAGCAGAATGCACTTTCACACCGGCCCCAGAATACTTAGCATGTGCATAGAAAAACATCCTCTGCCAAACCACTGGCTGTTAAAGCTCAGACAAACATTTACCTTGCTGTGGATCATCGCTTGACTTGACGCCAACTTGTATGAGGCGGGTAGGCACTGGCTGGTGCTCCCTTTGAGGTTCTGCAGGACCCTGTGATAATTATAGAACGTGTTAAAAAGCAACTGAGAACGGGATACTAAAAAAGAAGGAAAAACACACTGTAAACTGACAGCTGCTAACACCTTCCCTTCCAGAAACGGCCGTGAAGCAATCCCCTGGCAGCAAATCGGTTAAAAACAGCCGTAAATGTCTCTCCTAATAAACACCTTGTCTTTCGGAGGATGATGTAAGTGCAACGAAGACCCTGCTGTCACTTCTATCCTAGTTCACACCTCTGCTTGTAGATAAAGCATCTGGGGGCCTGATGGAAGGCGCAGGGCAAGGCCGGTAATCTAGCACTAAGCCCAGCCGCTATTTTAGGCAAATCCTTAAATATTTCATAAAGAAATGGAAGGTACAAAAAAAAAATTATATATATATATATTTATTTATAGTGAGTCGATAAACCATCTGCTTGCACAATATATATGTGACAGCTCCATTTAGGTATTAGGCTGTTGTTTCTGTCTATATCTTAAAGGGAATGCCATGAAATCCATTCTATTAAATCCAGCTTACATTTTCGATGAGCCCTCGCCTGCTGACTCTAATGTTCTTGCTCCCATGTCATTAAGTGGTGTTATTGCAGAGAAAACAGCTTTTTAATCATATGTAAGTTAGTCCTTGGGTGCAACGAGGGCGTTGCTGTTGCACTGTTCAATCTCCACATAGTGCGCCCCCAACTCTTTGACTGACAGGGCTAGGCATGTACACTTAATCACGTCTGAACATGAAGTCTCGCAGCAGTGAGATCACCACCACGTTGAGTGCACGTGCGGTACCGGGATGAAGCTCTCCAGGCGCCCACGCTGCTGCTGTATGGAGCTGTCAGAGATAGCAGAGCGTCCATACTGTCTCCAGCAGTCCCACAGAGTTGATTGGAGCTTGCATACAAATGTATGTCTGCGGCTCCAGTCAAACAAGGATAATTGGCCCCTGTTCTTGTGATAGGTGGGAGCCCCAGCGGTTGGACCCTCACTGATCAGACACTTACCCCCTATCCTGTGGATAGGGACAACCCCATTGATGGAGAGGAGTCTCTCATTTTGGACTAATCTATTAGCATATTCAGCTGACAGATCGGCTTTAAACTACAGCCCATTGATTTTCATTAACACGTCAGTCACTGTTGGGAAATATACATTTACACCTTCAGCGCTGGTCACTGTCTAAATATACAGAGGTGGTCTCATAGAGCTGCTAATTAGTAAGACTTCCAGTCAGCGTGTGCGGACTAACATCACATCCAAACGATGGCTGCTGTGAGCCGTCATGGAGGTTCACTGCCTGGTGATGCCGGTCAGAGGTACAGTACATGGTCACCACTGAACACTTATCTGTTCTGTACCGATCCTGAGTTACAATGCAGAGCTGCATTCATAGGTTTGAAGGCTTTGGAGCTGAAATCTCAAAGGTGATCTTTATTGTGTGAATGCAACACTGGACTATCATACAGGGTGGAAATTGGGATAACAGTTTGCTCAACTTTGATGTACTATATCTGTAGATTAAACCCTTCCCGACCACCTAACGTAAATTTACGTTGGCAGTCAGGCAGTTAACAGCAGGCACCCGGGACTAATTATGCGATCGATGAGACATTTAATCCCTCAGATGCTGTGGTCAAATGTGCATCATTTTCCCCTGTTTAATGCGCTGCAAGGAAATTGAACACTTAGGCCTCATGCACACAACCTCATGTGTTTTGCGGTGTGCAAACCACAGATCTGCAAAACACATACTGGCCATGTTCATCCGGCCGTATTGTAAAGAATAGGACACGTCCTGACTATTTTTTGCGGGATGGACATGTGACCCCATAGAAACTAATGGGTCTGCGTTCCATCCACAAAAAATAAGGATTGGATGTAGACTGAATATACGGTCTTGTGCATGAGGCCTTACTGTCTGGCTTCTCTACAGATTACAGCTGATCACTGGGGCCCCAGCAAGGAGCCACTATGTGACCTGCTTATTCTTAAAGGGCTTTTCTAAGAAGTAGGGTTTGTCTAAAATGGCAAGTCTTTTTAATACATATTTATTGCTGAACTTTATGGCAGTGTTCAACTCCGGTCCTCAGGTCCCACCTGCCAGTCATGTTGTCAGGATTTCCTTAGTATTGAGCAGCTGATATAATTATTGTCAATGCATCAGGACTTACCCCAGGTATTCATTCTGTGGGATCTTCTCAAATCCTGACCGGCAGGTGGGCCCTAAGGACTGGAGCTGAGGAACTCTGCTCTATAGGACAGGGATCATCAACCTCACCTTCAGCACTCCATCTGTTCTTAAACTACAACTCCCAGGATGTTCCATTCTGTTAGAAAAACAGCCAAGTATGTTTGCATGCTGGGACTTGTAGTTTCACAGCAGCTGGAGCACCAAAGGTTGCTGAACCTTGCTATAAGAGATGCATAAGTCTGTATGCAGTTTGCATCCTTGTCTACTGGATGTTGGTAACTTGACTTTTTATATGTAGAGGGAACCAGAGGATAGGATATTTTATGTGTGCCAAATTTTTGACCCAAAAAAAAAAAATCACATTCAGATGTGGAGATGCCTTCACTTTCATGAATCACTGACATGTCATCTGTAAGCTATATACCATCTTGGATCCCCAGAGAAGCCACCTTCTGATATGCTGTATGTCTGATGTATGAGTGTACTGTATAAGCCCATCTTATGTCGCCTGTTTCATGTATATTAGGCACTAAAAGATGACATTGAAATCTTTCCCAACCAACTCTCCGGTTTTCATTATAGAAACAGACATTTGTTTTGGTATTCTATGAGCGGAGTAGAATAATTAGGGTTTCTTTTCTGGCCGAGGCTATAAAATGTTAGGTACTGAAGGGTCCTTGTTTGTTCCAGAACGAGAAATAGACCAAAATATAAAACACATGTGGAGGAAAAAAAAAAAAAAGTCTGTACAGAACAAAGCATTCATGTCTTCACCTGTGAGGTGTTTCTGGCCGCAGCTGGAATTTGGTGCAAATCTTCGGCATGTGGATAATAAGCAGGCAAAAGCTGAGACTCCAGATCACCGAGACTCATTGGCCCAGAACTAATATTATCGGCGTCTCCCTGGCTTACTCCTGCGGAGGGAACAGATTTTCTTTTAGTGTAGGAATACATATGTAAAATGAAGAAATGAAAACCACCGACTCTGCAGCATCTGATTGCTGGAGGTCCGACCGGCTGAGAGAACAGGGGACTGCCAAGTACATGCTCAGCTATTTCTGTCAGTGAAGTGAAATGAGTGGTGGTCAAGGGATCCCCCCCATCCACATTCTTGTGATCAGTCCCTGAGGTTGGACTGCCAGCAATCATACAATTAGGCCTCATGCACACAGCTGTACCGTGTTTTGCGGTCTGCAAATCACAGATACTGGCCCTCAACAGACCAGTCCTATCCTTGTCCGTGATACGGACAAGAATAGGACATGTTCTATTTTTTTTTTGCGTGGCCACGGAATGGAGGTACGGATGCGGACAGCATACACAGTGCTGTCCACATCTTTTGCGGCCGCCATTGAAGTGAATGGGTCTATATCCGACCCGCAAAGAACGTTCGTGTGCATGAGACCTTATCCTGTAGAGATGTTGTTCATGGGTCATGGGAGAGCTGGGTGACAAAACCCTAACTGCGGAGGCCGACCGCTGGGACCCCCACTGATTGTCCTTGAGTCCACTGTGTGAACAGAGCATTATGTGACCACTCCATTCACTTCTGTAGAGCTGTCAAGCACAGCTCTCTGCTATTTCCATCAGAGTCACAAAAGTTAATGTAGCAGAGGTTACAGGAACCCTCAATCTCGTGATCGGTCCCTGCGGTCAGCAAATAAGGGATGAGAGAATAGACCTCGGATGAAACGAGCACTCCGTACAGTATTAGAATGTATTGGCTCTGATGAGCTGAAGTTATTACTTTGTGAAGTCTCGTGAGACTTCACGTAATAACTTCAGAAATTAATTTCTACTGTAAAAAACCTTTTACTGAACTCTGGTTCAGTTCCAAGGTATTTGGGTTCCACCACTGACTAAAAACAAACTGAATTCATTCCTATGAAATTGGCCCCAAAAGAAATTAGATTGTGACTGTCGCCATTAGGGACAGAATTGAATAGAGACCATCTCTGTACAATGCTGCAAAATAAGTTGGCTCTATATAAGCAACAGAGAAAAAACTGAAATAGAATAATGTCTATATAACCTGGTATATTCACTCGTGGTCCATGGGATGACGGATGTATCATTAGGTGTCTGGCTGTCTGACCCGTAGTGTGGGCTCTGTCCATAAAAGCAGAAGGTCCCAACAGGATCTGCGCGGCTGCGGGTGTCAGACATGGCCTCTGACCTTCGCTGATTTCCCCCATGCTGTTCTCATCTCCAGAGCTCTAAAGTAAAGACAATAAATAGCTAAATGAATACACCCCTCTAGAAAGACAATAAAATATCCACTAGAAGGATAAGGGTAGGACAAGCTGCCAATAAAACGGGTGTAAATGGGCTAAAACGTGACCCCCATGAAGAAAGCCACACATAATCAAATCTCTGGACCCATCACCTTATACAACTATAGTAACTTATTGCATGCCACAGTGAAAAACAGTGACTTACCTCAGGACGGTACAATGCTTCCTGCCGTGCAACAGAATCCTGATTCAGTTTGGCCAAAAGCGACTGGATGGGGTCAGGATGTGTTCCTCTGAGAGGCCTGTCTATTACCTGCCCTTCACTGGGAGGATCCAATTCCTGGGGGAAGAATTTTGGCGTTACTGGCAGTAGTATATTCCGTTTTTAACTTCAAGCGCCTGTCAGCATGGTCAACCCCTGTTAAACGATCCGTACTGCCTTGGTAGGGCTGAAATGATACCAGTCATTTTAACAGCAGGATCATCCCTACCAGGCAGTATGGGGGGGGGTTAATTCTGCTGACAGAGGTTCTTTAAAGGAGTATTCCCACATTTGACATTTATGGTACCAACTCCATAACTCTCCATCAGGTGGGACCTGCATCATATTTATGGCATATCCTATGGACATGCTATAAATGTCTAAGGAAGGAATCACCCTTTAATCTCTCAACAGTCACATTAAAATTGGAAAAACCCTCCCAAAAATGTGACTTTTTTTTCTTGTAAATTTTTAATATGTGTCTGAAGTAAATCTTGATGCAGGGGACACAATTTCATTTTTAACCCCTTAGTGACATAATTTTCAAGATTTTTGAGATTTTAATATTGATGACCTATACTCAGGACAGGTCATCAATATCAGACCGGCGGGGGTCCGGCGCCCTGCACCCCTGTCAATCAGCTATTTGAGGAGAGGGCCGGGCTCCGTGCGAGCACAGCCTTCCCTCCATTATTTACCTGCTCGCTGTTGACATCATAGCAGTGAGCAGATGTAATTACAGGCAGTCCCATTAACTTTTATGGGACAGCTCGTTCCTATAAACTTGAAAAAGAAGGAGCCGTGAATGAGACGAGTGAATGGGGCGGCTTCTTGTAATTACACCTGCTGACTGCTTCAATGTTGACGGCGAGCAGGTAAACAACGAAGGGAAGGCTGTGCCTGCATGGAGCCCCGGATCCCCACCGATCTGATATTGATGTCCTATCCTGAGGACAGGTCATCAATATTAACCCCCCCCCAGCATTCATAACTTTTTCATTTTTTTACATACCGTGTATTAAATTACTTTTACCATTTTATTTTTAGGGGGAAAGATTAAAAAAAAAAAACTGCAATTTTATTTTGTGGAATTTATTTACGGCATCCACTGTGTGGTATAAATAATGATCTTATTATGTGGGTCAGTACAATGATGATAATGCCACATTTCTACATATTTTTTATAATTTATCTTTCCTCCTGCAGCTGTAAGCCCCCCAATTGCCCACCCCCCTTCTTCAGACTGAAGGGGAGAGGCTGATTTAGCTGCTCATATCTCTGGATAAGCAGCAGCTAGAGATATGTATCCAAGCTTTCAAACAATACCAGAATCACAGCATTATCTTTACTACATGGGAAGATATCGCTGTTAGAAATTGGGATGCAGTGAATACAGCTGAAAGTGAAAGTAAAAGCAGGTTTTACTGTGTTTATTCCCAACTCTATTTCTAACAGTGATATCTCCTGCTAATGCTTATTTTGATCTTGTATGAAAGCCTGGAATGTCAGCTTTTAAACATGTCTATAGCTGCTACCAACGAGGAGATATGAGCAGCTAAAGCTCGTAGCCTGAGCTCAGGGAAAATTGTTAGATGGTTTAATTACTCAGACAGCACCTCTTATACACACCAGAAATACCATGTATACCCATATTATACCCCAGACAGCACACAAAATGTGACACACAGCTAGCAAAGTACATCTCTATACATTTATGGCTGTAACAAAATACAGGAAGTCCCTTGGGGAGGACATTTCAGAAAATGCAGAGTCCTTCAGTACAGAACCCTGGGAAGGAAAATGTTAATATGAGTGATTACCATGTCATTAGCATCCTTAAGAGTGCTGGATAAACTTTCAGTCACGTTTGGATAGATGAATCCACCTGCCGCCAAGGCTGGAACAAAGCACATACAAATTAATGTTTCAAACCAGTAGTCTAAAAATAAAGATATAATGAAAATCATAGAACATTCTAGAAAACATTGCAACAGAAAATATAGCTGCATGATTTGATAGCCAACTAATTATTAATGAAATCTGAGTTCAGTTCCCATAGCTGGCATCATAAAAGGAGAATCTGTCACAAGTGTAGAGCCATGCAGTGTGCACAGGACCAGACTGGCCGTCTATTCCTGATGGACTGCTCAGACAGTGGGCCACCTGGGATTTGTGAAAAATGCACCAAAACAGCCACAATTCTACACAATTCTGCAGACCTTTGGTGTCCTCAGAGTTACAGGGCAAAGATCCTGCACAAGCACCACAGAGGTGGAGGGGAAACGCACAGAAAGGTGATAGAGGAGGTCACCAGAACCATAGGGACCATTCAGTGTAAGTAAGAAAGGGGGTCACCATAAGGAGTAGTATGTGAGAAGGAGAGGTGAAGTGGAACAGTGTTTGAGAGACGGAAAGGGCGGGGGGTCAGCATGGTGAGCAGTATGTGATAAAAAGAGGAGGTTGCACGGGAAGCAGTGTGTAGGAAAAGTGGGGGACAATCAGGAGCATTATGTGACAAAGGGGCCATTTGAAACAGTAAGTGAAAGGGGGTGTGAGGAGCAGTCTATTAAAACATGGGGGCATGGGGAGCCATCTGTCAGAAAGAAAAGGATGGGGGAGCAGTGAGTGAGAAAGAGGGGGCACTCTAAAGGCTCAGGGGGCTATGGGATGGTTGATAGTGATGTGCATTATGTGTAGTGTGGCGTTTGTGCATCCAGTATGTATGGTCTTTGTGCAAGTGGTAAACACAGGGGATTGGCCAGACAAAAATGTGCAAGCACCATTTTGTCTGTCGGAATCCCGGCACTAATGCTGGAAACAGGCTGGATCCCATTATAATGAATGGGGCCAGGAGGTGCTTCGGCCCTTTCTGGCTATGCTGGAGACAATACATTCTGGCAGGCTGTTCCTCTGCTGGATAGTTTTAATGATAGTGTGAAACTAGCCTAAACCATACAGTGGTCCTCAAAGTACAATATCAGTTGGTGAAGGGACAACCACAGTAATATGAAAACATTGTAATTTGAGACTCTGTGGAAAACTAGCAATTAGTTCAGAAGCCTAAAAATCAAAATATCATCAGAAAAATAAGAAATTTTAGATAAGAAAACAATAAGCATAAACTAATACAGAAAAAGCAATTGCTTACATATACCCTTTAGAAAAAGCAGCTAGAAGCTGTAAATCCTTCTACGTTGAGGGCAGGAGCTTTTTCAGGGTCCTGTACAACACACAGGTTACCAGAAAATGACCTGGAGCCCAAAGGAGCAGCACAGGTAACATGTAGTACCGCACTGTAAAGCCCAGAAAACACCCATGCCGATTGGCTAGATAAGAGATCAGCCTTTGGCACTCTAGCTGGTATGAGACTACAACTCCCAGCAGGCTGAGCTGATCGTATAACTTCTACAAAATTAAAGGAGGATTCTGGGAGTTGTAGTTTCAGAAAATCTGGAGTGCTGGAGGTTGCTGATCACTGGGCTAGATCTTCCAAGTTAGTGAGACCTGCTATGCTGCTCTGCATGCTGTTATAGTGAATGGAGGACATGAATGGGATTGAGCTGCAACTAGGCCATGTGTTTCCGATGTACAGTGACGTCACTAACCAAGGAAGAGGCTGCAGCGCTCACGGAGCACCAGCCTCTTCTAACAGCTGATCGTTGGAGGTCCCGGGTGTCGGACCCCTGCCAATCTGATATTGATGATCTATCTTGAGGATAAGTCATCAATATAAATTCCTGGATAACCCCTTTAACTTCAGGTAGAGAGGTGAAAGGGGATTTTATTGTAGAAAAAGACTTTAAAGATAATTGTATAGGCTATAAATCTTCTAGCAGTAGCACTAAATAGACTTGTATCCTATATGAAGAGAACCTTATTAAATGCATTTTCTTATTTCATTTCTTCTAGCATTTACCTCTAGGAACAACTATTTGTCCATAGCTGTACAGGACCTCTCCTTCTGAAAGCGGTTTGTCTGTGGTGTCTGACTCTGTGACGGTCACGCTGCTCTCCTCGGTGGAAGCTGAAGAGCTTGATGAAGAACGAGGAGGCGACAACATTTCTGGTTTCGGAGAAAGAACCATTGGCCTCTGGGGTTCAGGAGCTGTTACTGAGATTAAGCTCCTTGGTTCTTCTTCAGCCACCGTCATTACGCTACGGAAAGATATGGACCAAGATGTAAAGAAAGGTGCAGACATGGATGGGGTGTGCTTAACCTTGTGCTTGCCTATCTGTGATGTTCAATAATCAATATGCCTACAAAAACTGTTGAACATTGTATCAGCCTTAAAGAGGTTGTCTCATCTCACTGTTACTAAGGCGAGATGAGACACAGTCCCGACCACCTCCCGTCCGGGAAACAGTAGAGCGTTCCGGCACTCTGCTGTTTCAGTAGCTCTCATGGCTGTACATGAGAGGTACTGAAACAGAGTAGCACAGCAAGCTATGCTGCTTCCCTAACTCAGAAACAGTATAGCTTGATGTGCTACACTTTTTCCATAACTCTCATGCACAGCAATGAGAGCTACTGAAACAGCAGAGCACCAGAGCGGAGTGGTCGGGACTGTCTCATCTCGACCTTAGTAACGTCGAGATGAGACAACCCTTTTAAATATGATTAAAATTACTATAGGTCGCTAGTGTTCTAGAGCTAGAAGCACAACACTTAAAGGGGTTCTTGACTGGAAAGGATAGGACATCAATATAAGATTGGTGGGCTGACAGCAGTCGTCACCTGGCCAATCAGCTCTTTGAAGAGAGCACAGTGCTCATACGAGAGCTGTGTTCTCTTCTCTGTTTACCTGGTCACCTTTGACATTTTAGAGGTGGCTATTGACTGATACGTACAACGTAAAATATGCTGAGTGAAACAAATGTACTAATAGAATGTACACCTTCGAGTTTTCAGGCGAGTACAATAAAGTTGTCATCTGATCACTGTCCTCTGTTTGAGTCTTATTGTCTGATGTCACGTGGTGAGGCCACAGTTCACTGCATGCATTTTATATACTACTTACACAGCATCCTTGGACTGAACAGCCTCTATAGGAGGGTGAGGGTTTTCCTCTTCTAACGGCAGCTCAGTATTGCTCCATGGATCGGGAACAGGACTCTTTATTGAGGGTTGTTCTTTATTATCTTCTGATATCAGAGATGTGGGAGTATTCACTCTGCTAGGGGAAGCTACTGGTGTCATCGTAGGTGTAACTACCTGGGTTAATGGAAGTATTTGCCCTAAAATGGAGTATTAAAACACAATTATACACAGTCATTATTTAGAGTCACTTGCATCAAAAAATCCTTTGTTCACAAAATCTCCAAATGTTACACGGAGATCAGTGAAACATTAGGTTAACTTCAGACAGGTGAGAGCGGTCCATAAGGAGGACGCATTTACCAGACCAAGCGTGACTGACCTGAAATAGTGATCTACGATGCTGTGAGTTCCAGGCTGACCGTGGGTCTAACTGCAATGTACTGAAATGATATTATGAGTACAAGACAGTAGATCCGCAGTCCAGCTAAATCTCACAGCATCATAGATCACAATGATACAGTGAAATTAGGTCAGCCACGCCGCATCAGTCTGAGATATGCATCTATCACAGACACATTTTCCCAGAAGACACTAAACCGCGTGAAATAGCCTCAGTTGAGCATGTCCACACTGGGAAACATGCTCCATGTGGGAGTTGTATTTCCCATTACGGACACTGTTCATATGAAGTGGATTTGCAGCACCATAATGATTTATGATGTTGCGAGTTCCTTCCTGACCATGTATACAGTTCCTCAGACTCTTGGTCAGGAAGGAATTTACAACCTCATGAATCATTATGACGCTGTGCAAATGCCATTACTTCTCTGACCTCGCCCTTTTGTCAAGAAGGGGGCATGATAGTGGTGGGGAGTCTGCCAGCTCTGCCACATTTATCATCTTCTATGCCAGTTTTCTGGTGTAGAAAAACATTGAAATCTACAGCAGCCAGGGGCTGGCATAGATCTCAGTTCAGGCACATGGACTGCCAGATACTGCACCTAATTTATGAAGAGGACTACGCCTTGTCATAAATCAGGCACAGCATTCAGCACAGCGCCTGGTTATCATAGCCTGGCGAGTGCCACTAGGTTATGATAAATGTGGTCTAAAATGTTCATCAATATGAAGTGGGGATTGATTACTAATATAGCAGTCCAATGTGCTCAAGGCTGCTTTTCCACAACGCAGGCGGAAATATGCCATACGGCTCAGAACAAAAAATGGCAGCAGTTCTGCAGCCAGTACAGATGAAGCACATGGTTTTTAGGTTCTTCACCTACAGTATACTTGTGAAATTACAGCAATTTGTGGTAAACAGCAGCTCGGAAACCACAGCCAGGCCATAGTTTTGTAATGAAAGCTAACCTGCTTCTTGTTGAAGTTCAGGTTCATCCAATGAAGTCTGCGGAGATAGTTCAGGTGTTTTCACTATAGTGACCTCTCTTGGAGAAGGCGGAGGAGACGATGGTGGTGTGCATTGAGGGGTGGCAACTGGAGTAATCTCAACACGTGCTGGCTGAAAAAAGGAGAACTATATGTCACATCAATCCATATATTATTCTCTCTGACATCAGATATAGTCTAGACTATAAGCAAGTTCAGTGTGAGAAACACATGTGTAAGTGTGATTTCCGGTTCTGACCTCTGCCAGGATCGCGGCATTATACCACTGTGTGTCCCTGTTAGACCTGGAATCTACTGAACTACACCGACAGCTTTATGTCAGAACAATTCAGTAGATTCATATGAACACACAGCATTATAAATCATTATAGGGCCATGCGGCTCTGTCAGAGGAGCAGAGGTCAGAATGGAAATCACGCTTACACACGCAGGGTGTCTCTTGCATTGAACTCCCTTGTCTGAAACTAGACTTTGGGTACATCTACATGGCGCCTTTGGTTGCAATGGCTGTCGTGCAATCGCAGTGTAGTGGGGCTGCCACAGGAATGAATGGTGTCGCAGCAAGACTTGCAATGCTGGATTTTTCGGGATTCGCATGTCAAGGTCTCAGCAAATGTGCAAGTCACCCTGCAACCCCATTCATTCCTATGGCAGCCTTGGTGTGTGATCTTTGGTTGTGCAACAACTGCCATGGCCAAAAGCTCCATGTAAGCGTACCCTAACAACCCCCCCTGACAAATACACCAAACATGCGGAGAGCACAGTTCCCACAGTTAAAAAAACATCTGAAGCACACAGCTCACTCTATAGTATGAAAATTTGTATGGGGTGAAGACGGATCAACTACTTGGGTCCACAGACACAACAGGTTTCCTTTGTAGCTGCATGTTACATACCTGAACCGCAGGCTGCTTTGGTGGAGATACTGGCACACGTCGAGTCTCTCTTTCACCCAGCAGTATGGCGATCGTCTCTGCCAAGGCATCTTCGACATATTGGCGAATCAGGCCGGAATCTATAGGGACACCTGCATCAACAAACAACTGCAAGCCTTCTCCTCCTGCTGCCTCCACTGCAAAAGAAAAGAGCAATATTAACCCGTTAAAGATCAAACAATTTTTCTGGTTTTTGAATTTTTGTTTTTTACTCCCTGCCTTCCCAGAGCCATTACTTTTTTATTATTCCATTCACATAGTCATACGAGGGCTTGTTTTTTGAGGGTCAAGTTGTACTTTGAAATGGCACCATTTAATATTGCATACATTGCCCACTTTTTTAGACCTGGCATGAGCAGGGAGAAGTTGCAGATTGCAGCACAACGGTTAGTGCCTAAAATACACCTGATTCACAGGCCTCGTTCACAAGACAATGATTGGCCAAGGAAACATGGTCCATGTGTCAGTCGCATCTCCCGGGCTGACCACGGCTCCCACTAAACAGTCAGCCTCTATCTATTCATGGGGCTATTGTACTGTACTCACATGATGTGGTGAGTACACCGAAAAAGCCGCACAATCAGATAGGAACTAAATAGTTAGTCCAGGTCAGTGGGCATACTGCTGACACATGGACCGAATTTCCCAGGTTAATCACAGCCATGTGAATCAGCCCTAATGGTCACCCCAATCATCTATGACACCTGATAACAAATGCACACAATGAAATTGAAAACGAGAGTCATATTTGCTGTACTGACCAATCAAAACTGCCATGAGTAAGCATAAAATGCCCTGCAAATATGATGAGAGAAAACAATCCACCTACCAATATCCGAAGACGACGATTCACTATTCTCGTTGCTGGACAGGGTGACATCAGGGATGACGTGCTGTCTCCTTGAATGCATTTCTCTGATTACATTGGCCATAATTTCCTGCTCCACCCTGAAGGAAATAAAAAGAAATTACACACTGTAGCTGCATATTAAGACGTAATCTATAACGTACTCAGTGGCATAAGTAACTCCTGTTCCTTCAGCAACACCAGTGCTGAAAACTTGAGGCTTTTGCCTAGGATCAGACCATAACCTACATATGCCCCTGGGTACACCAGTCCTACAATATGTGACATGTAATAGTTATCAGATGTATCCTCCTGCGCAGGAGATGTACTAGTCTCGCAGGCCCTCTTGATGAATATAATGTGGGGGTTTAGACAACACCATGTCAGATCTAGTTTTGCACAGCAAAGTGGGAGAAAAACTTGATAAATGAGTGAATGATGCACTACCCACGTCTCGGAATACCTTGAAAAAATGTAAATAAAATGGAGTGGAAGAAAATGTGTGACTGCCTCTCCAAATTGGGAAGCACAGACCCCTGTTCTTGTGATTGGGGGCACCGCAGTGGTCAGGCCCCACTGATATGACACTTATCCCCTATACCGTAGGTAGGTGATAAGTTGACTTCATGGCACAACCCCTTTAATTACTGCTGTAAAAAAGTATATTGGCAGTCATAAGGTGGCTAACAAACTTGACTTATAGGCTGCATACACATCCGTGTCTGTTCTGCGGACCACAAACTGATGTTCGTGTTTTGCAAATCCATAGCCATGTGAAACCCGCATTGAGGTGGGGACCTATAGACTTCAATGGATCCGCATGTTGCAGGTAAAGATAGAAAATGTCCTATCTTTTGCTGCGCAGCTGCATGGCGCCAGAGGTGCACGGAAGGGCTTGCGATCCACAAAACAGACACAGCTGTGTGAATACACCCTTATTCTAATTTCATCCTGCAAGTTACACACACTTTATGTACTGACTGGAAAAGACATGAAGCGATAGTGTCTTACCAGCTGACCAGTCTGTTCTCCAGGGTCTCTTTCCTTGTAATGATTCCATCAAGTATATCAGAACTTGTCTGCGGGGCAGGTGCCGGAGGAGGGAAAGGTATTCCTCCATACTGAGGTGGATTTGTATCTCCAAAACCATTGAGCTCCAACAGAGGCTCTGGGACTTCATCTACCTGATCATCCTAGAAAGAAATTCCATAGTATTTGTATAAAGATCCCTACTGCGGAATCAATGGGTGCAGCAGGTAGTAGGGTGTTTCTGGGATGCACACACACATATATATATATATATATATATATATATATGTATATATATATATATATATATACACATACACAGTATATATGAAAATAAGTCTTAGGCTACTTTCACACTGGCGGCAGCGGAGCCCGGCAGGCTGTTCTTCGGTCGTGCTAACACTAGCCCACCATGCCGCTGTGCTGTAGTTTTAATCCGGCAACCTCTCGGCATGCTTGCCATGCTGCGGCCGGACCTCCGGCCCAGCCCCATTTTAGTGAATGGGGCCGGAGCGGACTTCCGCCGGCACGGTGGGCTAGCGTTAGCACGGATCTGGCAGGCTGTTCCCCCGCTGGAACAGCCTCCCAGACCCTGCTGATGCAAGTGTGAATGTAGCCTTATCTGGGCCTGTTCAATGCATGCTTGAGTCTTTAAAGGGAATCTGTCATCCCAATTTTGAACTATTATTTACAGTTAAACATGAGTAGTCCTGCAGATAAGGAATGCAGATCACTATTTTTTATTTTCCTACTGCCCCCCAGGAAATACATTGTCAGGACTGCTGTGCATGCGCCTGAGTCCTCTCCATTATGTCAGCACAGCACAGCAGTCCTGACTGACTATTTTAGTGTGGCTGTGAGCTCTGATAGCGGGTGAACCAGGGGGAGAGGGAAAAAATAGTGATCTGCACTCTTTATCTGCAGGATTACAAGTATTACAAGTATTACAGTAGATAATAGTCCATAATCGGGGTAACAGATTCCCCTTTGAGGGTTCAGTTAAATGGCGATCTTGGTCGTGCGACAAGTGTCACACCCAAGTATTGCAGTGTATCAGGGCTGCCATAAAAAAAGAATAGGTTCACAGTGAGACTCACACAACCTTGCTGGATTTTTTTAGATTCTGGGATAACGGTTGTGGAAAACATGGGTCACACTGCAACCCCATTCTATGGCTGCCCTGCTACACAGCAATACTTGGGAGTGACCCCTGTTGTGCAACCAAGATCACCACGTAGCCATACTTAAAGTGACACTAACCGTCATTTCCTTCACTAGTGCAACTCCAATCCTTTGGTGCAGTTCACACTAATAAGTAAAGGAGTTTTAATGCTGGATATTATAAAATTGGCGACAGGGACGGATCGTGAGTTTCAATTAGTGTTACACCGACACGGATCACGGTGGGGAATATTAATTATCAATACACCGAGACAGATCGGTACAGGCGAACATTTACCGGAGTGATGTCTGTTTCTTGCAAGGAGTTGCCGGGAAGTGCTAGGATTTCTTCTTCAGTTTCAATGTTTTCTGGCATCTTAAAAAAAAAAAAAAAAAAAAAGTGAAAAAAAAGAAAAGCAAACCGTGATTATAAGTGTTAACCGTATGGAAAGCCATAATGTTCCACTCATTAAAAAGGAAATAATATTAAAGGCGCTATTACACGAGCAGCGGTAACCGCTGGGCCACGCCCGTCCCTGCAGAATATAGGTGCGGTCCGGCCAATAGCTATAACTGCGGAGCGCTTACCATGGCTGAGAGGCACGTGTAATAGCGCCCTAATATAGATCACAGATTACATCATGGTAATAACAGGTTTCATTACTCTTTTTCCGTCCAATCCTTTTATTTCCCTGGGAGGTAAGTAGTGCCAGACACTCAGCACACAGGCTCCACTGAAATAACATACCTTGTTCCTGACTGCTTTAGAAAATACTTATATTCCTCATGAAGTCTCAGTTCTGGGGTATCCTTTCTTATAATTGTAACGTGCCATTCCTCAACTATTGCTCCTAGAAATTTATAAACAAACTGGCCACACTGGGTGTTACCAGTTGGGGGCGTATCTCAGCACAGTCTGACACTTTCCAATCAGTGCAGCCATGGGTAGACACACCGCTTTGCTAAAGGCATGGCAACACCCAAGTATTGATTTGTTCTTAAATTTCTAGAAGGAATAACAGAGGAACAGTACAAATTATAATAAAAGATGCTCCAGAATTGTTGTATCAAAAGGAACGGGAGTGGTGACAAGTCCATTTTAAAGTCGGCCATACACATGGTTTTTTGATCCGGCCGATGTGACCAAAAACCATCCATCAGATCATTCGTAGGAATAAGCCAACCATCGACCTGCAGACTAAGCTGGTGCTTGTGTAAAAAGGCAAATGGTTGTCCAAATTGGGAGGAACATGTAATCAACCTCTGTGAACATCTAAATTATAACAATGTCTGTCCTCTAGAGGCATCCAAACACCTGAACTGTTGGACGCCAAATCTTGCATATAGGTACATGGGGTGTCTGGGGAGGGTTTCATAATGGTCTCCGCTCTCTAGGGCGTAGTATTCCCAAGATATTCCCCCAAAAAAGACAAATACGACAACATCACATGACTCGTATTAACCAATAGTCGCTCGCAGCTCATTCACTCATATCCTGACATACACACGGTCACATGACCTTTATTAGCCAATAGAAGCTTGAAGGTCCTTCAGTCTTTGCCTCACTAAAATACACACAGTTTTACCGCTGGTTTCCTTAACAAGAAAGCCATTTTTCTTCACTGTTATAGGTTACTGTTAAGGGGCAGGGGGCTTTGTGGAGGTCACTGTTAAGGGGCAGGGGGCTTTGTGGAGGTCACTGTTAAGAGGGTGGGGCACTGTGAAGGTCACAGTTAAGAGGGTGGGGCGCTGTGAAGGTCACTGTTAAAGGGGTGGGGCGCTGTGGAGATCACTGTTAAGGAACGTAGGGCACTGTGGAGGTCACTATTAAGGGGTGGGGCACTGTTGAAGTCACTGTTACAGTGGTAAAGGTAATGATATTTATCTGATCCCCACTGCTACGTTCCAGCCCCATCGCTCCCCTGTCGGCTCATCAGGTCCGAAGCTCTCCATATCAACATCCACTTTGACAAGGGTCAAATGCTGACATGTCAGTCATGCGCCACATGACACAGTGAGCTAACGCATGGGTGGCACGTCACAGTTGCTGCCAGTGACTAGCTGTGGATGTCAACGCGGATCATGAAATGTGCAAAGCGGCAGGGTAGCGATGGAGATGGAACCCAGCGGCGGAGATCAAATATGATTCCCACTGTATATCCAGCCACGCTAGGGCGCCTGCAGAAAAGGTTCCCAGGGGGTGAACAGCCTCTTTAAAAGGGGTGTCTAGTTTCAGGAGAAGACTGGACAACCCTCAGGATCAGCCTGCTATAACGACAGATCCCGCGTTGCAGCTCCATTTTTACCGGACAAACTCTATTTAGCTGAATGCAGTGGTGACGTTGCGTTGACAACAAGTGACCGCTGCAGCCAATCACTGGCCTTTTTAATGCACCATTGAGGTCAGTGATGGGCTGTAGTGGTCACATTTTGCTTATGTAACATCGATGCTGCAGCTAGCTAACTAGAGCCCGGCTGTGAAAACGAGAGCAGCAGCACAAGATCTGCCAGGATGTCCGGAACCTGAACAACTCCTTTAAGGTTTATGGCGACTGCCTGACAATTGCAGACATTTGTCTTTGCAAGAAAATAATTTTTTTTTTGGTACGACTCTTTGTTTTCCCCAGAGATCAGTGGAGTCCAAAGTGTCTGGCAGCTGCTTATCCCCCTCAACTAAAATCACGTGCATGTTAATAAGACGGGGCCGATAGCTGCCGGCCAGCTTAAGACAAAGGACGTAACATGAAACTGAAGACAAAAACATCTGTAAAAAGGAGTCAGCTACTGCTTTTGTAGAGAATGCTACAGACCCATAGCACGTGTGTTAACCCTTAGAACTGGGTGCGAAGGCTCGGCCGCATAAAACCTGCGATTCTGTCGCAAAACGGTCAAAATTATTTAGTGAGGACACAAAAAAAAAAAAGAGCCATCTACGTACAGCCAATGCTTGAAGGGAACGTGTCAAAGGTGCAGCTTTATTTATCCAAGCAGGGAACTGCCTTCTGCCTCCCACCCGCCTGGGTTTTAATCAACTGCACCCTCGCTCGGTAATTTAATCTGTTGTCTAATGTTATGGAAACGGCGCGTTTTATCACAATTCCCACAGATGTTTTCCATTACTCAGATGCAGGGAAGGTTTGGTGACATTATTGAAAAGTTGCCAAAGCCAAATGAAGAAGGAATAAATTACCTTTAAAAGCAGGGAGCGCTCGCAGACGGGGCGTTTGTTGTGTTCGATGAGTAATTAAATTATGAATTATTTATCTCTGCTGCTTGCAATGGGAGCCCTAATGGAGCCCATAGGTATTAACCCCTCCGCTTTCACTCTTATACACCAGCATCGTGCGCACAGTACAGAAGCAGATGTACTATATGTCGCTGGAAATAAAATGCATTCAGAAAGTCTTCAGACCCGTTCACTTTATTTTTTACATTTTGTTATGTTGCGGCCTTGTGCTAAAATAAAAAAAACTTTATATATAAAGTTCCCCCCCCCATCATTCAAAGCCCCATAATGATAAAGTAATGTTTGAAATATTTGCTAATTTACTAAAAAGGAAAAACTAAAATCTTGCACTGACATAAGTGATCAGACCCTCTACTCAGGACTTCGTTTAAGCAATTACAGCCTCCAGTCTCCTTGGGTTTGATGAATTTGGGGATTTTCTGCCATTCTTTTGTGCAGATCCTCTCAAGCTCTATCAGGTTGGATGGGGATGTCAGTGGATAGCCATTTTTAGAGATGTTTGATTGGGTTCAAGTCAGGGCTCTGGCTGGGCCCTTCAAGGACATTCACAGAGTTGTCCCGAAGCCTCTCCTGTGTTGCCTTGGTTGAGTGCTTATGGTCATTGTCAGACGGAGAGCATTCGGCCCAGTCTGAGTTTCAGAGCACTCTGGATCAGGTTTTCATTAAGATTATCGCTTTACTTTGCTCCATCCAGTTTTCCCTCAGACCTGACCAGTCCCAGCCACTGAAAAATACCCCCATAGCATGATGCTGCCACCACCATGCTTCACTGTAGGGATGGTATTGGGCAGGTGATGAGAAGTGCCTGGTTTCCTCTAGACATGACGCTTAGAATTGAGGCCAAAAAGTTCAATCTTGGTTTCATCAGGTCATGGGATCTTGTTTCTCACAGTCTGAGAGTCCTTTAGGTGCTTTTATGTGTCTTTTACTGAGGAGAGACTTCATTCAGGCCACTCTGTTATAAAGCCCAGATTGGTGGTGCTGCAGTGAATACTGATCTTTTGGAAGTTTCTTCCCTCTGCACACAGGATCTTTGGAACCAGAGTGACCATGGGGTTCTTGGAAGGGGCTGCCAGCTCTAGGAAGAGTCCTGGTTTTTCCAAACTTCTTCCATGTAATAATTATGGAGGCCACAGTGCAGCAGAAATGTATTTGTCCCCTTCTCCAGATCTGTGCCTCCACACAATCCTGTCTCTGAGCTCTACAGGCAGTTCTTTCCTCCTCATGGCTTAGTTTTTGCTCCGATATGCGTTGTCAGATGCAAGACCTTATATAGACAGGTTGTGTCTTTCCAAATCTTGTCCAATCAACTGAATTTACCACAGGTGGACTCTGATCAATGCGTAAAAATATCTCAAAGATGATGTAGAGAAATACAAGGCCCCAGAGATAAATTTCAAGTGTAATAGTAAAGGGTCAGATGCTTATAATTGCAAAATTTTAGTTTCCCTTTTTTAATACATTTGCTAAAATTCTAAAAATTGTTTCCACTTTCTTATTATGGGGTATTGAGTGAAGACTGATGGGGTAAAACTTGATTTTTTTATTGTAGCATAAGGGCCCTTCCACAAAACTGTATGCCCTCCGAGACATACGGTCTGTGAGCGGGCCATATGTTCCGGAGCCGCATTGATCGTGTGCAGGGGAGCGCAAAGCATCATAGATTACAATGATGCTGTGCACATCGGGCCGCCCGCCGGACTATTGTCCTGCACTCATATGATCTTATAAGTACAGGACAATAGCCCCGCAGCCGGCCTGATGTGCACAGCATTATTGTAATCTATGATACTGTGCGCTCCGGTGCGCACGATCAATGCCGCTCCGGGACATATGGCACGCTCACAGACCGTATGTCTCGGAGGGCATACGGTCGTGTGCAAGGGCTCTAGGGCCGAAGCATAAGAAAATGTGAAAAAAGTGAAAAGATCTGAAGACTCCCCAAATGTACTGCACGTTTAAGGCTCTTCCTTCGTATGTTAAACAGGTTTCGTACTTTGAAAAGCCAGTCATCCTTTTGTGCTGTTCGCCCATTAAAGGGGCTTTCCATCTCAAGTGATTGTGTTTCCTAGCCATAAGTCATCAGTTTGAGGTGGGAATATCCTTGCAACCATGATGTATGAAATGCCCTGTGTTAATTATGATATGAAATCCACACACTCTTGCAATAACAATCCATGTTTATGTCGTAAACAGCATAAAAGGGTCTGACCTGTCTCACCTCAGAACTGCACCTATGTTTAGAACGGAGCGCGCAAAGTGAAGGAGGGTGCACTGTGCAGACGCGACCGCCCTCCATTCATTCTTATCGGAGCGCCGACAA
This sequence comes from Rhinella marina, assembly GCA_900303285.1. Classification (NCBI taxonomy): domain Eukaryota; kingdom Metazoa; phylum Chordata; class Amphibia; order Anura; family Bufonidae; genus Rhinella; species Rhinella marina. The sequence goes on along the minus strand of ONZH01001849.1, from coordinate 21,503 downwards.
TAGCCTGGATAGAAGTGAATAGTGCTGGCTGCGCTTGTGCAGTGCGCTTCCCATTCATTGCAATGGGCCTTCCAAAAATAGTCAAGTGCCCTGCTCACCTATTTTGAGCGAGTGGCCGTGCATGAATGGACCTAGCGATTTGCCTGAATGACTGAGTTGAGAAAACTCCTTTAACCACTTAACTGTTTTGCCCGAGTCCAGCTCGGGCAGTGTGAAAAGTAGCTACCTGGAGGGGAGAGGGCTGCTTTAGAAACATTGGTTTGTCTGAAAGCTGATAGTCCAGGCTTTAATACAAGACAGCTAAAGTCCAAGAAACAGAGGACTAAGGTCGGGAATAATCGCCAGTGAAACCTGTTTTTACTTTCATTTTCAGCTGAATTCACAGCATCCCGATTTCTATCAGTCATATCGTCCTCTGTCCTGAACATATTGCTGTCATTTTGGCATTGTCCGAAAGATTTGAATGTCTTCTTTCAAACAAGATCATTTGCATGTGTAGCTGCTACCATTCAGGAGATAGCAGCATCTAAAGCAGCCTTCTCCTCTCCAGTCAATTACGTTTCCCACAGCTGGAGCTCCACTTTGGCAAAACAGTTAGGGGGTTAAAAGGGTTTTCTGGGAATTAAATACTGTATTCCTGCCATTAGGAAAGGTCATGAATATATTCAGGTAAGCCCTGCAGCCTCAGCGATCTCATGTCCATCAGGCGCCTCTGTGCCGCTCAGTCCAATTCAGCTGAATCCGGCACCAGTGACTTACATCGATTTTCATGCCGGATTGCAGACCAGACACAAAGCTGCAGCTTGCAGATGTTTTGCGTTTGGTCAAAAAACGCAACAAAGTGGAACAGAAAGGATCTTGATCAGTTTTGAACCCACTGACAATTAATGATGACAAAACTCATCCGTTTTGGCCTGGTTTTGAGATAGTCTGCCAGATCTCAAAACTGGAAAGCAAGTATGAAACGGACCTTACAGAATAAGTACTGGTTAGGATAAGTCAGTGAACATTTTTAGCACTTCCTACCTGAATGTCAGTTTTCACAGGACTGGGTGTACATGGTGGTGGATCTGGGCTTGGGGTCCTATGGCTCGTTGATGGGCTGTCACTGGCAATGCTGTCTATATCAACACATGGTAGAACCTGGAACATAAGGGTATTAGAGGCGTCAACTGTGTCAGATGGATCATTAGTCCGCGGTGGATGGAGCGGTTTTCAGAGAGAATCAAAAATTATTTCGGAGGGGGGTGTAAATCCCAGGTTGTTTCCACACTGCAGCTCCCTGCTGGTCGATGCTGCAATAGTCACGTCTCCAACCACCCACGTGACCACTGAGGTCTATCGCCAACAACAGCGGTGTACAGCAGGCGATTTATCCGGTGACCGAAGGGTCTTGTATTTAATTCCCACGCCCCCATTTTTGATTATCTGGAGAAACCCCTCTAAACTATTACATAACAAAGTGTTTTAGTTTAATACAAAATAGCATAATGTTGTTAAAAAGATGAAAATCATGCCAGGACAGATGATGTCAGATGATGATTTTTTTGGCAATCCCCACGCGTACACACTTGGCAGGACCTGCAAAGGGATCCTCGTTCCTTCTCTTCCAGGCCTGGGCTCCCTCGCTGAAAACATCCAGTTTGCCATAGTTGCAGCCAATCTCTGGCTGTGGCGGACACCTGATCCCCTTGTGTAATGTGACCATTTGTCATGAAGTAAGGGGAATCGGTCAACGCTGTGTCCAGTAATTGGCTGCAGCAATGTCAAACCGGATATTTACAACGAGGTAGCCCAGTGTAGCATTGTAGACCAGGAGGAGAAAGTGCGGGAGCCAGTACCAGGAAGCAAGCAAATAAGTATGCATCCCTTCAGGTCCTACAAGTCCGTCCAAGTGGGAAAAAAACATGTCTTCTGAGCTGCAGCAGAAAGGACACTCCACCTGAGCTGTCAGCTTGATATAAATCTAAGCAGAGCAATGAATGGGGAGATCTCTGGATCCATGTGAGGTACAGGGCTGGTTCTAGCTTTGTTAGAAAGAGATTGTCATGTACTATATGACGTCTGATTTATGTTTTTCCATTAGCCATGGGAGAACCCCTTTAACATATTTAATGGCCCGCTGCTCACAATCATGCTAATTAGATACAAGGTGCCTGCTACAAAAATCTGCAACTGAGAAAGACAAAAGGAAAAAAGGGGAACCTAAAAAGTACCTGCACACTAAGCTGTGGGGGATCCTTTTTTCTCGGACCTCATCTCTACCACAGCGATGTTGGGTTTCACAACCTCTGCCTTAGGCTTTGGTGGCATTGGTGGAACAGACACATTCACCACAGGCTGATGAGGAGCAAGAATGACAGAGGATGGAAGAGGAGAAGTCCTACCAAATCGCGGCCTCCCTGAAACCAAAATATTACATGTGAGACACAGACAGTTCGGCAAAATAAATGATGAGCTCCCAAGGAGTAGTTAAAAGGGTATTTCCATCTCCTATCAATGCCGGATAGGTGCAGGTCCCACTCCTATCTCCATAAGAAGGCCTCCCAAATTGAAGGGAGAGCAGCTAATTCTCCACTGTGGGAGTACCAAAGATGGGACCAACACCTATGTGACATTGATGGCATATCATATCTATGTCTGAGATGGGAATACCCCTTTTACAGTTTTATTGCTACTTGGGGACACTGATGGGTCAATATCAAATTAAGCAGTAAGCAGAACATCACACTGAAATCATTTGATTATAGAAATATGACAAGAATATGGAGGAATACATACAGAATCATCTGCAGTTACATGTATGTGAATATAAATTCATCTAAAAGTGACCTCTAGTGGCAGGAAGGATATTGCAATTTATAGACCTTACCCTGATGCAAATACATAAGAAAATGGCAAGGAATAATAATAACAACAACAAACAAATAATAATAATAATAATAATAATAATACTACTACATCTACTACTACTACTACTACTACTACTAATAATAATGATGATGTATCAGGTCACACAGCTGCCAAAACAACAAATTTAAAGGAGCACTAAACCTAGAAAATAATGCTTAAAGCAAACATGAAATAAACTTGTTTGTCTCAGGAACATGCAGAAAAATTCTGAAGACTGATAAGTCTTGTAGAAATCCATATGGGGTTAATCTCCGGCTGGAGACTGACCCAGGTGATGGTGCTTAAAGGGGTTGTGTCACTTCAGCAAACAGCATTTATCATGTAGAGAAAGTTAATACAAGGCACTTACTATTGTATTGTGACTATTGTACTGATATTGCTTCATTTTTCCATCACATTATACATTGCTCGTTTCCATGGTTACCACCACCCTGCAATCCACTAGTGGTGGCCGTGCTTGCACACTACAGAAAAAAGCACCAACTTATGTGCGCTCCCGTGGTCCTGGCCACCAGACAGGCCGGCACTTTTTCCTACAATGTGCAAGCACGGCCACCGCTGATGGACTGCAGGGTGGTCATAACCATGGAAACAAGCAGCGTATAATGTAATGGAAGAACTATGCAGTTGCATGTCAAATGGTCATGTTATCCAAGAGGAGAAAGTCACCATTACCGCCAGTGATTATGCTAGAGAGTCGTCAAAATGTAACTTTACATCATGGAAGCATAGCAGCTGAGGTCGGGGAGAGAAGCAGGTAAGTATGCTTCTCTCTGCAGGTCTACCCAAAAAGGGGAGTTTGCCAAAATCCCCTCTCCCCTCAAGGTGCACAACCCCTTTAAGCTTTGCTATAACACTTCTTAAATCCCCACAGCGTAAAATGATATTTCAAAAGGAAAAAAAAAAAAAAAAAAAAAAAAAAGAATAAAACCCAACGATGAGCCATAATCCTTCTTGGATGAATGAAGATGGAAGAGTCCAGCTATATAAACACTGAGGGATCTGCTGGGGTGTCTTGATGTCCATGCTGAGGACCCATGCAGAGAGCTCGAACCAAGGTGCACAACCATTCGGGGACCATTCAGCTCTTTGAAGATCTTTCCAAGATGAAAGTGCTGTCAGAATCCATATGGTGATGGGACAGGACAACTAGTGTTACCAAACTTCAGAAATATACGAATGCGGCCATAGATCTCATGTACAATATGGCTTTTCAATGTCAAGTGTTTCTCTAACCCCAGAGAGAATCACTTTCCATCTCGCTCCTCCTCAGGGGCCAAAAATTCAGTAGATCAAATTAGGCATGACTATCATTGGGTATATTAAACTTGTGGATATGCACAAAAAATGCATAAATTAACATAAAAAGATTCCAGCTATCGCAAACCACATGACTGTTATGGTCTCTTACCTAGCGGTTTCGCCATCGGGATGAGGTGTCCCTGCACTGGAGCGTCTAATGAGTAGGTCTCTCGTGACGGACTAAATACATACTGAGGCTCGTAATGTTTTGGTACAGAAAAGTCAGGAGATCTGGATTTGACGACGACTCTCTCCATTTCAGAGGAGCTGGTCTGTATCTTAGCAGACTTCACCTGGACACCTGCAAAGTGCAAACCAGAGAACTTCACACATTGTCAAAAGTAATAGACATCTCATGATGAAAATAAAGACCCCCACAAAACCCGGAGAAAGATGTGAGAAGGATGGGCACAGCCTGATAGGCAAACACTCCAGGCTGGTCTGGGGGAGGCCCTCATTAGGTCCATGGCTGCCATATTAAGACACTGCATCCCGTGATCTCATTTGCGGCAGTGCTGATGCCCGAGAGACACATCAAAAATTTTTTGAAAGTTCATTGACCCTTTAAAGTCACTTACCCCTCACAGTCTCCATAACTTTAGGCCTCTGCGGTTTAGTTTTGGCAGGGGGAGAGTTAAACCGAAGATATGGACCCTTTTTAAGAGTTCCGCGGTGTCCTTGATAGACGGGCGTCCCATAAACGCGGTTCAGCATTTCTTCATCCATCACAGAAGATGCGTTGACCTTCTGAGGCACCTGCGTAAGAGGATTGACTCAATATTAAAATATCAAACCTACTGAACGTACAATACTGTAAAACTTATGGAGAAACTATGTAACCGTGACACACATGAAGTACATCTACAAGTCACTGCTATACCGCTGACACTATGACATGTAGCTAACCAGATGTGGATTATTCACAACGTACTATGCACTAGAAACATATGGGGTCCACCTCCTGTCTAAATCTACGCCAGGTGAAGAAAATGATAGACGAGATGGGCTAGCCGGCCCTTCCCCGTCCCCCGTTATTAGACCTGGCATGAATGGGGAAAAGTCCCCTTTGCGACCGAATCTACAACTGATACACGCCAGAAATGGAGGTTTATCTGATAATAAATGACACCCATAGTCTATAGACAGCCTACAACCAACATTGTAGACATGGTGTGGGCAATTAAAGGGTACTTCTAATGAGGTTACTAGGATGATGGGAGTCTTGGTTGGTCTAATGGTTGACCTGGCCAGCAACATCACTAGAAAAAAAATATGAAGAACTGTGCCAGGACACTCAGAAAGACTGCGCTCTCATTCATTACTGGAACATTCCTCATTCCTCTATTTGCTATGATTGGAGCAATAGTCTCACTAAAGATAGCTCAAATCATGACAACATTCAGAGTGAGATCCCTAGGTGACTGATCAGAAATGCTCAAAGTGTACAATGATGACCACTGACAAAACAAGTGTGAAGTAAGTAACTTATTACATTTATTAAGAGAGAAATGTCCGTCACCCATCTCAGAAAATGACTGGGGTTTCTCTGCCCACCCATCAGCAGCTCCTATATTATATTGGGTTTGGTTTATATAAAATTCACTATACAAAGCCAATTGGACCATAAACGTCCCTGCTGACAAGTGTCCATTAAAGAGCCCTAAGGCCAGGGATGGGCAACCTGTGGCCCTCCAGCTGTTGCAAAACTATATCTTCCAGAATGCCCAGACTGCCTACAGCTATAAGCCTACAGCAGGGCATGGTGGGAGTTGTAGTTTTATAACAGCTGGAGAGCCGCAGGTTGACCATTCCTGCCCTATATTATGTACACTGACTGTGCAGTTAACTACAGTATATTGTACTCTGTTATTAGTGGGACTGTAGTTAAAGGGTTATTCCCATCTCTGCCTTCATGCCCGACATGGGAATACTCAGAGTAAGCGCAGGCGGAGTTATGGAAGTGGTCAAGTGGCTTGTGCTCCGCCATTTCTGTAACTCTCATTGCAGTGAGTGGGGGCTAAGCTAAATAGCACAGCAAGCTACACCTCTTCCGTTACTATAGGATGGGAGTTACGGAAATAGTGGAGAGCCGGCCATGAAAGGCCATGATTGCAACACCCCTTTAACAACAGTCTCTCTCCAGACACCCCAATACACCGCACAACTGATTAATCAGAGATAGGAATAGAGTAGTAAGCTGCTGCTAGACGCCTCTCAGACACTGCCTATCTTCCATAAGAACAAAGGATTGGGTATGCTGTAATGCAGCATGCCTGATCCTTGTTTTTCCCCTGATATAGGCTAACACAGGCTGAGGATCCAATACACATTAGATGGTCACGGGAGCCCTTAGGCCACTTTCACCTGTATGTGTCAGTGATATATGTGACCAGATGGTCACTGGACCATCTGTGAAGATGTCCGTTAAGGATCTGAGTTTGGTACATGTGTCTGTTTTTTGCCCTCCATGTGTCATCCATATTCCACTGATATGGCTAGACTGATAATTAGTTTCCAGCCCATATCCTATGAATCACCTATTCACTGATCTGTAATCGCAGACAAGAATATGGCATGCTTCCGTGTTGCTAATACAGACATTAAACTCAATGGAAACACGTGAAAGAGGCCTTAAGGGCGAGAATCCCAAGGATAATCTCTAATGAGCGTTCACAGGAACGCTAGGGTAGAGATTATCTGGAGGTCTAAAGAGTGCCTTTACACGCGGACGTTTTTGAGGCAGAAAATTCCGCAACTGAAACGGAGTTACATTCATTTTTGGGGCAGCAGTCGCATGAATTTCTGCAAGTTCAATTAAGGTGCCTGGAATTGATTTTCAGTAGCGGAATCGGGTAATTGGATTGTTTGTGCACACACAAAAATTATCGTTTACTGGCAGCAGATTGTGCTGTGTAATCATAGTCTGCAGCAAACAGCGATTCAGTACGGGGACGAGCGATGACATTAGCGATTGCTCCTCCTCATACTGTGGAGGAGATCTCTGCATTTCAATGCAGCAGCCTCCTCTGCTGACGAGCAGTCAATTGTCTGGAATGAACGATTCCCTCCCGGCAATCTGCTGCTCTGTCGTCCCATGTCATGATTGATGTAAAGAAAAAAAAATAATAAATCAGTACACGATACTACAATCTTCCTAACAAAGCTAGAACCAGCCCTGTACCTCACATGGGTCCACAGATCTCCTCATTTATTGCTCAAGGGCATGTCCTTTCTGCTGCAGCTCTTTCCTATCACGGCTTCGGAGGTGTGTCCTCTCTGCTGTGGCTTCTAACATAAGATATAGCTGGTGGCAGCTGAAGAGTTAAACTGAGCATGTGCAACCCCCTCAGTGAGGTGGATAAGAAATCCGGAAAGGAACAAACAGCAGGTGGCGCTATACAGATAGATATCAGTAAATAACTCAATGGCTGTGCTGATTTGTAAATTACATGCAATTAGAAAAGTATTCAGATCCAGGTGCTGGTTTGAAAACTGCTGAATATGTTTCGAAGCAGTGCAACGAATGCCGGGATGTTAAATGCAATCCACAGGGGTCACCTCCAGCACAAGTGACCTATTCCTTTCCAGGTGGCCATGTCCTTAGCAGTGTGAATTGTGCAAAGCCTCCACTGATGACACGCTGTTGCCCCTGAATATCTGGCGGTGTAAACAGCTGACATTGATTTAGTGGCTACCTGCGGTAGTCCTCCACAAGCTGAGACTATGTAAACATCTTCAGCATGGAGGGGGGCGTTCGTATGGAAGTGTTGGATGGATTAGCGATGATGGATGGCTTCTATGTCACACCGGGGAAACATTTACCAGACTCTAATGTATTTTCCAGTCAGGCAGGATCCTTAAGTGGAGGAGACACGTCTATCGAAAGCTTAAACAGTTGTTGGGGTCCCCAACCGGCGGCCTCTCTAACTGCTTCAACGTCTTTTCATTTTTTTTTTGTACAGTACCAAAAAAATAACATTTACATAGTCAGACAAAAACGTAGTATTAAAAAAAAATCTAAGTATTGAGGGCTGTCTGAAATGTGTTATCTTTAAGACCTTCTCTATAATGGAGAACTATCCAGTGACAGACAGTATATGTCGGTAATACAAACTAGATCAGTTTCTCACCGCCATCCATAATCAGTTTGCATACAATTTTGACCGCAATAAGACTGTGTACGTTTATCCTAAGTTTTCCAAGATGTCCTCCAATCAAACTAAATTTACTTAAAGGGAATCTGTCAGCAGCAGTTTTGACCATGCTAAACTGCTGACAGCACAGGGTAGGGGCTAGGGAGAGCAGGACAAACATATCTTTTGTGGTGCTTTTATCATCAGGAGTAGCGTGAATATGAACTTCTATTCTGCAGGGTTCTGCTCCTGTAAGTGTCCAGGTGGGGCTTCACTGTGAAGTGCTCTATGCACTGAGCTCGTTCACAGCCCCTCCCCTCTGCCGAGTGAAAGCTGTAGGGGTCTCCTGGACTGGGGAGGGGGCAGGCTGTGATGCAACTCAAGCTGAGAGAACTTCACATTGAAGCTCCACCTTCTGGGTACCTGCCATGGGTCACATGGGTCCAGAGCTGCCCTTAGTCATTGCTACAACTGCTCTGCTGGAGTTTTTGAGATGGCAGCACAGGAGTGTGATCTTTCTGCTGCAGGTGAGGGGGCATATACTTTTACAGGGGGTGTCCTTTCTGCTGCAGCTCTCTCCCTGTAACTGTCGCAGCTTCAGAACATCAGATACAGCTGGTGACAGTTGAAGGACAGAACTGAATATGCACAACCATCTCAGTGGGTGGGCATACACGTTACCATACATATTAAACACTACGGGGCACCATTATAATTAAGTTAAGTGAATATCTCACAACTAAAAGAGTTCTCCGCTTTTGGTATATTGATGACCTATCCACAGGATAGGTCATCATTAACAGATCGGCGGGGGCCCAATTGCCGGTACCCTCGCCGATCAGCGCTCGTAAACAGAAGGGAGTTGCACTGGCACTGCATTCTCTTCAAACAGCTGATCAGCGGGGGTACCGGCAATCGGACCCCAAAAGCAGACAACCGCTTTAAAGGACTGTCACTGCAACGGACTGAAATTTCGATTTTTTTCTGACTCAAGTCCAGATTTTACCTTTGAAGGTGGCTTCCAAGACCACATTTCTTATACTCTTTGTACAGTATCTTATACATTCTTTGTACTTTAGGACACATGTACAGAAAATGCTTATATAATTTCCTTTATGAATAAAGGAAAAAATACTTGACTCTAAGAACCTCTGGGAAACCCAGCAGAGAATATAGGTGAGGAGCACACAGCTGTGTGCAGAAGAAGAAGAAGCCTTTCACTAGTCAAGTCCCGCTGGATCTCACCTTTGAACTTCCATCTTTCTTTGGCAAGTCTCGGTTGCTCTGCCCTGCGATCTTCTCTCCACTTTTCTTACATTGAAGTTTGGCCGAGACCCCAGATGAAGGCTTTGTACTTCTCATCGCTCTGCTCACTGGAGCTTTGATGTCCCGCCATCTATTATCTTTTATGTCTTTAGTGCTTCCTGTGTTTCTCCTTGCTGCAGACTCTTTACAGCTCTCATCCGATTTCTTTTTTCTTAAATCTTCTTTTGCCAATTCATTCTGGGGGGAAAATGAAGATTACTCTTACCGGTAATTGGATTTTCCTGAGACCCACGACAGCACCACGAGAGAGAGGATCCGCCTCCAAAGACAGGAAACCTGTAGCATAAAAAGCGGAGACTCCTCCTTCGCCTTCAGTATGTATCCAAGGATTTGAGGAACTCCGCCATGAATGATTAGTCAATGAAGCTTTAATATACGCCTTGTCTTTTATTTCTTTTTTTTTTTTTTTTTTTAAATGCAACACCCCTGTGATCAACAGCCCATATCCCAAGAAGAAAGGGGGGGAAAAAATACGGGTGCTGTCGTGGGTCTCAGGAAAATCCAATTACCGGTAAGAGTAATCTTCATTTTTCCCCTCGTCCCACGACAGCACCACGAGAGAGAATAACAAGGAACACCTAGGGTGGGATAACAGCAGAAAGAACCGAAGAACCAAAAGATAAATCAGACGTTGTGTTCAACTGAAGACGGTAGTGCCTGAAAAAGGTAGAAGGAGACACCCATACCGCCGCTTTACAAATGTCCTCCAGAGAGACCGCAGCTCTTTCCGCCCAGGTGGTAGACACTGCTCTAGTAGAGTGCGCTTTGAGTCCCTCAGGAGGAATCTGTCCCACAGAAACATAGGCCAGAGCAATGGCCGACGTGATCCATCTCGACACAGTTTTCTTAGAAGCCTGTTGTCCCTTATTCTTTCCCTGAAAAAGAATAAACATCGAGGAGGATTTCCTCCATTCTTTAGTAACTGACAAATATTGCATTATACACCTTTTAACGTCCAGACAATGTAAGGATCTCTCCTCATCCGAGGCTGGATTATCAAAAAAAGTGGGGAGAATAATCTCTTGGGACCTATGAAACCTAGAGGCTACCTTAGGAAGAAACGCTGGATCAGGCTTTATAATGACTCTGTCATCTAAAAAGGTAGTATAAGGGGATTGATTGATATGGCCTGGAGTTCACTCACTCTACGGGCAGAAGTTAGGGCAACTAACAGACTTAACTTAAAGGATAAGTGTTTAATTGAAATTCCCTCAAGAGGTTCGAATGGTGACTTGGTAAGGGCACCCAGGACCAAATTTAAATCCCACGGGGAAACTCTAGACGGAAGAATTACAGAACTCCTATTAACTGACTTTATAAAACGCATAACCCAAGGGTTGGAAGCAATATTGTCACTAAAAAGGGATGACAAAGCTGAAATCTGGACCTTTAGGGTACTAGGTGACAAACCTAGTTGCCACCCCTTCTGAAGAAACTCTAAGACCTTGACCATCGGAACCTGACATGGAAAAACCGTTAAATCTAACCCTGCAAAAGACATAAACTTTCTCCATGTCCTAGCATATATAGATATTGTAGACCTCTTCTTACTTTTAAGAAGAGTATCAATCAACTCCGGGGAAAACCCTCTTTTAGATAGTAAGAGCCGTTCAAATTCCAGGCTGTCAAGTGTAGTCTGTCTAACTGAGGATGAATAATCGGCCCCTGGAAAAGGAGATCCCGAGGTGTCGGGAGAACCAAGGGTCTGACACCGACATCCTCCTTAGCCACGTGAACCAGGGTCTTCTGGGCCAGAAGGGGGCTATGAGGATAACCCTGGCTTGATCCTCCCTTATTTTTTTTAAAACCCTGGGTATAAGTGGAAGTGGAGGAAACGCATAGGCTATCTTGAAGGACCATTTGTGGAGAAGGCATCCAGACCAAGAGGGGACCCACTGGGGACAGAGAGAAAAAGCTTGCTACTTTCTTGTTTTGGGCTGTAGCAAACAGGTCCACCGACGGGAGACCCCAACTGTTGACAATCTGTCTGAAGACACTCTGACTGAGACACCACTCCCCTTGGGAAATTACATGTCGACTTAAAAAATCCGCTTGAATGTTTTCCTTCCCCCTTATATGGACTGCCGAGATCGAACTGCACCTGCTTTCCGCTATTTCCAAAATCTCGGCCAGTGTAGACATCAGACTTCTGCTTCTGGTACCCCCTTGCTTGTTGATATAAGAGACTACTGTACTGTTGTCCGACATTACTCGCAGATTCCTTCCTAACAGTTCGGGTAGAACATTTATCATGGCTAATTTTACTGCTAGAAGTTCCTTCATGTTGGAGGATGCCAATCTCTGACTGTCTGACCACCTCCCTTGATAAAACCCTGTCCTGCATAAGAGCCCCCCAACCCCAGGGACTCGCATCCGTGGTGAGACACAGTAGATCCTGGAGTCTCCATGGAACTCCCTGGACAAGATTGTGGCGAAGCAACCACCATCTCAACCTGGCTAGAGTCTGGACTGGAATTGTAATTTTCCTGTCCAGAGTCTGCTTTTCTCCATTCCAAGTTTCTAAAATGTCCCACTGAAGATCCCTTGTGTGAAATTGGGCCCACATAACTGCCGGGATACAAGAAGTGAGGCTTCCCAGAATCGACATACCTCTTCTCAATGACACAGTTGGGTTTATCAGGAGGCTTGAGATCTTTTCCTCCAGGGATAATATTTTTTCGTTTGTTAGGAAGGGACTTCTGCTGTGTAGAGTCCAACACTAGTCCCAGAAATTGCTGCATCTGAACCGGAGCCAGTCTTGACTTTACTCTGTTCACTATCCATCCCAGCTTCTCCAGAATGTTTAGAACACTTAACACTGCCCTGTTGCCAGACCCTTCGGACTCTGTCACCACCAGGGAAGTCGTCGAGATATGGGATAAAGATTGATGTCCTTCCTCTCTTATGTGTGCCGCCATTTCGGCTACTATTTTCGTAAAAAGTCTGGGGGCCATGGAGAGACCAAATGGAAGAGCTTGAAATTGAAGGTGCCTGAGTATTCCATGAATTTCTACTGCCTACTCTCAAGAATTTCTGGTGATTCTCTGTGAACCGGCACGTGAAAAATAAGCGTCCTTCAAGTCTATAACTGCCATAAAACAGCCTGGGAACAACATGTTCACGATAGATCTTATGGTCTCCATTTTGAACCTTTTTAGCCACTAAGTAGCGATTTAGCTCTCTTTAAATTAATTATTGATCTCCAAGAAACCGTCTGGTTTTTCTACCAGAAAGAGAGGAGAGTAAAATCCCTCTTTTTCCTGTCCCCTTGGAACAGGAATTAACGCCCCCTTCTCTATCAGAGAGAGGACCTCCGACTGCAGGACTCCTGGACGCTGTTGGAAGTTGTTGTTATAAGGAATCTTGACGGAGGAGAGGTCTTGAATTCCAATTGTAGTCCGAACTCTATGGTCTCCAGAATCCAGGCACTTCTGGAGATCAATTTCCATGCGGGGAGAAATTCCTTTAGCCTTCCCCCCCACCACGGGGCCCTGGCGTCATTGCTGGTCTGTTTTCTTTTTATCTGCTGAGCCTTGATTAAAAAAGAATCCTTCTACCTCCCCTTTTCTGGGTTCTATACCTAAAGTCCCTATCCTTCCTATCCTTTTCCTTATTATCTCTAAAAGGACGAAAGGAGCGATTAAAACCTCCCCTAGATGGAAGAAAGGACTGAGACGGGAATTTTCTCTTCTTGTCAGAAGCTTTCTCCAATAATTCATCCAAGGTAGAACCAAAAAGGAACTCCCCCTCACAAGGCATCGCACAGAGCCTTTTCTTGGATAATAAGTCTCCATTCCACCCCTTGAGCCATAAAGCCCTACGAGCGGAGTTAGCGAGAGCTGACGAGCGAGCTGCTAATTTAAATAGCGTCAGCCGAAGCATCCGCTAAAAAATCTGCAGCTTTCCTAACCGTAGCAAAAACTTTCTAGTATTTCTTCTCTAGGGCATCTGTTTCTTATTTGGTTGTCAATTTCAGAAAGCCAAACAATAAGAGAACGTGCTGTGCAGGTGGCAGCAATAGACGGTCTAAAAGAGGAAGAAGATGCCTCCCATGCCCCTTAAGGAAACCATCAGCCTTCCTGTCTAAAGGGTCTTTTAAGGACCCCATGTCCTCAAAGGGTAAAGCCGACTTCCTGGAAACTTTAGAAATCGCTACATCAATTTTGGGCGCCTTATCCCATGGGGTAGAGATCTCTTCCGAAAAAGGGTATTTCCTCTTTAGATTCCTAGATATATACACTCTCCTGTTAGGCTTTTTCCATTCCCCCTTAATAAGGGCTGACACATTTTTGTGAATTGGAAAGGACCTATGCTTTCTAGACTCCAGACCGCCAAACATAAGATCCTGAACCGATTTAGGTTCTTTTAAATCCTCAATACCCATGGTGGATTTAATAGCCTTGAGAAGGCGATCCACATCTTCCACTGGAAAAAAGGGTTTACCAATAGTGTCCTGATCCTCATCCGAGGTACAGGAAGAGACATCAGATAAGGCCGTCTCGATAGACATGGATTGATCCTCTTCTTCAGAATCGGATAAACCCATCTGACCTTGTTTTGATTTACGCTGCCTGGGAATAGCCTTTGCTTTCTGAGACAGGGAGGAGTCCACTTCAGATCTAACAAGGGTTTGAAGATTCTTATAAAAAGAAGGGGATTCCTCCGCCACAGTTTTATCAATACACATGCGACATAATTTCTTTCCATAGTCAGTAGACAGTGAACAGCGACATAAAGCACATTCCTTATTTTTCTTTTTAGTCTGGGCTTTTTTAGGCTTTCCTAAAAAAAAACAAAAACATATGCCCAAAATAAGTAAAAAAGGAAGAAAAAATACTGTGGCCAAAGCCTCTCACCCATCCAAAAGAGGTTACCAAGGCTGGAGCGGACACTGGTTCCTCAGATATGTCCTTCTCTTCCATGATCAGGGAGCTTTTTCAAGGGGCCAGAAGTCAGCTAGAGAAGATCCTGACCTGCCACCACTCCTCCGACGCTGGAACGGGCTTTAAGGCGCGCGCAGAGCGCTTGATTTCCGGGTATCGCATGAAACCACGCCTTCCCGTGACGTAAAAGCGTCAATCCGACGCGTCCTGGAACGCATTCATGCGTTCCACGCATTGCCGGCACTCCTTGTGCTGCAGCCGCTGGAGGCCGGAGCCCCTCCCCCGGAGCCGCGGCGGGAAAGTCCATCGCCACACATCCGGGGACACTTACTCGTGCAGAAGCACGGAAGTGGCACGCCCCCAACGCTCTGAGCCAAAGCAGCTGCCGCGTCTCTGCCGATCCTCCGCGCACACTGTGCCGCGCTAGAATAACCGGATCAGCAGGTAAGGAGGCAGCTCACGGGGGAGAGAACCAGAACTACAGGTCTCCTCCTTCAAAGACAGGAAACCATACTGAAGGCGAAGGAGGAGTCTCCGCTTTTTATGCTACAGGTTTCCTGTCTTTGGAGGCGGATCCTCTCTCTCGTGGTGCTGTCGTGGGACGAGGGGAAAAAACAGGTTAAAAATGCTGACAATAACATAATAATAGTCCAGTACATAGTCCTTCTACATAGTACAGGGCAAGCAAAACAGTTCTCTGGGGAAAAACAAAGCACCGCGTATGATATTCCATGCCAGAGCCACATTATATGGTGCCCTGTGACACTGATCGGGATGGAAGTGACAACATCGGATCTCCACAAAACCAGGGTTGTCACCTGAGGGCTCTATATGTGGTTACCAACCAACATCCTTAGAATGGACATTCATTATGGACTCCTTTCAAGAAAAATCTTGTATTCTTTATTAAATAACAATTCTGGAGTTATTCCTCCTGGAAAAGTATGAATAAACTGACAGCTGGATGTTACCAATCGGGGTTTCTCTCGACAATCCGGCACTGTCCAAATTAAGTTGTGACAGTAACTGTGTTTTGACACAATCCATTGACAAGGAGAATGGTTAAAACCAGCAAACACTTTAATTAGAAACACTTAGGAGGAATAACAAAGATCAATGTCCTTATTGCTTTACCGTCACTGTATGACCAATTACCTAATAATTAAAGGGGTTGTGTTCATCTCATACATTGATGGCATATCACTAGGATATGCCCATCAAAGTCAGGTAGGTGTGGGTCTCAGGGGAGGTATCTCCAAAACGGGAGTGTGCACCACGGCATGTGGGACATGCCCTTCATTCACTTCTATGGGAGTTCCGAAATAGTCATGTTAGCACGCTCAACTATATTCAGAACTTCCATAGAAATTAAAGGTGGGCACGCCGCGCAAGCCCAGCTACTGCTCCATTCACTTCTATGGGGCTGCCGGAAATAGCCGAAACAGCGGTTGCCTATTTTTGGCAGTCCCATAGAAGTAAATAGAAGAAGGCTGCACATGCGTGGCTGCTCTCTGCTGACTTTAGCGGTCGCATTCTGAAGATGAGTGCGGGTCCCAAGGTAGGATCTGCACCCATCTGACATTGGTGGCATATCCCAGCGATATGGCACCAGTGTCTAAGATGAGACAACCCCTTTAAGATGACCATAGCATTAGATGTTAAACAGGAATCCCCACATATCTAGTGGCTTTCAGTCTTTCAATCGGATGAGTTATTTGTGATTTTCAAGCCAAAACAAATGTTTTTCAATTATGAAAGGATGACTTACCCGAATTTCAGAGGAGATTTCAGTAATCCATGAATCTACAGTCTGCTGAATTCGAATTTTCTCTGCTTCATTACTGAGGAAAAAAAAAATTATAGAACCACCAAATGGTGGAAATTTCAACATCACTCATACCTCCTCAGTCATATATAAAACTATACAAATGTCATGCATGTCCCAACCATGACCAAGGTTCTGATAGCATATGCCAAAGAGATAGTCATGTTGTGTGTGTGTCAAATAAGAGTGTCACTCAGCAATCAGTGAAAGGTCCTGGGTGACAAATAGACATTCCCGTGCCACTCCCCCGTTCCTGCATCTTTAGGTGACAAATGTTAAAGGCTCTTTGTAACAATGGAAATTATCTAGAATGTGTTTTATCATCTCAGACATTGGTGACATGCAAACAACATCAGACAGGTCCTAGCTCTGGGACCTGCTCCTGTCTCCAGAATGGGCCCCCGAGTGCCCAGTGAGGGAACTCAGCTATTTTCTTAAGTCCAATAAAAATGAATGGAAAGAGCACAGTGCACACGTGCACCATTAACCTCTATGGGACTGCTGGAAGTAGCTGAACCCATTCAGTTTTGGGGTCCTGTCCTGGAGATAGGAGCAGATCTCAGAGGTGGGACCCACACCTATCTGACATTGGTGGTATATCCTAGCGATACACCACCAATGTCTGAGGGAGACAACCCCCTTTAAATGTTTAAGTTCAACAACTGTAGCATTCATCAGTACAATGATAAAAATGATGTTGAGCACTATAGCGAAAGCAGGTCACACACATTAGATGTACGTCAGTCAAACCCCTTGACTTTGGCAGGACTGGCAGACAATCTAATGTGTTTAGAGGCCTGACTCCCCTCCGACACCAGATGTTCTGTTAGATGTTAGAAACTAAACCTCAAAGCTCACATGATCAGCAAATTTCCAATAGGAATGTTACCTGTCTGTAGCCAGGTTAGTGATGTGGGTATATGTGCGAGCCCCATCATTGGCTCGGGCAATGGCTTCCAAATTGTCTTCAAGTACTTTCCTGTTATTCTGCACTTCTCTTAGGATGCGTTCAGCGTCCTCAAACATTGACTTTGGAGGATTCACAGCTCTTCTCCAGGAGACAGGGGATTTAGACAGAGAAGTGGAAAGAAATGCCGGTTTCTCCCTGGGCTAAAGATAAAATTGTTAGTTTTGTTTTTTGGAAAATATCAGTAATAATCCACCAGACCAAGTTCTTAAGGTGTCCATGCTCCTTCACTAGTGCTCAGTCAAATGCTTATTGGGCTGACAGCTATTCTTCCCGTCTCCACCTCAAATACACGCATGCTCAGCTCAGAAAGGTAAAAGTTAAAACCACGGGAAGAACGCACCTTTAGTTCAGCTTCTTGAGATTTCCACTGCTTTGCATCCTTAAAGAAAAAAAAAAAAAGGAAAATTACACATTTGTAAAATTATGCAATTATAGTGAAATCAAAGTCTGGATCTTATAAACCTCCTAATAACACAACAGTTTTAAAGCGGTTATCCAACACTGACATGTTCTTAAAATAACATCCCCACTGGACTTATGAAAGGAATTACATTTGCCCCCTGCTCGGTTCCAGCTTTGTGGGTCCACTGCTGTCTTCACTGTGCTTTGGTCTCCGCATGTAAATGGTCATGTGCACTGTTACAGCCAATAGCTGGCCTCAGTAGTGAGATGTCCCGAAGCAGCAAGTCAGTACTGGATCACGAGCCACTTGGGGACACATCATTGCTGAGGCCAGTCACAGGTTGCAGTGGCACATGTGACTCCCGACCATGCCAGAAATTTACTTGCGTGGACAAGGCACAGTGAACAAAGAGGTAGACCAATGCAACTGGAACTGAGCGGCAGGAGGCAGGTAAGTATGCATCCTTCACAGGTCCGGTGAGGTGGGGGTGTTATTAAAAAAAACATGGCAGTGTTGGACAACCCCTTTAATGACAAACTAAATGTTTCTATTTTTGCATCTTCACATTTCAGCAGCCATAACCTTTTCTATTTTTAAATTTTTTGCATGGACTGTAAGACGCCTTGTTTTACACAGGAAAATTTATATGCTTTTTAATCCTGTCATGGTCAATTTTGACCATTGCAATCGTAGGGTTTAATAACTGAAATCAGAGGGCTAGGCATGGGAACGCCTGCGCAGCACTTATCGTACAGTTCTGCAGTTTTTACAGCAATGTACAATCAGGCACTTTAAAAAGGTATTCCAGGATTCTAACAGTGATCCTCAGGGTAGGCCATCAATATCAGATTGACAGAGTAAAAGTGTGGGGAGGGGACTACAGCACAGCTCCATCCATTATTGTAGTGCTGATTTCATTCACTTTATTGTGAACAATGCTGCAGTTACAAGCTGCACACTCTTCACAATGGACAGAGCTGTGTAGTTCTGGCACTGGAGCAACTCTGAAACAGCTGATAGGGGGGTAGAGCTGTTGGATGCCCCGTCAATTACCTATCCTCTATAGGTCATCAGTATCTGATCGGTGGGGAACCGACACCCGGCTCCCCCGCCAATCCGCTGTTCGAAAAGGCACCGTTGCTCGTAGTCTTCTTAAAGCTTTCCCTAGGCCAAGTTATGACACGTTCATGTGTCACATGGACAAGGCGCAGCTCAGACCTATAAAAAAGTGAATGGGGCACGGTACCCAGCACAGCCACTATCAAATGTACGGCGCTGTGCTTGGTAAGGGTGAGGAGGCTGGTGCCTTCTCAAACAGCTGACCGGCGGGGGTCCCAGGTGTTGGACCTCCACTGATCAGATAGGTCATCAGTATAATCTCAGTAAAATCTCGAAAAACCCCTTTTGAAATCCTGAAATATCCCTTTAATGACCACTATAAAAAGGCATATTGGTGGTCATTAAGGAGAGATGTCAGGTCTGAAGCCTACAGAATTATGGATGCAGCTGTGGACAGTAAAATGGACTTGTCATTCCGGTCCTAAATGTTACTGTGCCATTATTTTAGATGAGAGAAAAATTTCTGCATGTAGGACCTTTTCTCCTATCTAAAAGTACGGCTCTCTGACAAAACTGGATATAAAATGAGCACAACGAATGCTCAAAATAAAATATTTTTTTCTGTTCTTCTGATAGATCAGTTGAATGGAAAACAAAACAATGATGTGACCCCGGCCTTAAGAAGGCAGAAATAACAAAGCAGTACCAAACCAAATAAGAACAGATTAGACTACGCCCGCGCATTCTCACCTTCATCATACTTTGCATCTCCTGCTTTAAAACGCTCAGATCCTGCAGGACATCATTGGCCTTCTGCACAGCAGTGCTAGAGGCGAGAGGCAATGTTCGAGTACCACATGGATCCTTATTCTGGAGGTAACTGGAATAAAACAAACCATAAGATATAAGAGAAGAGTAATTCTGCTGCGACGAATATAGGACTTCCTTTCATGTACTGAACTCATTCCCAGTGTTCATAGATCTAGCCAACTCTGTACTGTGGCAGGTACAGTAGTCTTCGTAAATATCTGCTCATTATATATCAGAGAACTAGTAAAGTCCGGGGAAGGTGAACCACACATAAACCGTGTAGCTGGGGTTTCCAGCAGTATAGCCGTGCACCTGGTCTGACACTGCTACCCACGTTATGTCACGCAGAGCGCAGGATGACATCTCATTACACCACGCTCCTCTAGCCTGACATTTGGAAGCGCTCCAGCTGGAACTCGGTGCAGGTCAATCTTCTCAGACACCATAAAGATTAAGCAGCCCTGACAACGTGCCAACCGCGCAGTACAGTGCGTCCCCTGTACCATCGAAGCCTGGAGAGGGGCCAGCTGCTCGCCTCTGCCATTAGTGCGCACAAGCACCATCAACACTACAGGCCATCATGGATACAGGACTGGCAGATGTAGCGGCTCACACTCCCCCCCCCCCCTTAATGGGATAAGTATAGTTAATTCAGATTTATAAGAGGCAGCTGGAGCAATGACATAAGCCAAAGGACGACATGGTGAACAGTGCTGCTGGAGGAGAATTTAGTGTTGATGTGACTGCATGCATTTAATCTGTATGATTAGGTGGGTGTCACTATTTACAAGACGTTATGGCATGAGTTTTTACATGTGTCACGTGTATAGTAATCCACAGCTGAAAAATGTTTCAACACTGTTCAGCCAATTGTTAAATGTGGTTATCTGGTGAAAGGGATTCGTCTCTATTAGCCACAGTGGAGAGTTAGTAAATAAGGCTTATATTACACACACAGATCAGCCAGGCAATTGTCGGGAGGAAAGTGTTCCGTCCCAGCAAACGCCTGTTCGGCAGTGGAATGGACCGCTGCTATTACATGCAGCAATCTCCTCCACAGGAGGGGGAGGAACGGTCGCTAATGTAATCGCTCGTCCCCATACGGAATCATTGTTTGCCGGCAGCACAGAGTGATTAGACAGCACAATCTGCTGCCAGCAAGCGATGATTTTTAAACCTGCTGAAAGATTTAGATTGCCCGATAAACGAGCGTTTACTCTTTCATTGGGTAATCAGTGGCAGTATTACACTGCCAGATCATCGCTAACGAGCATTCATACTTATGCTTGTTAGCAATAATCTGCTGATTTTCTGCTAGTGTAATATAAGCCTAAGGCCCCATTTACACGACCGTGTGAATGGGGCCGTATCTATCCACAAAATTGCGGGAATAGATGTGGCCCCATTCACCTCTATGGGGCCAGGAGCCGCGGCACGGAGCTAGCTCCGTGCTGCAGCTCTTTTGAAGCATGTCCGATACTTGTCCGTGCGCACGGACAAGTATAGGCATTTCCAATGGGGCCGCATGGCGTGTGTTCCGAGCGCTGCGGAACACACGCCAGGCGGCCCCCGTATATTTGCGGGTCCGCAGTAATGCGGGCCCGCAAATATACGTTCATGTGAATGGACCCTAAGGGCCCTTTTACATTGTGCATTCAGCCAATCATCATCCTGACTAAAATCCTGCAGACCAGCTCATGGTGCAGCCGTAAAAATCATTTGTCAGGCGCACATTTCTGTGTGTAAAGAGGGGATGTGCTGCCGACAATAAGCAAACTGTATGGGGCTGAACAGCTGAACGATTTTTCAAAGGAGATGTCCCATGAAAACAACTTAAAGCATACCTGAGTTTTCAAAAAAAAACTTTGCTTAATTGTTG
>ONZH01001848.1:0-23640 GCA_900303285.1 Rhinella marina | reverse complement strand
GATACGGGGAGACAGTGAGATACGTGGACAACAGCTGCATAGGTCCCAACCGTCCCGGATCCAGCGGGACAGTCTCGGTTTTTCACCGCTGTCCTGCTGTCCCGGGCGGCTGCCTGCATGTCCCCGCTTTCAGACTTTTTGAAGTACACAAGACTATCAATCAATAAGTCACTCACCCTGTCTGCGAACTAAGTGTACTCAGAAGGGGCGGTCTGTGGAATGACGCTGCCCCCTGCGTCACTGCGCAGGAACCGGAAGTGTTAGTGTGAGAAGAGAACAGTTGGATCCCGTCCAGACGTCACCTGCACGCTGAACGAGAGAGATATCCTCCCAGCAGCTCCGCAGAATTGTAAGTGGCTGGCTCTTCCCAGGGGCCTAATGAGGGGTCGGGTGGTGTGTTATGTTGGGAGTCGTGCGATCCTAGTATTCTCAGCGCTTCTTCAGCTGACAGCTGAACTTGAAGATGCAGCTGTGCTGAAGAAGCGCTCAGAACAGGATCGCACTCGGTAAACTTATTGGCAGACGTTCCCTTGTGATTTGAGGCTGGGGGAGGGAGGATGTGCGCTGTGAGGTGTTAACCCCTGCAGCATAGGTCCCAACTGTTATGTTTAACAGCACACAGTGCCCTCAGAAGTGACCTCCACAGCACACAGCATCAACAGTGGGCAAGCACAGTTAGGGTGGTCAATTAGCCATCTCCATCAGCGGCCTAAGGCACCATTCAGACGACCGTGTTTCACGGCCGTATAAGGCCCGTATACGGCCGTGAAACACGGCCGTCTGAATGGAGCCTTACATAGTTAGGTCCCATTCACACGACCGTGTGAATGGGGCTGCATCTATTCCGCAAAATTGCGGAATAGATGCGGCCCCATTCACCTTTATGTGGCCGGGTGCCGCCGCACGGAGCTAGCTCCGTGCCGCGGCTCCTTTGAAGCATGTCCTATACTTGTCCATGCGCACAGACAAGTATAGGCATTTTGAATGGGGCTGCCGTAATATTGCGGGGCCGCAATAACGCGGACCCGCAATAGTATGGTCGTGTGAATGGGGCCTTAGTCTTTAACTGTTAGTACCGCACGGCCATTAACAGTGTCAAGACAGACTATACATTCCATTCTACATTAATAAAGGCATCTGAAGGCTAATTGATTGTGCAATTCTTGGTCACAATGAGTTTCATTCAAGTCGGTTTGGGGTTGGAAGTGATCGCTATCTCTTTATATACATACACAGAGAATGCTATCACTGATAACACCTCCCCACCACACCCGGGGGTCTACAGCTATGCAAAGGTCACTGATAACACCTCCTCTGAGAACAGAGTCAGAGATAACAGAACTAAGAAGTATAAATTATTTTAAATTAGGCTACTTTCACATTGTCGTTTTTTTTCTGGTATTGAGTTCCGTCATAGAGGCTCAATACTGGGAAAAACGATTCAGTTTTGCCTCCATTCATTGTCAATGGGGACAAAACTGAACTGAAGAGAAAGGAGAGCTAAAAGCATTCTGTTCAGTTCACTTGCGTCTCCAGACCAGAGAGCAAACCACAACATGCTGCGGTTTGCTCTCCGGTCTGGGGATCCGCACCAAGACGGATCCGTATTGACCCCCAATGCAAGCCAATGGGGTCGGATCTGTTCTGTGTGACACAATAGAAAACTGATTCATCCTCCATTGGCTTTCATTGGAATTCAGGACGGATCCGTCCAAGCGATGTTAAAGATAATACAACCGGATCCGTTCAGAATGGATGCAGGCGGTTGTATTATCAGTAACGGAAGCGTTATTGCTGAACCCTGCCGGATCTAGCTATAACGGCAGTGTGAAAGCAGCCTTACACTTTTTTCCTATAGCATACATATATCAGTCTGCTCAGCTCCTCCTGCTCTATAACACGCTGCCTGCAGACTACATGGTGACAGGTTCTCTTTATATATAATCTGCTCAGCTCCTCCTGCTCTATAAGACACTGCCTGCAGATTACACGGTGACAGGTTCTCTTTATATATAATCTGCCCAGCTCCTCCTGCTCTATAACACACTGCCTGCAGATTACACGGTGACAGGTTCTCTTTATATATAATCTGCTCAGCTCCTCCTGCTCTATAACACTCTGCCTGTAGATTACATGGTGACAGGTTCTCTTTATATATAATCTGCTCAGCTCCTCCTGCTCTATAACACTCTGCCTGCAGATTACATGGTGACAGGTTCTCATTGTATATAATCTGCTCAGATCCTCCTGCTCTATAACACACTGCCTGCAGATTACCTGGTGACAGGTTCTCTTTATATATAATCTGCTCAGCTCCTCCTGCTCTATAACACACTGCCTGCAGATTACCTGGTGGCAGGTTCTCTTTATATATAATCTGCTCAACTCCTCCTGCTCTATAACACACTGCCTGCAGATTACATGGTGACAGGTTCTTTATATATAATCTGCTCAGCTCCTCCTGCTCTATAACACACTGCCTGCAGATTACATTATATTTTGTGGTGATAGCCACTTTAAAGGGATATTCCAATTGTATAATTGGGGTCATAACACTATGGATATGCCCTTGATGGGTGTGAATAGCACCTCTGGGACCCTCACCTACCGTTAGAAAAGAGCCTGCAAAGTCCCAGAAGGTGCACCGTGCATGTGCAGCTGCCCTCCATTTATACCTATGAGACTTAATAACCAAACACTGGACTGGTCATCACCTTGCAGGCTCCGTTGCATGCACATTACCATATTTTCTTTCCATGTCCGTTCTGTTGTTTTTTGCAGATTGTATGTAGATTGAAAAATTCATTTCAATGGGTCCGCAAAAAAACGGAAGTTACTCTGTGTGCATTCTGTTTTCGTATGTCTGTTCCACAAATGGGTAGAACATGTTCTATTATTGCCCACATTATGGACAGAAGACTGTTCTATTCGGGGCCAGCTGTTCCATTCTTCAAAATATGGAATGCACACGGACGTCATCCGTATTTTTTGCAGATCTGATTTTTTCGGACATCATAATATATACGGTCATGTGCATGAGGCCTGAAGATGAACAAAATTGTTCAGTAATTCAAGGCAGAAAATGTTTGGCTTGGTGCACTTCTTTATAAAGATGCAGCAAAATATAAAATGCATTTTATCTTTCAGCCCAAGCTCACAGACCTGCGCCTGTCAGTCTGCATCACCGACCTCTACAAACAAGAAATAAAGCGAATGGTGGTAGTAAGTACAGCAGTCAATTGGTTTGGGGGATTTTTCTTGTAGAGATTTAGCTGGCCTGCACATAAGATCCACACAGATAACTGTATGGATTAACATTCATTTTTGCCTCTAAGGGCTGGTTTGCACTGGTGTTAGGGTATTGTGTTATAGGTTCCGTCATAACAGAGTTATAACGGAATTCTAGGACGGAATGCAAAATGGAAGCCTTTAAGAAGCTCCGTCCTAATACATGTCTATGGGAAAATAGCAGTTTAATCGAAACAAACGGAACTATTATTTGGCCCCACAGACAAGTATTAGGATGGAGCAAAACGGAATGTCTCTTAAAGGCTTCCATTTTGCATTCTGTCCTAGAATTCCATTATAATTCTGTTATAACGGCCTAACTACCCTAGTACCAGTTCAAACCCACCCTAATCCTCACCAAAATCTGCAATTTCTAAATGTGGATTATGGTGCGTATTAGATGCAGTTTTGCCACAGATCTCACCCTTCATTGTTAAAGCACAATCAGCAGTGAAAAAACACAAACATAACTGACATGCAGGTGACAATGTTTTTAAGGATGTAAAACATGTTTTCAGGTGTCTCACATATAGCCACCATTGTTTGTGAATCATCTAAGGAATCTAATTGGTGAGTCTCAAAAAAGTTTGACAGTTTGTTTTACTTTGGTTTGCTTAACCCCTTGAGGACAGAGCCCATTTTGGCCTTAATGTCTGGGCCAAATTTTTGAATTCTGACATGTGTCACTTTATGTGGTTATAACTTTGGAACGCTTTTACTTATCCAGGCCATTCTGAGATTGTTTTCTCGTGACACATTGTACTTCATGACAGTCATAAATTTGAGTCAATATATTTCACCCTTATTTATGAAAAAATCCCAAATTTACCAAAAATTCTGAAAAATTAGCAAATTTCCAAATTTCAATTTCTCTACTTTCAAAATACACCGTAATACCTCCAAAAATAGTTATTATTTTACATTCCCCATATGTCTACTTTATGTTGGCATCATTTTGTAAACGTCATTTTACTTTTTTAGGACGTTAGGAGGCTTAGAAGTTTAGAAGCCATTTTTCAAATTTTCACCAAATTTTCCAAAACCATTTTTTTTTAACACCAATGCAGATATAAAGTGATTTTGAGGGTCTTACATAATGAAACCCACCATAAATGACCCCATTTTAGAAACGACACCCCTCAAATTATAAAAAACTGCTGTTACAAACTTTGTTAACCCTTGAGGTGTTCCACAAGAATTAATGGAAAATGGAGGTGAAATTTCAAAATTTCACTTTTTTCGTAGATTATTCATGTTAATATTTTTTTTCTTGCAACACAGCAAGGGTTAACAGCAAACTAAACCTCAATTTACATTGCTCTGATTCTGCAGTTTACAGAAATACCCCATATGTGGTGGTAAACGTCTCTATGGGTTTGTGGCAGTGGTCAGAAGGAAAGGAGCGCCATACGGATTTTGGAGGCAAAATTTGCTAGAATAGTTTTTAGGCACCATTTTGTAATTGAGAGACCCTGACGTACCCCTACAGTGGAAACCCTCAAAAAGTGACCCCATTTTTGAAACTACACCCTTCAAAGAATATATTAAGGGGGTACTGACCACTTTGACCCCCTAAGCATTTTACGGAATTTGGAAACACTTGGCTGTGAAAATGAACATTTTTTTTCTTCCAATAAAATGTTGCTTTAGCCCCAATTTTTTTTATTTGCATAAGGGGTAACAGGAGAAAAGCCCCCCCCATAATTTGTTACCCATTTTCTCCTGAATACGGCAACACCCCATATGTGGTGGTAAACTGCTGTGGGGGCACATGGCAGGACTCAAAACAGAAGGAGCGCCATATGGATTTTACAACACAGATTTTGATGGAGTGGTTTGCGGGAGCCATTGATTTTTATTTTTTTGAGCTATTGTCTTATGTGGGGGCTCATTTTTTGCAGGATGAGGTGGGGTTTTCATTGGTACCATTTTGGGGTAAATATGCCTTTTTGATCGCCTGCTATTACACTTTTTGTGAGGGAAGAGGGAAAAAAATGGCTATTTTGGCATCGTTTTTTTTTTTTAATTTTTACAGCATTCGCCTGGGGGGCCATCTCATGTAATATTTTTATAGAGCAGGTTGTTACGGACGCAGCGATACCCAATATGTCCAACTTTTTTATTGTTGGAAAGTTTTACACATTAGATGCATTTTTGAACAGAATAAAATATTTTTTTTGTGTTGCCATTTTCAGAGAGCCATATTTTTTTCAGTTTTCAGGCGATTGTCTCAGGTAGGGTACAGTTTTTGCGGGACAAGATGACGGTTGAATTGATACCATTTTGGGGTAATTACGCCTTTTTGATCGCCTGCTATTACACTTTTTGTGAGGGAAGAGGGAAAAAAATGGCTATTTTGGCATAGTTTTTAAAAAAAAAAATTTACAGCATTCGCCTGGGGGGCCATCTCATGTAATATTTTTATAGAGCAGGTTGTTACGGACGCAGCGATACCCAATATGTCCAACTTTTTTATTGTTGGAAAGTTTTACACATTAGATGCATTTTTGAACAGAATAAAATATTTTTTTTGTGTTGCCATTTTCAGAGAGCCATATTTTTTTCAGTTTTCAGGCAATTGTCTCAGGTAGGGTACAGTTTTTGCGGGACAAGATGACGGTTGAATTGATACCATTTTGGGGTAATTACGCCTTTTTGATCGCCTGCTATTACACTTTTTGTGAGGGAAGAGGGAAAAAAATGGCTATTTTGGCATAGTTTTTAAAAAAAAAAATTTACAGCATTCGCCTGGGGGGCCATCTCATGTAATATTTTTATAGAGCAGGTTGTTACGGACGCAGCGATACCCAATATGTCCAACTTTTTTATTGTTGGAAAGTTTTACACATTAGATGCATTTTTGAACAGAATAAAATATTTTTTTTGTGTTGCCATTTTCAGAGAGCCATATTTTTTTCAGTTTTCAGGCGATTGTCTCAGGTAGGGTACAGTTTTTGCGGGACAAGATGACGGTTGAATTGATACCATTTTGGGGTAATTACGCCTTTTTGATCGCCTGCTATTACACTTTTTGTGAGGGAAGAGGGAAAAAAATGGCTATTTTGGCATAGTTTTTTAAAAAAAAATTTACAGCATTCGCCTGGGGGGCCATCTCATGTAATATTTTTATAGAGCAGGTTGTTACGGACGCAGCGATACCCAATATGTCCAACTTTTTTATTGTTGGAAAGTTTTACACATTAGATGCATTTTTGAACAGAATAAAATATTTTTTTTGTGTTGCCATTTTCAGAGAGCCATATTTTTTTCAGTTTTCAGGCGATTGTCTCAGGTAGGGTACAGTTTTTGCGGGACAAGATGACGGTTGAATTGATACCATTTTGGGGTAAATAAGCCTTTTTGATCGCCTGCTATTACAGTTTTTGTGAGGGAAGAGGGAAAAAAATGGCTATTTTGCCATAGTTTTTTTAAATTTTTTTTTACAGCATTCGCCTGGGGGGCCACCTCATGTAATATTTTTATAGAGCAGATTGTTACGGATGTGGCGATACCTAACATGTTTATGTATTGTGTGTTTTTTTATTTTTAATCAATTTTTTTAACTTTTTTTTAACTTTTTTTTTTTTTTCCACTTTCTTGACTCAGATCCACTTGGTTCTTCAAGAACCAGTGGGTCTGGTATTTTACAATACACTGCAGTACACTGTATAGTGTACTGCAGTGTATTTTCTTATAGCCTGTTCAAGCTCCTGCCTCTAGCAGGAGCTTGAACAGGCTTCCATGGCAAGCCAGACAAAAGCGTCTGGTTGCCATGGTAACCATCGGGACGCTGCCACAGCAGAGCAGCGTCCCGATGGAAGGGAGAGGGAGCTTCCTCCCTCTCATCTGCCCACACCATCGGCGCTGCCAGCGCACCGCAGCGCCGATGGGAGAGGGAGGGAGCGCTCCCTCCCTGTTAACCCCTTCCATACAGCGGTCCCTACGGACCGCGGCATGGAAGGGGTTAAACTGCTGACATCGGTGCCAGCACCGATGTCAGCAGTTTCAAGCAGAGTATCAGCTGTATGCTGATACTCTGCTTGAATAACGATCAGCCATACTGAAAGATCGTTGCGGGCGGCACTCGCGGCAGCCGCCCGCACGTTGCAGGTCTCCCCCCCGCCTGCCCATCTGCCCGCCCATCTGCCCACAGCTAATCAGGGGGGCGGGGGGGACACCCTGACCTCCCCCTAATTACTGACACTTGGCGGGGATTCGCTAGAATAGCGCTATCCCCGCCGAGTACCCCTTGCCTGCTGTGAATGGCTGGTCTGAATAGACCAGCCATTCACAGCGATCGCCTTTATGGGGGGTGCACGGCACCCCCCGAGGCCTTCGCTATGGGTGGCTGGGTGCCCTAAACAGCACCCATTACAGCATTTAACCCCCCCTGCACTGAGCAGGGGGGGTTTCAATGCAAGACGTACCGGTACGCCCTGTAGCACGAACTACCTCGTGCTCAGGACGTACCGGTACGTCCAATGTCGCCAAAGGGTTAAATAAATTTTGTTTTTAAAAAGTTTTCATGTTGTCTGTCTGTTATTTTTCAGTTTGTGCATGCCACCGTCGTATAAACAGAGATTCCTTTCAAAAGTTTATTTTCCTGTTTGTATTTTTCACAGAAGCAAGAATTATTGCTGTTGAGGAAATCTCTGTTTAATATATAGAGTTTAGTTGTAACCCCAACAAACACAGCCAGCAGAAGATGTGCCAAATCTATGATAGGTCTGCGACTCTGCATAAATTTGATTCATCCGGCCTCACAGGTGAATTCCAAAGAAAATGCCAGTCTTGATAAATTTCCCCCTCAGTTTCTATATGGTAATCTCAATTTAGTGTAGTTCATCTACAAAATGTACCCTTATTTTAGCATTAAGCTGAACTCTGGAACTGTGTGTTGTCCAGAAAAAAACAGTCCATGTGTTGGCTGCATTTGATGCCATCAGTCCATGCACAGCTGCAGGTGTACTCTACTGACCTTTACTTATAGCACTAGTACAGTAGACTAACAGTTGAGCGGGAACTCACTTTCCTTCCTGACAGTCGGCTGCTCGTTCTATGAAGAAAACCCATTTACATGCAGCAATCTCATTCACAGTATGAGGACATGTGATGGCTCTTGCAATCCCTCGTTCTCCTATAGAATCATGGCCTCTGAGCAGCAGATCACTGTTCCAGGGATCTCAAACTCGTGGCCCTCCAGCTGTTGCAAAAGTACAACTCCCAGCATGCCCCAATAGCTGTAGGCTCTACTGGCATGATGGAAGTTGTAGTTTTACAACAGCTGTAGGGCCACGAGTTTGAGATCACTGGTTTAGACCATACAGTTTGCTGCCCATAAGGCATGATTGGTGGTGCCTGCATGAACGACAGGATCATCCCATGAATGAGATGGGCAGATTGTCAGGAACAATCATTCGCAGGAACAGTCATACCCAAAAATCTGCCCGAATATTGGGCAGTTTCATTCCAGCTTCAGGATAGTTGTTTTGTGCAGAAGCATTTTTCTGCCTGCAAAAATACAGTGTAAACATACCTTTCCAGCTCCAGGAGCTGCAGGGTAAGTAGGTTGGGGTTATGTTTCCACCGTTTCCACGGTTCCGTCCTCACCCGTCTTAAAGTCAGTGGGGACGGAACCGTTTGGTATGAGTGTCATACCAAACGATCCGTCCTCATTGACTTACATGCAGATGAGGACGGATCCGCAATGCCTGCGGGCATTTCACACGGGACCCGAGCGTTACAGTGCTCGTAACGAGCACTGCTCGCTCATCTCTACACAAGATCTATTTGAGGCGGTTGACACTATGTTAAAAAAACACAATGTGGCCTGGAATATGTGTGCTACGTATTCTGCTGATAATGCAGCCAGCATGCAGGGAAAGCACAACAGTGTATTATCAAGAATAAGGAACGCTCAGAGCTCTGGACAAAAAATGTATGCTGTTGGTTGTCCCTGCCACTTAGTCCATCTAATGGCTGAACATGCAGCAAAAGAAGGGACAGACTTCGGCTAAAACATCCACATCTGTGCCTAGTAGTGCACAAACTGCTGCTGCTGATGATGACGATGATATTGTGATCCTGGATTAGAAGAGGGACAATTATTTATTGAAAGGTCACGTCATCAACTGTGGCACTATACTCAGTTTGGAGTATGGAGAAGGCAGGGTGTGAATTGGTGCTAGTGGGCGGGAAATGGGTGTGCACAGGGGGCGTGGCATGGGCGTGGCCTAATGTACAAAAATTTTCGCAACGCGCTACGCGCGCCGCTGTTTTTGTCCCCCTTTCCCTCTTTTGAAAGTTGGGAGGTATGCAGCTGCAGGAACACAGAGTGAATTGAAAAATGTCTGGAATGGATAAGCAAAAGGGGTTCAGTTCCAGCCAGACTTTGAGCTTTAAAAAAAAGAAGAAGGTGGCACAGGGCCGCAGTGCCAAAAGACCTGTAGCCGGAGAATCTACTAGTAGTATTCGCAATACTTGCCCGTTGTTCAACCAGGCTAACCCACCGAGGCGCAAAATTGTAGTGGAGGAGAAAGTAGATGAGGTAGTGGAGTGGATGGCACGCTCATCTCATTCTCAGCTGATACAGTATCCATATGTAGCCAGGGGTCAGACTCGTCCTGCTCCACCATTCCACTCAAGCAAACCCCGTCATTTTCTGCCACCT
The DNA here is from genome assembly GCA_900303285.1 of Rhinella marina. Taxonomy (NCBI): domain Eukaryota; kingdom Metazoa; phylum Chordata; class Amphibia; order Anura; family Bufonidae; genus Rhinella; species Rhinella marina. Next base: position 13,682 of record ONZH01001848.1, on the reverse strand, counting down.
CTCAGTGTTCCCTCCTAGTGGTGTCCCTTCTGCAATTTCTAAAAAAAGAAGCCACCGAAGCCCACCTTATAATCCGGCGGTTATAGAGGACAGCCTCCCTGAGGCCAACAGTGGCCGGAACTGGAACTGTCCCACTATGCACTAGGGCTTCTTTTCTGCCCAGCCTCAAGTGTTATGTCAGAGAGGGTTTTTAGTGCCGCTGGGGGGGGGGGGTGACACCCAAAAGGACAAATCTGTCACCGGGCAGTGTTCAAAAAAATACCTTTATAAAAATGAATAATGGCTGGATTACATCCGAATTTCATATTCCTCTTGCTGATGCTGGTGGTGATTAGATCAGGCCTTGCAGGGCAGAATAGTCTGAGTGTCTTCCCACTGTTGCTGTCAGCCGGGCCATAATTTTGCAGCCAAGTGTCTTGTGTCATGTCATGGGCTGTGCGAAACCGAAGTCTACAAAACCCTATTTCAAAACAAAACACTGTTGTCTACCTCCGCCTCCATTTTTTACGGTTATTAGGAGAGTAGCTGTTGTTAGTTAACGTTACTAATAGTTCTATTTAGTATTGTTAAGTTTGTTTTGGAGCCTCAGCCTTTAGTCCCCCCCTCCCAAAAAATATATATATATATGTGTTATATATATTTAAAAATAAAAATACAAATTTTTTTACACTGCCTCTGCCTCCCGTACAAGTTATATTAGCGGACATTGTTATACACCACTGCAGTCTGTTGTATTTATTTTACCTATCACTCTATGCTGATATACCCCGTCCCCTACTACTACTGGCCGGGGCAGCCATAAAAAGCTCATATATAATTTTCACTGCCTATGTTAAGGTAGAATGTACAGGCTTATTGCCCAAACAAGCCAAGCCTTTTTTATTTTTCTGTCTGTCAATTGTAATCAGTGAACAGGAGTGTGTGTAATGTAGTAATACTTCGGCCGGCAGACAACGCTGTGTTCATTAATATGGGAAAAAGGCCATGGGAAAAAAACTCTGTCTTCTTCACATTATGTCAGGGTCAGGAAGGTGTTAAAGGTTTAACAAAACACTCAAAACACAGGTTTTTAAGAATATTTTAGTAATAAATAAAAACTTCTTTTTAACAAATAAATAATATAATAAACAAAAGAAAGGAACAAAAAAATAAGATTACGCTGGCCTTTGCCGACGTCAGGCCACCATGTCCTGCAGCTCTTGCAGCTCCAGCTGCAGGCCACGAATGAGCTGGGAGGCAGCGTGGAGCCTGGAGCCAAAGCACCGTAATCCAGCCTCCACTTCGAAGTCAGTGGGGATGTCTGTAGGGGTGGAAACAGTTATGTACTTAGTTTGTATGATCGAGTTACAGTGGTTATCCCACAAAAAAAATCTAAACTTTAATGTACTGGAGCGACTTATTCTGTGACATATATTCTGTACTGACTGAGCCTTTTGTAGTACTTACTGGACATCCATACGGCGTGGTCTTCCCATGGTCCAGGGGAAAACTGCTCCCTGTCAGTTGGAGCTACCAAAGATAAAACATACATTTAGCTCATATTTTGAAGACAGAAGGTCCACCCATTACACTTTTTTTTTTTACCTACCTTCTACCTCTGGTAGCTGGGCTGGTGGTGTTGGAGGGGCAGGTGGGGTCCTCTCTCACTGGGGTGGAGGACGGTGAGAGCAGCTCCTCTGTGGTGCAGCAGCTGTCAAAAATCATGAAATAATGGCCTAAGGCTACTTCTACACTAGCGGCAGCCCGGATCCGGCGGGTGAAGGGTCCCTCCGGATCCGTGCTGCCGCAGGTACATGTGTGGGGCCGGAACCGCGCTCCAGCCCAAATTCACTGTAATGGGGGTGGGCCACGAATCCGGCCGCAGCACGTTAACCCCAGCTGAGAAGCAGCCGGAGCGAAAATACAACAGTTACATGTTACCCAATTGTTAGATGATGACTCTTTTTAATACTAACACATACTACTATTAAGATATTATGGGTGTGAGAGGGGGGCCATATCATATTTTTATCTTTTAAAAAGGTATTTATGGCAATAGATAACGTTATCGTCGCAATAACTTTCTTTATATTGTTAACACGGTGCAGTAGGAATACTTTGGATATCGCCCACTGACAGTAGCTGCAGCATGGGCACGTCTTTGAGTCTGTGTGTAGGAGGAGGAAGCGCTAACTATGAAGGGGCATATAAGGGTACTTTCTTTCGAACTAGTGCATTTGCCTGACACAAATGGGAGAACGGCCAGCACCATTAACAATAATGACTAGAATACCTTCACTTAAGTTGTTTAGGTCGAGAGTTAGAGGTGTTGCCTAGCATGAAACAAAATTACTGCAGCGCACTACGCACGACCACGGTGTCCTTCTATACTTTTTTCATTATTCGCAGTGACTGCTGGTATATATACAATACAGTACACTAATTTTTTTACATGTTTTTACTTATCAAATATTTTGTTACTCACCCTGCCGTATCTCTGCGCGGATCTCATTAAGCCGCTCTGGGCATTTAAATTTCAGATAGGACCATTTCCGCTGGATCTGGCCCGGGGTCCACACGGTGTGGAAACGATGGTGCAGGCCTTGGATCACCTGCTGGATCACCTCCTTCTTATGCTGGTTTGGATGGCGGTGTGTGCTATCGTAATCCTCTCTGTCCATCAGCTGGATCAGGAATTTCAGCTCTTCAGAGCTAAATGATGAGGATTGCCTAGATGCCATTTTCGAATATTCGCTCTGTCTCTGAGAGCACGCCTGCGTATTACGTAATTGCGTAGACAATTGTACACCGAGGATTCGTACACTATTTGTACGCTCATGCGTACGTCTTCTAAGAAGTTGCGTACATATTTTAAATGAACGTTCATTATTAGTGTGCGAATGTTCGCTAATAGCACATAATAACGTATATTTTGTACGCAAATACAACAAATCTATTCGTTGAATATACGAATCTTAGGAAAAGTTCAGCGAATGTTCGGCGAATAATTTTTTTAATGATTCGCTCATCTCTAGACAAGATACTAGGACACAATACTTATCCCCAGTCTAAATAGATTTATAAAAACGGCTTGAAGGAGAGGTACTCATTCAAGCCTTTAGGGCAGGGATCTCAAACTAGTGGCCCTCCAGCTGATGCAAAACTACAACTCCCAGCATGTCCCAATAGCTGTAGGCTCTCCTGTCATGATGGAAGTTGTAGTTTTACAACAGCTGGAGGGCCACGAGTTTGAGATCTCTGCTTTAGGGGATACAGACTTCAGGCGAAATATCCATTTCGCTTCAGCCCTCAGGATTAGTTTATCCCAATCACCGCCTCTTTTTGGTTGTGCGACATGTTGTATTCCTGTAAATTTAATGCAGGTAATGTCGCTGTTGTGAACCTGGATCATATGTCGGGCAATAGAGGTGTCTTTTTGATTAGCCATGTCATTTATATGGTCTCTAATCCGGCGTCGAAATTCCCTTTTCGTTTTCCTGACATAGTCCATAGGGCAAGTACATTGTGCCAGGTAAACTACCCCGGTAGTCTGGCAGTTTATACAGTCCACAATATCATATTCTACCCCTGTGCTGGAGCTTTTAAATTTCTTGGTTGGATTGACCTGCCCACATGCCACACATCTTCCACACCGGAACGTCCCAAGGGGGTGTCTCGAGAGCCATGTACCTGATTTTTCAGGGGCCTGAAAGAAGCTATTTACTAGTCTATCCCTCAGGCTCCTACCCCTTCTGTAGGTAATTTGTGGGTATGTTCCAAATATGTCAGTGAGGTCAGGGTCTGCCATTAAAATGCCCCAGTATAAATTAATAATATGCCTCACTCTGGCATGGGCATTATAAAATCTCCCAATAATTTGGATTGTGCCTAATGTCCCCTCGTTTTTATTCGGCTTTTTTGGGACTAGGAATGACTCCCTAGTTCTTTGACATGCTGACTCAAAGGCTGATCTAAGAACACCGTCAGGGTACCCCCTGTCTGTAAATCTCTGTCTCATGTCATCCGCCTGATTCCGGAAACTCCCCATACTCGAGCAACGGTGTGGAAGATGTGTGGCATGTGGGCAGGTCAATCCAACCAAGAAATTTAAAAGCTCCAGCACAGGGGTAGAATATGATATTGAGGACTTTATAAACTGTCAGACTACCGGGGTAGTTTACCTGGCACAATGTACCTGCCCTATGGACTATGTCGGGAAAACGAAAAGTGAATTTCGACGCCGGATTAGAGACCATATAAATGACTGATCAAAAAGACACCTCCATTGCCCGACATATGATCCAGGTTCACAACAGCGACATTTCCAGCATTAAATTTACAGGAATACAACATGTAGCACAACCAAAAAGAGGCGGTGATTGGGATAAACTAATCCTGAGGGCAGAAGCGAAATGGATATTTCACCTGAAGTCTGTATCCCCTAAAAGCTTGAATGAGTACCTCTCCTTCAAGCCGTTTTTAAAAATCTATGGAGACTGGGGATAAGTATTGTGTCCTAGTATCTTGTCCTTAGTTACTTATTTGGGATACTAACTACTGATATGAAATTACTGATTCTCGGGATTCTGGAACACAATATGGTGTGATCCATAGACTAGGACTGGATAGCACGACCCCCATGATATGTCTGTTAACTGTTTGGAATGATCATCTCTAATAGTTTGGCAATGCCTACTGCATTTGTTGACTGATTTCTACCGCATCCTACATCAGGACTAGTCCTCAGCGCGCCCTCTTGACATTATTATTATTTTTTATGGTAATAACAAGACTGACCATCCTGAGAGGGGGGGCGCTGTCCATTCTAACTGTTTGCGTATATCAAGTCAGATAATACTTTGGGTGGCGGGACTAAAACTGTGAGCCCAGTTAGGTAGGCAATCCTCATGACATCTCTTTGTCAATCACATGGCATGGTCATCCCTGAGATAGTGGCAGGGTCCTTTCCATGTGACGGATGGATACCCAAAACAGGGTACATTACGGGTCTATACATTTGGACCTTGGTTATATGGATTAGTCCCTTTAAACATCTGCATGATATGAGGATGGATTTATCTGAGAATATCTACAAATTTACCTGAGAATATCTACAAATTTACTGGGCACGGCATCGCCGTACCTAGTGCACATGCGCCTGTCCAACGGCGCGAAATCTGGGTGATGCCGTGCCCAAAGTGGGCATCACAGTGCGCATGCCCCGTCCCGGCGAGAGACTGCGCAGGCGCGGGATCTTGCTGAAGAAGAAGGAGGACCATGGTGACGTGCAGGGCGGGCGCAGGCAGTTGCTGGGGCGGGGAATAACTTTAAAAAAGGACAGGAGCCCGGGCTCGAAGGTGGTAAACCCCGCCTCCGGGCTCTTCCGACGCTTCATTAGCATATCCATTAAAGTACGTTTTTGGCACTTCTGAAAATCACAAGACAGCGCAAAAGGTACCAATACTTTATTTGTAACAAGTGCTATGGGGCTGTTTTACTACTTTATAGGGGCCTATGAGGTGACAGACTCCCTTTAAGCGCAGATGGCAGGTTTCCTCTCGCTGGCTCCAAATTTAGATTCATGGGCAACTGATGCTAAGTAGGTTTTCTCAGAAAACAAATATATCCAAACAACTTAATCAACCAGCATAAAAATATCTTTAAGGATTTAACAACAGACTATAAGGACCTAATAGTGTCATGGTGGGAGATTCAGTCTCTTGATCACTATCTGAAGGAAGGGATAGTTCCGAAGTGGTTGAGAATCAATCTGGTCCCTGCAGACAGAATTAGAACTACTAGCCTGGTGAAAAAGTGGGAGGAGGAGGCCACGGCTAGTTCCCATAGATTCATGCGTATTCTTCTAGAGGAGGAGAAATCCTCTCTAGAAACAAAACAGAGAAAAGTGAATAGTCTAAGGGAACAAGCACTTAAACTAAAAGACGATACTCTGTTTCAAAAGAAAAAGGACCTATTGCAGAATACTATTGATAGGTTCCAATACACCATACGTGAACGTAAACATCAACAGTATGTTAGAGACTCTACTGAGTTTAAAGAAAACAGAGCATATCTGTTCCCCAGCAAAACTCTGCAAAAGGAAGCACACTCAGACGTCTCCTCCTCGGAGGCTGAAGCTTCAGATAGTGAGGGGGTGAGAGGTAGAGGTAGAGGTAGAGGCAGAGGTCGAGGAGGCAGAGGGAGATCCGATAAAGGCCATTACGGGAAGCGTTTTGATAATAGTTCATCATGCACTGTAACCCAAACCTTTGGTCCCTCGTCACCCATACTCTCCTCTCCCTCTATGCCTTTTTTAGTGCAAGAACCTGTGTTGGCCCCCGTACCAACTCAGAAACAAGACACAAGGCCCGACACAAACGCAGTGATAGCAAGAGCTAAGTTCCAAATCCTGAACCTATCCTCCTACACTCTAACAGAGGCTGATAAGTCTCTTTTAAATAAAGGTCTCTCATTTGTGCCAACAGTGAAATATGATAGCTTTGAGTGGATTAAGGACATTGCTCTCTTTACTCGGAAGCTGCCGTGGCACAAACATTTTCGCATTGAAGATAAAAAGAAATGTGAGACATTAGGTATCGACCTAGGAGATCTAGCAGCCACCAGAACCCTTAAAGATTTACTTATAGAAGGGGAAAGGGACAGAGCAGAGGGCCCTTTCACCTCTCTCAAACTGAAGAGCAATAAAATGCCACCCCCACTTCCTGAATCGCATATCTCAATATTTCATGATTTGGTAATGCAGGAACTGGAGGAAATTAATGAGAATATAGGAGGGGTCAGGAATTTAACTGACGAGGAGTATAGGTCTTTGAGGAAATTTGAGAGAGATCAGGACATGGTAATAATACCAATAAAGTTGAATGGAGGCAGCACGTCCTTTCAGGTGAAAAACCCTTTAATCCGGATGCTACATTTCGGCAACAGAGGCCTTTCTCAAGCATGCTGAAACGTAGCATCCGGATTAAAGGGTTTTTCACCTGAAAGGACGTGCTGCCTCCATTCAACTTTATTCATATTATTGGTCTTTTGATCGTGTGGGGATTTGCACCATTCCCTCTAGAGGCGTGCACCCATATCTCTGTGACTGTGAGTGCTGTCCTACTTCGTATATTTCTGGTAATAATATCGTCTGACAAAGTTGGAAATATGGTCGTGATGTACTACACCACCTATAAACAGATGTGTTTGAACATACTGGGGGACACAGACACATATAGAATTTTGCAGTCCGACCCAGGCCCAACTTTCCTAGAAGAACTCAGGGCCTTGCTCACAAAGGGGTTAACATTGAAACTGATTGACCAGGCTGAATACGACTTTCTTTTACCCAAGTTTCCTGTTAAGGCCACATTCTATGCCCTCCCTAAGATACACAAGGGCTTATCCCCACTCAAGGGATGCCCCATAGTCTTGGGGGTAGGCAGTCTTGCCCAGAATGTGGGCCTATATATTGACAGGACTATAAGACCGTTCGTTGAGTCGCTCCCCTCCTATATTCGGGACACGGGTGATCTCATTTCATGTCCTAATGGCATTTCAGTGGATGAGGATGTCTTATTTGCATCCATAGACGTAGAAGCTCTCTACAGTTCAATAATCACCATCAATGCATCACTTTGGGATGCGAGCTGTGGAGAGCCTGCGCCTTGCGCCTGTCCGCACACAACAATTTTGTCCTATATTTGGCATTTTAGCAGTTTTCCTCTGTGCTTGCTGATAGGGATGAGCGAACCGAACCGTAACGAACTAGATTCGTTACGAACTTTGCAAAAAGTTCGGTTCGTCACCGAACCGAACTTTTGAAAAGTTCGTAACGAATCTGGTAAAAAAAAAACGGTAATGCAAAATTGTACTTTTTTCACAGAATAGACCAGGATACAAGGGATTATTACTCCTATAATCCCTTGTATCCTGGTTTTCTGTGAAAAAAAAGATGTGTGACGTCACGCCACAGCCCCTGAAGTGTCTGAGCGCGCCGACATCTTGTCAGTGCGTCGCCAGACATCAGAGAGAGAGGAGCTTCACATTAGTTAGAGAGAGAAAAGATATAGTTAGATAGATATTCAAACAAGTAGATAGATACAGGGAGAGATAGAGAAGAAATAGAAAGGGTTAGTGAGAGAAGCAGGAGAGAGGAAGAGAAAGCTAGATATAGAAGATAAGCTGATAGATAGGGAAAGAGGCTGAGAAAGCAAGAGATAGGTAGAGATAGGGAGAGAAAGTCATATAAATAAAAAAATCGTGAGATCTAGGGAGAGATAGGGTGAGAATATAGAAATAGTGAGAGAAAAGAGTCAGGACAGGTAGCATTCCTGTCCCGTGACCGTACACGCAACACATTGCTGCTCAGCTGGGTGCCGTCAACCCCGTTTAGCCGCAAAAAAAAAGTTTAAAAAAAAGTAAAAAAAAAAAAGTTATAAAAAAAGTTTAAAAAAAAAAAAAGTTAAAAAAAGTTATAAAAAAAATAAATAAAGTTTAAAAAAGTATAAAAAAATACATCATTTAATTTTCCCCCACCCAAATAAAAATATGTCCAAGCGTCCTACTTCCAGCACTTCCCAGGCAAGGAGTGCAACAGCAGGCGGTGAGGGTAGGAGAAGTGGCAGCACCAGGCCCGGTGGCAGCTGGGGTAACAGGCGTGGCAGCAGGGTGCAGCTACCCCTGACGGCCACTGGTCAAGTAAGAACCACACAGCCAGCAGTTCTAGATTGGCTTACCCAATCCTCCAGTTCCACCGCCCAAAGCTCCCAAACGAGGAGTCAAGAATCCGCTGGATTATCCGACACCACCCTTACATGGGACGGTCAGCGAGAGTCTTCTACCCCGTCCACTGTTATTAGAATGCCACTCACCTTTGGGGCACCTTCTACCAGGGAACTCTTGGCAAACTTTGATCTGCCCTTGGAGTCTCTACCACTTTTTAGTGATGAGGAGGAGGAGGAGGAAGTCCACCAAAGTCAGCGGGTGGAACGTACTGAGACTCCAGAGGAGGTGTTGGCTGTAAGCAGTCAACAGAGCCAGGGAGGGGCATCCAGTGCCACACCTGATATTCTGTCCTAGCCACCGGAGGAAAGTAGCAGTGGTGCAGAGTTTGATGACGATGTCGCTGATTGGACGTGGCGCCCTCAAGCAGCATCATCCTCATCATCAGGGGAGGAAATAGAGGTGCCACCGACGCAGCAACATCCCACTGTTGCAAGGAACCGAGGAACAAGAAGGAGGGGTAGAAGCCAAGCTACCAGGCAGAGATCACCCTCTCAAAGCCTTGGTCCTGAGAGGGCACCCTCAGGCAGCAGTGGCAGTCAACAGCCAGCAAGACCCCCTGTAGCTGTCGTCTGGCAGTTCTTCCGCCTGGGGAAAGATAAGCACATCGCTTTGTGCCTGCTGTGCAATGAGAGGGTCAGTCGTGGCAGGGGTGATAATCTCGGGACAACATCGATGCGAAAGCACATGGAAAGGCAACACCAACAGGCCTGGAATAACTGTGACCCCAATACCACCTCCTGTCAGGATGCACCATACACTGCAGATCCCATCATGCAGCATCCTTTCAGTGCAACTCAGGGCTCGTCAGCCTCAGGTGCCAGCACCAGCACAGTGTCACTGCCATCTACACCGCTAATGAGGCAGCAATCCGTGTCCATGGGCAGACGTCAGGTCTATTCCAGCAGCCATCCCATGGCCCAGAAACTGACCGACACCTGGTTAAGCTGCTGGTGCTTCAGTCCCTACCCTTCAACCTCATGGATGCCCAGCCTTTCAGGGATTCATGGAGTGTGCGCACCCCAGATGGCGAGTCCCCAGCCGCCACTACATCTCTGGCAAAGCTGTCCCATCACTGCACAGTTATGTGCAGAACAAGGTGGGCGACTCATTGGGACTCTCGGTGTCTAAGACCGTGCAACTGAGTGCTGATGTCTGGTCCTCAAATTATTATTCCACACACCGCCACCTGGATTCTCTGCCTCTCAATCACAGGAGGAGATGGAGGATGAGGTGGTAGAGGAAGCGGAGGAAGACCCCAGCAGACCATGGAACTACACCGAGGACAGTGGAGAGGAGAGGCGCTCATTGTCCTTGGTGCAGATGGCAAGGTGCCTGCGGGAGTGTCTCAGGAGTGACAGCCGGATTGTGGACAACCGCCAAAGGGACCAATACTGGCTGGCCACCCTGGTGGACCCTCGCTCCCGCCGCAAAATGGCTGAATTTTTTCCGCCATCAGAGAGGGAGGCAACTTACCAGCGAGACCAGCCAGGTTCCCAGACAACATCCGCTCGGGGGGAACCAGCGCGCTCCACTACCACCACCACTAGTGGAGGCGTGGGAAGTCGCTACAACCTCCAATCGCTGATGAGCGATTTCATGCAGCCAGCTGCTGAAGAGGGGACACAACACAGGACTCATGGCATGGACCAGCATGAGCTCACCCACCAGGTCACTGCCTACCTGGATTGTACCCTGCCCCAAAGTGTCACCGACCCCGTGCAGTACTGGGCAGAGAAACTTGACATTTGGCCTCAATTGGCAGAGTTTTGTTTGGCTCTGCTGTCCTGCCCAGCCAGTAGTGTTGCGTCAGAGAGGGTGTTCAGTGTGGCGGGTAACATCATAACCCCGAAAAGAACGAGGCTCTCTTGCCACAGTGTTGAGATGCTGACTTTTATAAAGATGAATCGTGCCTGGATTACATTGGATTATACCACCCCCCTGCCTGATGTGAATGACTAAGTCATCAGTCACCCGTCTTGCATGGCAATACGTGTGTCCAAGAAACTGACCTTAATATCCCAAATATGTGCCCAACGTAAAAATCCGTAATTTAACTTATTAAGTAATGTTCCCCCCTTAGACCCCAAATATAAAAAAATCACCTTAAAAATTCCCTACTTAATTCGGACACATTTAAATAAACAGAACCCCATCTCCAAATTTAATGCCCATGGTGTGTTGGCCATTTAACATCTCCACACCAGCTTAATGCCTCACACCGGTGCACTGTCCAATCCATACCCCAAGAACAGTACCATCCCTAAAATAATCCCCACGACTATGCTTCACAAAGTGGGGATTTCACCTTTTGTGAACTATAGCCGTGGGGTTCTATCCCTGGCACCCGTGCCAAGGAACACTACTCACCATTTTGTGAGCGGGGTACTAACTGTTCTTGAGGTATTTTGTTGATATCATGAGAGTAGTAAAATCTCGCACCGCAAATCCCGATGGGGTTCTTCTCTGTGCGAATGATTTCAAGCCTCTCACGCAGTCACACGTGGAATAAGGCTGTCTATGGGGTATATATCACGGAGGCTGCTGTCCTTCAACTGTGATATAACAACCTCCACAGTTAGTTACAGCAACAAACAGTTGCTGAAAGGCAGGTTAACTTGCCTTATTTATGGGTGCCTTTACAATGGGATGCTTTTTTGGGGTTCTCTGCTGCCTAAAATCCACAGCGCATCATTGGCTGATTTTATGCCACCTTCAGTACTATGGGGCTGGAAGCAAATACCCATTTCTGCGCAGAACTGCATATGTCCGGACGGCACCATAGTACTGAACGCCGTTTGGTGAATGGTATAAAAATGCCCTGTGAATTTTACTCAGCAGACCCGCAGCCACATGTGAAGGTACCCATAGGGTGAGGTTTTTTGGGAGTGACCAAAGAGAGGGCGGGAAGGTCACTCCCATACCCCATCAAGGGGTTTTTCCCCTACCCACTTTAAAAGATAAGTCCAGGCAATTAATAACTTTCTGTGCCCTTGAACCAGAAACTTATAAATTGCCCAGACTTATCCTTTAAAGTGAACCTGTCATCTCTGAAACACCCCCTGAACTAGAGTAAGCGTTGTATAGTGTAAGTGATGCTGAATCCGAATATGTAAGTTTTATCTTCATACTCACTTCCATTCCGACGCTGTGCTCCCACAAACCTGCAGTAAAATGCACTCAGTGGACTCCGGTGCTCACTCACATAATGGAGAGGACTCAAAGAAGAGTCCACTGAGTGCATTTTACTGCAGGTTTGTGGGAGCACAGCGTCAGAATGGAAGTGGAGTTATGAAGATAAAGCTTACATATTCGGATTCAGCATCACTTACACTATACAACGCTTACTCTAGTTCAGGGGGGGTTCTGAGATGACAGGTTCCTTTAAGCCAGCTGGTGACAGCACTAAAAAAACACAAAAGCATACATCCATTGGGTTGGGCGCTGCACTCGATTAGAACATCAAACTGGGTGTAACAAGATATATATATATATGTCTCGCCAATAGCCATAGGCCCAGATTCAACAGGTTTGACACCAGAGTAGTTGCGTCAATTTGTAAAGCGAGTGCCAGTGAGGTGTCCATTTCATGAAAATTGGACACGTATTTTTGGATAATGGAACTGGCGTAAAGCCTTCTTGAATCTGTGCCTTTTTAAATGTCCTTTATTCACCTCATGGATTCTGTGGGTGAGGTTAGCAGTCTATTTAACCGTATCCGTATCCTACTAGACTAGCTGTAATGTTACAGGGTTTTTTAACGTTGACTGTCCTGTGCTGAACTCTACATCAACATTTTGTCATGTATAAAAACTGATTTTTACAAGCGTGCATATTCTTAGCTTCCAACTTCAGTTCTCTGTACTAGGCCCTTCTGGGTCAAAAAGAATTACTGCTCCTACTAATGCCCCACCGTCATTGTCTATTTGGAAACATACTGTGTGCAATCAAGAGCTGCTGAAGCTGCCTCCTCAACTTGTTTCTTCTCAACCATACTGGCCAGGGTGCTATCAAGTGCTGCTGCCTCCTCTTCCTCCGTCCAATTGTCTCTTCTCAACCATAATGGCCTGGGTGCTATCAAGTGCTGCTGCCTCCTCCTCCTCCGTCAATTGTCTGTTCTCAACCATACTGGGCCAGCGTGCTTTCGAGGTGGCTGATGCCGCCTACTCCTCCGTCAATTGTCTGCTTTCAACTATACTGGCCAGGTGGCTATCAAGGTGCTGCTGGCCTCCTCAGTCAATTGTCTGTTCTCAACCTACTGGCCAGGGTGCTATCAAGTGTGATGCCGCCTACTCCTCCATCAATTGTCTTGTTTCAACTATACTGGCGCTGTGCTATCAAGTACTGCCGCCTACTGCCTCCGTCAATTGTTCTGTTCTCAACTATACTGGCTGGTGCTATCAAGTGCTGCCACCTACTCCTCGTCAATTGTCTGTTCTCAACTATACTGGCCTGGGTGCTATCAAGTGCTGCCGCCTCCTCCTCCGTCAATTGTCTGTTCTCAACTATACTGGCCTGGGTGCTATCAAGTGCTGCCTGCCTGCCTCCTCCTCCGTCAATTGTCTGTTCTCAACCATACTGGCCTGGGTGCTATCAAGTGCTGTTGCCGCCTCCTCCTCCATCAATTGTCTGTTCTCAACCATACTGGCCTGGTGCTATAAAGTGCTGCTGCCTCCTCCTCCTCCGTCAATTGTCTGTTCTCAACCATACTGGCCTGGGTGCTTTTAAGTGCTGCTGCCGCCTACTCCTCCGTCAATTGTCTGTTCTAAAACCATACTGGCCTGGGTGCTATCAAGTGCTGCTGCCTCCTCCACCTCCGTCAATTGTCTGTTCTCAACTATACTGGCCTGGGTGCTATCAAGTGCTGCCGCCTACTCCTCCGTCAATTGTCTTTTCTCAACTGTACTGGCCTGGGTGCT
>ONZH01001847.1:0-56577 GCA_900303285.1 Rhinella marina | reverse complement strand
AAATTGACTAATTTTAGACTACGACCATTCAGTACTAATACAAGATGTTTTTTTCCACTGCTACCCATTGCGGGTCCCCATAAATTACCATGTCATCGACCTGTAATTCATGCCACTCTGACCCCCGTCCCAGATCTCGGGAAACCACGCTCCGTCTCTGTCAGGCCACTCCCCCTCCCACTCCGCAGCCAACGAGGATTGAAAAAATGAAGGTAAAAATCAACTTCTGTCAGCTGCAGGGGTGGGAGGGAAGTTGGATTTCTTTCTGCAAACAACATACAGAAACATTAAATGAAATAGATTAAATATACCCGTGCAAAGCAATGTTTTCTTCCACTGTTACCCATGGCGTGTCCTCATAAATTACCATGGCATCGACCTGTAATTCTGGCCACCATCAAAAGAAGAACTTAAAACCCCGCCCCAGGTCTTGCAACGTCACGCCCCCGACTCAGTCAGGCCATGACCCCTCCCACTCCGCAGCCAATGAAGATTGAACAATTGAAGGTAAAAATCAACATCTGTCAGCTGCAGGGATGGGAGGGAGGATGATTTTCTCTCTGCAACGACACACAGAAACATTAAATGAAATAGATTAAATATACCCGCGCAAAGCAATGTTTTCTTCCACTGCTACCCATTGTGTTTCCTCAATTACCATGGCATTAACCTATAATTCAGGCCACCCTGAAATGAAGGACTTAACCCCCCCCCCTTGTCCCATTAAACCACCCCCCCCCTCCCACTCCGCAGCCAATAGGGATTGAAAAAATGAAGGTAAAAATCAATTTCTGTCAGCTGCATTGACTTTCTCTCTGCAACGACACACAGAAACATTAAATAAATAGATGAAATATACCCAGGCGAAGCCTTCTCATTCAAAGAGTTTTCTGTATTTTTATGACTATGAAAATTGTAGCTTCACACTGAAGGCATCAAAAGTATGAATTAACACATGTGGAATTATATACTTAACATAAAAGTGTGAAACAACTGAATGGTTTTCACTTCACAGGTGTGCCCTGTCAGGTTTAATAAGTGGGATTTCTTGCCTTATAAATGGGGTTGGGACCATGAGTTGTGTTGGGCAGAAGTCAGGTGGATACACAGCTGATAGTCCTACTGGACAGACTTTTAGAATTTGTATTATGGCAAGAAAAAAGCAGCTAAGTAAAGAAAAATGAGTGGCCATCATTACTTTAAGAAATGAAAGTCAGTCAGTCCGAAAAATTTGAAAGTGTCCCCAAGTGCAGTCGCAAAAACCATCAAGCGCTACAAAGAGACTGGCTCACATGAGGACCGCCCCAGGAAAGGAAGACCAAGAGTCACCTCTGCTGCGGAGGATAAGTTCATCCGAGTCACCAGCCTCAGAAATCGCAGGTTAACAGCAGCTCAGATAAGAGACCAGGTCAATGCCACACAGAGTTCTAGCAGCAGACACATCTCTACAACAACTGTTAAGAGGAGACTGTGTGCAGCAGGCCTTCATGGTAAAATAGCTGCTAGGAAACCACTGCTAAGGACAGGCAACAAGCAGAAGAGACTTGTTTGGGCTAAAGAACACAAGGAATGGACATTAGACCAGTGGAAATCTGTGCTTTGGTCTGATGAGTCCAAATTGGAGATCTTTGGTTCCAACCA
Organism: Rhinella marina; assembly: GCA_900303285.1. Lineage (NCBI taxonomy): Eukaryota > Metazoa > Chordata > Amphibia > Anura > Bufonidae > Rhinella > Rhinella marina. Next base: position 54,936 of record ONZH01001847.1, on the reverse strand, counting down.
CTGTGTCTTTGTGTGACGCAGAAAAGGTGAACGGATGGACTCTACATGCCTGGTTCCCACCGTGAAGCATGGAGGAGGGGGTGTGATGGTGTGGGGGTGCTTTGCTGGTGACACTGTTGGGGATTTTTTCAAAATTGAAGGCATACTGAACCAGCTTGGCTACCACAGCACCTTGCAGCGGCATGCTATTCCATCCAGTTTGTGTTTAGTTGGACCATCATTTATTTATCAACAGGACAATGACCCCCAAACACACCTCCACGCTGTGTAAGGGCTATTTGACCAAGAAGGAGAGTGATGGGGTGCTACGCCAGATGACCTGGCCTCCATAGTCACCAGACCTGAATCCAATCGAGATGGTTTGGGGTGAGCTGGACCGCAGAGTGAAGGCAAAAGGGCCAACAAGTGCTAAGCATCTCTGGGAACTCCTTCAAGACTGTTGGAATACCATTTCAGGTGACTATCTCTTGAAGCTCATCAAGAGAATGCTAAGAGTGTGCAAAGCACTAATGAAAGCCAAAGGTGGCTACTTTGAAGAACCTAGAACAGGGGTGGCCAACCTGAGGCTCTCCAGCTGTTGCAAAACTACAACTCCCAGCATGCCCAGACTCCCTACAGCTATTAGCCTACAGCAAGGCATGGTGGGAGTTGTAGTTTTACAACATCTGGAGAGCCGCAGGTTGGCCATGCCTGACCTAGAATATAAGACATATTTTCAGTTGTTTCACACTTTTTTGTTAAGTATATAATTCCACATGTGTTAATTCATAGTTTTGATGCCTTCAGTGTGAATCTACAATTTTCATAGTCATGAAAATACAGAAAACTCTGAATGAGAAGGTGTGTCTAAACGTTTGGTCTGTATATATATATATATATATATATATATATATATATATATATTAGTGATCGCCTAGTGTGAAAATGTCTATTAAAATATTAATAAACATTTTATATGCGCTGATTGCCGTAATGGAACAAAATTAACAACAAATGCTTCACCATCTTTTTGTCAACTGCCCCCCCCCCACTAGGGATGAGCGAACTTTTGAAAAGTTCGGTTCGGTTCGATTTGGCGAACTTTCGTGAAATTCAGATTCGTACGAACCGAACCTAAAACGAACCTTGCTATAATGGCTGATTAATTGCAGCTACAATAGTGGGAGTCTGATAGGGCTGTGATTTTCAACCAGTGTGCCTCCAGCTGTTGCAAAACTACAACTCCCACCATGCCCTTCTGTAGGCTGATAGCTGTAGGCTGCCTGGGCATGATGGGAGTTGTAGTTTTGCAACAGCTGGAGGCACACTGGTTGAAAATCACTGTGATAGGGTATAGTTTCGTTTAGTTGCAGTTGTTATTACAATGAAAAAAGTGGAAAAAATCAAAGTGCAAAAATAGTGAAACCTCAGCCAGGTCGACAACATTTGACAGCATTGAAGATGTCCGCTGGAGCAGCATTGCCGGCAGCATTGCCTTGGACCCAGTGGGGTGGAAAAAAGACATTTGACAGTGGAACCAGCAGCAGTAATAGTACTGTATTGGACCCAGTATGGTTGAGAACAGACAATTGACGGAGGAGGAGGAGTCAGCACTTGATTGCACCCAGGCCAGTATGGTTGAGAAGAGACAAGTTGAGGAGGCAGCTTCAGCAGCTCTTGATTGCACCCAGTATGTTTTGGACAGTATTCTTTTGGACCCAGAAGGACAGCCTGAGAGCGCCGGGCCTGACATCGGTGGTAAGACACCGGGACAGGTTGGACTGCAGTCAAAGCGGCGGATGGTTACAAGGTGGTGGAGGCAGAACTTGTGCTTCCCGCTGCTGGCCCCCTAAAGCACCGTGGAGGTGACAGTGGCAAGAATGGGCCAACTTCCTGATGGTCTTCTGGGAGGATGTTGACCCAATGGGCAGTAACAGACATGTACTGCCCTTGCCCATAATTAGAGGACCAGACATCAGCACTCAGGTGCACGGTCTTGGACAGCGAGAGTCCCAATGAGTCGCCAACCTTTTTCTGAACATTACTGTGCAGTGATGGGACAGCTTTGCCAGAGATGTAGTGGCGGCTGGGGACTTGCCATCTGGGGTGCGCACACGCCATGAAATCCCTGAAAGGCTGGGAGTCCACAAGGATACCCAATTGGATGTGACAGTGGAGAAAACCTTACAGGATGGTGACCTCACTTTGTCAGCTAAAGCTTCTAGCCAGGAGAGACATGAAACCAGAGGGATGACTGAAACAGCCAGAGCCTTTCCTATTATGGACTTTTTAACTTTTTTTTTAAACTTTTTTTATACCTTTTTTTAAACGTTTTTTTAAACTTTTTTGTTGCGGCTAAACGGGGTTGACGGCACCCAGCAGAGCAGCAACGTGTAGCGTGTACTCTCGGTCACGGGACAGGAGCTTACAGCCAACACCTCCTCTGGAGTCTCAGTACGTTCCACCCGCTGACTTTAGTGGACTTCCTCCTCCTCCTCATCACTAAAAAGTGGTAGAGACTCCAAGGGCAGATCAAGGTTTGCCAAAAGTTCCCTGGCAGAAGGTGCCCCAAAGGTGAGAGGTTCTGTTCGTTTGTTAACCTGATATACCTTGATATTTGCAGCACGGTGTTGGTGAACGGCTGGAAGACTGACCCCTTTCCGGTTTGCTCCGGGGTCAGACAAGGCTGCCCTCTATCACCTCTCCTTTTTGTTTGTGTTATAAAACTCTTCGTGGAGTCTATCCGGCAGAATGGAGAGATCAGAGGGATCACCGCACCAGGACACTTCGAGGTCAAGTGCTCGCTGTACATGGACGATGTGACCGTCTTCTGCGCTGACTGGCGTTCGGTGACTGCACTCGTCCAGACCTGCGAGGAGTTCGGACAAGCTTCAGGGGCCAAAATCAACTGCGGGAAGTTGGAAGCCATGCTCTTTGGGGACTGGCAACTGGCTTCTTCTGCCCCCTTCCCCTTTACCGTGAAATCAGACTTCATCAAGATCCTCGGAGTCTGGTTCGGGAAGGAAGGCGCAGCCCTCAAGTCTTGGGAAGAACGCTTGGCCAAGGTGAATCAGCGGATTGGACTATGGAGCCTCAGTTTTTTTAAACTTTTTTTAAACTTTTTTTTTTTTCCTTTTTTTGGCTGTGGGGTCACACATCTTGATTTTCACAGAAAACCAGGATACAAGGGATTATAGGAGTAATAATCCCTTGTATCCTGGTCTATTCTGTGAAAAAAGTACAGTTTTGCGTCGCCGTTGTAATTTTAACCAGATTCGTTACGAACTTTCTCAAAGTTCGGTTCAGTGATGAATCGAACTTTTGGCAAAGTTCGTAACGAATCTGGTTCGTTACGGTTCGGTTCGCTCATCCCTACCCTCCACCCAAACAAAAATAAAATGAATAACAATGATCAAAAAGTCATACATACCACAAAAATGGTAAAATCTAAATTTCTTCCGACAAAAACAAACCCTCATATAGCTCTGTAGACCAAAATGTAAAAAGTTCTGGCTGTCAGAAAACGGTAATGGAAAGAAAACAGATTCATTGTTCCAATGACGAAGAAGAAACTTATTTGAAACTGACATAAACCCCCATAAAGAGGTACGAGTGCCTAACACATTCAAGAGCTGAATATTGTACCTTTACGTCATAATTAGAAATGAGCGAATTTCTTGGAAATTCGATTCGGCTGATTCGCCGAATTTTACAAAAAAAATCGATTCTTTACGAATTACTTAGCCACAAAGCGCATTTTTTTGTACGTAGTGGATGCAATGACAGGGTGTCACAAGTGGGCTTGCGTCTGGTATCAGAAGTTCTGCGCGGCTTTCTAAAGTGACATAATTTGACATGTTTTTCCCTTGGTTTGGTTGCTGTTTACCACACCACTTCCCCTCAGCTGTTGCTGCTGTGGTAATTATCATTCTCCTATTTACCCCTTTCTCTCCCAGTATCCCTTGCGGTTTATACTTTCTGCCTACTTAGTAGTGTGTGGTGTGGATCTCGGCTGAGATCCAGTTGCTGCGATAACTGCTTAAAGATAAGTTACTTTTTCCCTTTTGTGGTTTTCCTTTTGGAGTCTCCTGTTCGTCCTTACTCTTGGAGGAACGGGCTTACTCTTTCTTGTGTCACTAGCTGCAGGGTTTTCTAGGGTGCATTTATTATTAGGTTCCTGTGTATGAACTCTCCTACAACCCAGGGTTGTTCATACTGGTAGTCAGTCAGGGCCTAGTTTCAGGGTTCCCTGCAGGAGGTGACCGTTTCCCTGGTTTTGGTCTGTTCCCTTCCCTCGTACGCTGGGTGTGGCTATTCCCTCCACACCAGAGCATGACACTGGGAGCTGCGATAGTGCCACCCCCGTCATTGAACCCCTCAGATGCCACATTCATACATGATCGCGGCATCTGAGTGTAAAAACAGTGTAAAATAGACATTAAAAAATACATTAAATCAAACTTACCTCCTCCATTTGCTCGCGACGGGCCGGGCGCCGCCATCTTGCTTGAAGATCTGGATCGAAATCTCGTGGTCATACGTCACTACGCGTGGGATTTCGCCCTGGATCTTCAATCAAGATGGGCGGCTGGCAGCCCGTCGCGAGCAAATGGAGGAGGTAAGTATGAATTTTTTTTGTTTTTTACACTATTTCAGGATAAATCGATTCGCCGACACGATGTACAAGGAAATTCGGCTTTGAGACGAATTGAATTTATCCTGAAATTCGGATTGAGTTCCACTTTGTGGGATTCGATTCGCTCATCTCTAGTCATAATCTTATGAAGCAGTTGTCTAAACAAATTTTGGAATACCAAGGCTGATGACAACACATCAGAAAAAAAATTCAAGGCTCTTTAAAATTAATGAGGATGAACGCACGTGTATCTATTCACATATAAATGCAGCAAAGACTAGAAGAAAGATGTTTGGAACATTAACTGCCTATTGTTGGTAATCTTTGTACAAATTACATCCTGACAATTTTTATAACAATGTATCTGTATTCAGAAGTGAAAAAGAAGATGAAGAAAAAAACTGAATCTATGTTTCTATAAGCACTTCACCATTCAGAATCTAAACCTTGAACGTTTGAGTGTTGCAGCATGTGGGAATTAGACGTGATATTTGGTAATTGTCATAGCTTGTCATGTTCTAACTGATCTTTGTATTTTCCTAAAGACAAACATAACTGTACACTTTTTTTTACTGACAAAGTCTAGTGCTGTGTCTACCTTCTTGGCAACATGACAGGTACTTAAGACCCAACACAAGAAATATTGTCAGCCATGCATATCAATTATATTTTATTTTCAATAAGGTCCTTTGTTCAGATTTTTTGACTGGTTGGTGTATGTTTAAGAACAGGGAGAATAGAACTGAATTGTGCTCTGCAGTTTAGTCTGATGGGTATGCATATTATAGCTAAAAATGTAAGGGGCAGTAGGAGATTTATCATAAGGGAACTTTTTTTTTTGCTTTAGCTTCCATTGTCGTAACTGCTAATTGTTTGATAAATTTGCATGTTTAAAAACAACACTTTTATCTAGAGATGTTACTCCATGTTTTAAAAAAAGTTGCATTTGTTAAATCCTACATATACGGTACTATTCATAAAGTCAACCAGGCTCACTTTTCAAAAGTAGAGACAATGGTGTACACAAAAAAGTTAAAAAAAAAATGTGTGCAAAAAAATATGATTGTGTCCCCTCCTATCCCTTGGTTGAACTTTTCAACTGTATTAACTATGTAACTAAATTTATGGCTTTTTTTTAGCCCAGAAGCTAGTAGTAGTAGTTGTAGTAGTAGTAGTAGTAATAGTAGTAGTAGTTATAGTAGTAGTATTAGAGTTGATTTTTTGAGACTGACAAATGAGCAGGAAGAGACAAGATGCACGTTACATTTCACATAAAATGTTTCTGGTTTTTTTTATTTATTTTTTTAAGATAGATGTCATATAGCTATATAAATAGTATGTTGGCAATGCATATTTATTATCAAGATTAGGGAAAATAAAAAGAATACTTCCTATACAAAGCATTTTAGGGGAGGCTTTCATGCTTTGTTCTGATGGTTTCTAATTCCATTTTTGGAAATTGCTCCTGTAAAGAGCTATATAATGGTCATCTACTGCAGCCTACACCCAGGGTCATAGTGTTGACATAAAAGATAAATATAGTACAGTACAGTATATTTGCATTAGCAAAATCTTAAAGGGGTTGCTCAGCTAATACATATTGATGACTTATCCTCAAGATAGGTAATTAAAATCTGATTGATGGGGGTCCAACTCCTGTACCCCCACTGATCAGCTGTTTCATGAGAAGGCGGTTCTCATACGATCACATATTGATGATCTATGCAGAGGATACCATAGATCATAAATATGTACAGTACCCGTTTAACAGTAAAGATTGTCTAAGACTGATTAATGTTGGCTGAATTTACCAATTTTTTACCAATTGAAATGTTACCTTGGCTGCTCCTGCACTTTGTTGCCTCACTCTTTCTATTAGAAAATTACTAGAGATGAGCGAGCACTAAAATGCTCGGGTGCTCGTTATTCGGGACAAACTTTTCCCGATGCTCGGGTGCTCGTTTCGAGTAACGAACCCCATTGAAGTCAATGGGAGACTCGAGCATTTTTGCAGGGGACCAAGGCTCTGCCTAGGGAAGGCTGGGTTTAAACCTGGAAACCTCAGAAAATGATGGAAACACCACGGAAATGGACAGGAAACAGCAGGGGCAGCATGCATGGATGCCTCTGAGGCTGCCTAATCCCACCATTACCCCAAATTCTCCTGCAACAGCCAGGTGGTTACCCTCATGGCAATTGTGCTCACCCAGACCAAGAAAGGCGAAGCACATGCCCATAACATGTTAGTAAAGCACCCAACTAGGTGCAACGAAGGTCCATCACCCATGCCCATGCTGGCACTGCCCTCCTATCCCCAGCCACACGATGCAGGCATAAGCCTGACACAGCATGGCAGTGACACCAACAAGTGACCAAGTTAGATGAGGTAGCAGGTGAGCCACCCAAAAATTTAGCCTGACGCAGCATGGCGGTGAACACAGAGTGACTGAGTGACACTGCGGGAGCAGGCAAACCACAAACATTTTTCGTGGCCCTGTATGGCGGCGGTGACAACAGAGTGACTGAGTTAGTATGCGGTAGCTGGTGAAGCACCCAAAAATTTAGCCTGACACAGCATGGCGGTTACACCACCAATGACTTTGTCTGACTGAGAATGCAGTGAAATGGCTTTTGTTGAGCCTCCAAAAACTTTTTTCTTTTCGGAGTACATAAAGTCGACCCTCAGAAATTTTTTTTTTTTTAAATGTCGGTACTTGCGCCTCCTGAAAAATTGTTTTGGACTGTATGTTTGACTCTCCTGAAACATGGTTTTACACGGTCTGTAGTTGACACTGCGGAAAAATTGTTTAGAGAGAGGGCCTGTAGGTGGACCTCGGGAAAAATTGTTTAGAGAGACGTCCTGTAGGTGGACCTCTGGAAAAATTGTTTGGAGAGAGGGCCTGTAGGGGTCCCTCCAGAAAAATTGTTTAGAGAGAGGGCCTGTAGGTGGACCTCCGGAAAAATTGTTTAGAGAGAGGGCCTGTAGGGGGCCCTCCAGAAAAATTGTGGTAAAAGAGTGCCAGTTGGCCCTCTAAAAAATTGCGTTTTTTGGGTCAGCGTTAGGCAAAGACGACAAGGAGGAGGAGGAGTACAAGGAGTAGAGAAGAGGAATCGGATACATAAGTAATGTTAATCTTTAGCTGCTTTCCCCCGGAGGAGATTTGAATTCCGGTGAAATCCAGGCTTTGTTCATTTTAATAAGCGTCAGCCTGTCAGCGCTGTCAGTTGACAGGCGTGTACGCTTATCGGTGATGACGCCACCAGCTGCACTGAATACCCGCTCTGACAACACGCTAGCAGCAGGGCAGGCCAGCACCTCCAAAGCGTACAGCGCCAGTTCAGGCCACGTGTCCAGCTTTGAAACCCAGTAGTTGTATGGAGCAGAGTGATCGCTACGGACGTTGGTATGGTCAGCTAGTGCACCAGGGCCTGTTGATATTGATTCACTCTCATACTCCTTTCCTCTACATGGATGAGTGGAAAGGTTCTGCTTGTACCGTGGGTCCCAGGAGAGTAAACACCCAGTAATCGGTGTTTAAAAATATGCTTTTAACGCGAGGGTCACGGGATAGGCAGCCTAACATGAAGTCTGCCATGTGCGCCAGAGTCCCAACACGCAAGAATTCCCTCTCCTCACTGGCCTGACTCTCCATTTCCTCCTCCTCCTCTTCAGCCCATACACGCTCAAGAGTAAAGAAGGACGGAGCACTGGTACACTCTTCTGTCTCGCCGACATTCTCCTCCTCTTCCTCCTCATCCCCCCTCCTCCGATACGCACTGAGAAACAGACCGGAGGGTGCTCTGGCTATCAAGCGACATATCTTCCTCCACCATCTCTTGTGACAAGCGCAAAGCATCCGACTTCATGCTGAGCAGTGAGTTTTTCAACAGGCAAAGCAGCGGGATGGTGGGGCTGATAATGGCGGCATCGCCGCTGACCATCTGTGTTGACTCTTCAAAGTTGGTCAACACCTGGCAGGTATCAGACATCCACGTCCACTCCTCATTGTAGACTTGAGGAATTTGAGTGACCTGACTACCAGTTCTGGTGGAAGTTGACGTCTGGCAGTCTACAATCGCTCTGCGCTGCTGGTAAACTCTGGATAACATGTTTAATGTCGAATTCCATCTTGTGGGCACGTCGCACAACAGTCGGTGAGCGGGCAGTTGTAGGCGGCGCTGCGCTGCCCTGAGAGTGGCAGCATCTTTGGTCAACTTGCGGAAATGCGCACAGATGCGATGCACCTTGGTGAGCAAATCAGACAGATTGGGGTATGTCTTGAGGAACCGCTGAACTATGAGATTGAACGCGTGGGCCAGGCATGGCACATGTGTCAGTCTACCGAGTTGCAGAGCCGCCATCAGGTTACGCCCGTTGTCACACACAACCATGCCTGGTTTGAGGTTCAGCGGTGCCAGCCACAGATTGGTCTGTGCCATGATGCCCTGTAACAGCTCTTGGGCGGTGTGCCTTTTGTCACCTAAGCTCAGCAGTTTGAGCACCGCCTGCTGGCGCTTACCCACGGCAGTGCTGCTGCGCCTGGAGCTACTGACTGAAGGCACCGTGCCCACGGATGGTAATTCGGAGGAGGAGGTGGAGGAGGAGGAGGGGTCAGAGAAGGAGGCATAGTACATCTGAGAGACCGTGACAGAGGTAGGCCCCGCAATCCTCAGTGTGGGCAGTACATGAGCGGCCCCAGGGTCAGACTCGGTCCCAGCCTCCACCAAGTTAACCCAATGTGCCGTCCGTGATATATAGTGTACCTGCCTGGCAGCACTTGTCCACGTGTCCGTGGTTAGGTGGACCTTCTCAGAAACAGCGTTGGTCAGGGCATGGATGATGTTCTGTGACACGTGCTGGTGTAGGGCTGGGACGACACATCGGGAAAAATAGTGGCGGCTGGGGACCAAATACCGAGGGGCAGCCACCGCCATGAGGTTGCAAAAGGCCTCAATCTCTACCAGCCTATAGGGCAGCATCTCCAGGCTCAGCAATTTGGAGATGTGGACATTGAGGGCTTGGGCATGTGGGTGGGTGGAACTGTATTTCCTTTTGCGCTCCAGCGTCTGCTGTAAAGACAGCTGAACGCTGCGCAGGGACACATTGGCGGACGCTGTGGAGGATTGTGTAGGCGAAGGTGTGGTTTTCCGGCGGGCGCTTGTGCCGGGGTCCTGGGCAAGGGGTTGACTAGCAGAGGCAGCGAGTGACACAGGGGAAGGAGCAGTGGTGGGACCCGCAGGAGGTGAACGGCCTTGGTTCCATTGAGTGGAGTGTTTAGCACTCATATGCCTGTGCATGCTGGTGGTGGTTAGGCTAGTAGTGATGGCACCCCTGCTGATTCTGGTGTGGCACAGGTTGCACACCACAGTCCGTCGGTCATCCTCAATTTCTTTAAAGAACCTCCAGACTTGCGAACATCTAGGCCTCACCACGGGAGCTTCACTACGTGAAACAGTTGCTGCTGATGCACCAGCTCTGGCCCTGCTTCTCCCTCTGGCCACACCACTGCCTCTTACAACCTGTTCTGGTGCAGCACTCGCCTCCGCCTCAGAAGCACTGTCTTCACTCGTCTTATCAACCCAGCTTGGGTCAGTCACCTCGTCATCCTCCGATTCCTCAGTCTGCTCCCCCCTCTGACTTCCTGCCCTGACAACAACTTCACCACTGTCTGACAACCGTGTCTCCTCATCGTCCGACACCTCTTTACAAACTTCTTCCACTAAGTCAACAATGTCATCATTATCACCCACAGACTGCGACAGTTGGAAAACTTGGGCATTGGGAAAGAGGTCAGCAGCAACCTGAGAAGAGGTTTGTGACTCTGGGAAGGGTCCAGAAAACAGTTCCTCAGAGTATACCAGATCGCATTCCAAATTTTCCTGGGAGGGGGTAGACTGGGGGGAAGGAGGTTGAGGTGGAGGAGCCAGAGGAGTGCTCCCTTGGGTAACGTGGGTGGACTGCGTGGAAGACTGACTGGTGGACAAATTACTTGAAGCATTGTCCGCAATCCACGACATCACCTGTTTGCACTGTTGTGGTTTCAACAGTCCTCTACCACGTGTCCCTGTAAGTTGAGACATGAAGCTAGGGAGGGTAGCTCTGCGGCGTTCCCCTGCTCCCTGATCAGCAGCTACTGTCTCACCCTGCCCAGGACCACGGCCTCTGCCCCCTGCAGTAATTGAATGCCCACGCCCTCGTCCTCGACCCTTAGCCCTGGGGTTCAACATTTTCTGTATATAAGTGTAGTATATATAAAAAAAAAAAAAAAACGGGCCTGCTATACTTAAACCCACAAACTTGTTCAATCTGAACAAGTTAATATATAGGTGGATAAGTTAGATGAAAATTACGTATGTTATTACGTACCGTGCAGTACTGAAACTATTAGATTAGGCAGACTTGGTCTGCTTAAGTGCAACCCAGACAAATGTCGCACAGAGATTTTTGTAATGTAGCTGTATCAGTGAGATCAAAAGACCTTTTTTAATTATGTGACGTACAGAATGGGTCACCTGGACAGAAAATACGAATTGTGCTTTGTATATAGGTGGATAAGTTAGAGCCAAATTACGTATTTTATTATGTACCGTGCAGTATGGAGCAATTACACTGAAACTATTAGATTAGGCAGACTTGCTCTGCTTAAGTGCAACCCAGACAAATGTCGCACAGAGATTTTTCTAATGTAGCTGTATCAGTGAGAGCTAAAGACCTTTTTTAATTACGTGACGTACAGAATGGGTCACCTGGACAGAAAATACGGATTGTGCTTTGTATATAGGTGGATAAGTTAGAGCCAAATTACGTATTTTATTACATACCATGCAGTATGGAGCAATTACACTGAAACTATTAGATAAGGCAGACTTGGTCTGCTTAAGTGCAACCCAGACAAATGTCGCACAGAGATTTTTGTAATGTAGCTGTATCAGTGAGAGCAAAAGACCTTTTTTAATTACGTGACGTACAGAATGGGTCACCTGGACAGAAAATACGGATTGTGGTTTGTGGTGACTGGACAGCTGAACTGTGACACACAGAATGGTTCCACACAGCTGTATGAAATGGATTTGTATCACTGAGATAAAACAACAAAAAAAATATTTTATTTTTTTAAATTTTTTTTTAACATGACGTGCAGAATATATCAGAGAGCAAACTCAGACCCTGCTGACTGTGGCTATAGTGACTGCAACCCAGACAAATGTCGCACAGAGATTTTTCTAATGTAGCTTTATCAGTGAGAGCAAAAGTCCTTTTTTAATTACGTGACGGACAGAATCGGTCACCTGGACAGAAAATACGGATTGTTCTTTGTATATAGGTGGATAAGTTAGAGCAAAATTGCATATTTTATTACGTACCGTGCAGTATGGAGCAATTACACTGAAACTATTATATTAGGCAGACTTGGTCTGCTTAAGTGCAACCCAGACATATGTCGCACAGAGATTTTTCTAATCTAGCTGTATCAGTGAGAGCAAAAGACCTTTTTTAATTACGTGACGTACACAATGGGTCACCTGGACAGAAAATACGGATTGTGCTTTGTATATAGGTGGATAAGTTAGAGCCAAATTACGTATTTTATTACATACCGTGCAGTATGGAGCAATTACACTGAAACTATTAGATTAGGCAGACTTGGTCTGCTTAAGTGCAACCCAGACAAATGTCGCACAGAGATTTTTGTAATGTAGCTGTATCAGTGAGAGCAAAAGACCTTTTTTAATTACGTGACGTACAGAATGGGTCACCTGGACAGAAAATACGGATCGTGGTTTGTGGTGACTGGACAGCTGAACTGTGACACACAGAATGGTTCCACACAGCTGTTTGAAATGGATTTGTATCACTGAGATAAAAAAAAAAAAAAGTTTTTTTGTTGTTTTAACGTGACATGCAGAATATATCAGAGAGCAAACTCAGCCCCTGCTGCTGTGGCTATATTGACTGCAACACAGAGAAATGTCGCACAGAGATTTTTGTAATGTAGCTGTATCAGTGAGAGCAAAAGACCTTTTTTAATTAAGTGACGTACAGTATGGGTCACCTGGACAGAAAATACGGATTGTGGTTTATGGTGACTGGACAGCTGAACTGTGAAACACCGAATGGTTCCACACAGCTGTATGAAATGGATAAAACAATAATAAAAAAAAAATGTTATATATGGCGATAGCTGCACTACTAGTGCCAGCCAGCCAAGCCAGGAGACAAAAAAAATGTCTTGTAGCCCTTAGAAGGGCTGTTGGGTTCTTTTGAGATCACTCCTGCCTAATAGAGAACTAAATCCTGGCCCTAACACTCCCTGAAACGCAGCAGATCTGTTCCTAACGCCATCCAGGCAGCGACTGAGCCGAGCACCGCGGGCAGTCACTAGTATATTTCAGGGTCACCTGATCAGGCCAGCCAACCCCTGCTATCTGCATGTAAGGGCCCCACGTGATGCTGGGTGTACGGCAGAGTCTCCTGGCTTGTGATTGGCTGAGTTTATCGGCGCCAAAAATTCAAAATGTGGGAGATGCCATTTCCTCGAGCATGGCGAGATACTCGTCCAAGCAGCGAGCACTTACGAGTACCCTAATAATCGAACGAGCACCAAGCTCATCTCTAAAAATTACTCATTGAACAACTACTACTATCATTTTTGCCTTCACTACCACTACCCTTCTCTCCTTGCTCTTTGTGCATCTGTTAATTAGCTTCTCTTGTGCTTCTGACCTCATTTGCTTGCCTGAACAATTAAGATCCTAGAGTGCAAATTCTATGCTAAGATGTTTGTTCTCTATGGTCTGCCAATGTACAGACCTTTACCTGTTTACCATTGTGATCATCTGCTGCCACCTCTGACCTCACACCTGTTTTTCTTGTGTGCATGAACTCTGCCTGCGCTGGCCTCATCCTGTTATTGACTTGCACCAGTGCCTCTGACCCCCAAGGGTCAGCTGTCAACCATACCAGGACTGTTCAAAGCAGGAGAAGCCTGGTGGCTTCCCTGCAGCAAAGTCCAGATCCCTGTACAGGGGTTAAAGGATGAATACCATGAGACTGCCAGGATAATGTCTAGGTTTAGGCCAAAGTTAAACCAGTTGGTCGACACAGCGATTCAACATCCACTGCTGTAACAGAAGACAAACACTGACAAAAGACTCTAGTGGCAGCCAACTCTCCCTATTTGCAACAAATGCACATCTACATGAAATTTGGAGGGGTCAAGAGAGATAGTTGTTGGTCAAAGGTATATATATATATTAGTGTTGAGCGAGCACCTCTGTGCTCGTATGCTTGGGTGCTCTGGCCGAGCACTGGGGGTTGCTCGAGTGCTCGGCCGAGCCCCTGAGCATAATGTTAGTCAATGGGACTAAACTAGGCACCCCCCGCTCGGAAGAGGGGAGGGTGTCTGGTTAATAGAAAAAGGTCAGAATCGCGACTTCTCCTCTTTTACTCCTTTCACTCGTAAAAGTATGCTAATTAACTGAATTTGTATGCATTAGCGCACAATGCGTACCAATTAGCATACAAATGCTAATTCGTATTAGTGTACAAAATGCATACGCATTAGTGTACAAATGCGTACCCATTAGCATTCAAATTCATACGCATTCGCGTACAAATCAATATTACAGTCCGGGGAAGAGACTCGAACATTGCGCTCGAGTACACTCGGTGTTCGGCCGTACACCGAGCGGACCCGAGCATAGGCATGCTCGGCCGAACAGCGAGTTCGGCCGAGCTCGCTCGCTCAACACTAATATATATATTCTTTACTTCTTACCAATTTAATCCTCAGGTAAGTGTATGATTAATCAAAAAATTATGAAAAATGCCCCCAGCTAGCAGACAAAAGGATGAATAAAGCAAAATATAAACTAATTTATCACCAAAAGGAAAAAAAGAAGCCAATATGCAAAAATATGGATCTTAAATATACAGCCCATAATATTATTTATGCCTTAGTAAAATCTTTGTGTGCATCCAGTTTTTCTGTTCCCTCTTAGAAACCTTGGGATTCTAAAATTAGGCTGCCCTTACTCTTGGCAGAGATCTACAGTAGCCGATTAGGAATCGTAAATGTATAAAAAGAAGCCTAGTGTATCATGATGCATAAAATATTCAACTCCCAATATTATATTATAATTTATGCAAGTGTATAACTTTTGCCTACTTAAAGTAAGCTTACTAGATGTGCTGGACTGAAATTTGTGGTATGACCTTCGTACTGCCATTCTGACATTAAGGAAACACCAGGATGAGGTATCATACAGACAAGGCAGTTGGGGGGGACGGAGACAAAGGCGGCACTCTGTACGGTATAATCCTTGTAGTCAATAATGCATTTAATTCTTGATGTTAAAAGGATTGTTCTGAATTTGAAAATGATCTACTATCCACAAGTCAGGGGATAACTTACTGATCGCTGCATATCCGACTGCTCATACCCTTTCTGATCCAGAGAATGGGGAAGCAAGCAATTCTAGAGAGGGAGATTAGTGCTAATATGCAAGTATAATAAAACGTAGCATTTAATCACTATATATTAAAATAAGTGATCAAAACAAACAGACAAATACATGCGGTATAAACGCAAGAAAAACTAGAACAGTCTTACCAGTTGCTCACACAACGTGTAGTGCTTCGTTGTAGAATAAGTAGAAACTGAAATCTCTGATACTGAAAGAGAGAGAGTTACCAAAGGCAGGAATAGAGGACGAGGTGGTAGAACTCGATCTAGAGGTAGAGGTGCATACCAGTCAGACAGGACCAACTCCCAACATTTTTTAGATCAGGAAAATACATATCTACTACGCAGCAAAACCACACCTCCCCAACCGTAACTGAGGATCCCAATAACCAAGGGAGACAAGTGGTGAGCCTGTCCTCTCGTACATTATCGGCTTCTGAGATTTCAGTTTTAAAACGTGGGCTATCTTTTGTGCCAACCACCGATTTCAACCTGTTTGCCTGGGTCAAGGATCTTAATTTGTTCACGAGGAAACTACACTGGCACAAACACTTCCAAACACAGAAACGGAGAGAGTGTCGTGATCTAGGCATTCCGGTTGAAATTTTGGAGGACGTCAAACTGTTGTTTGACTTAAGTAGTGAACCCACTAGTATTAAAGGGAAAGGTCCATTCACTGCCTTCAAAAATAAGAGTAGTAAAATGCCTCCCCAGGGTGATATATCCTGCATTGACGTGTTTCTGAAAAACACGGCGAGGGACCTTACTTGTCTTCATCCTTCACCTAGATATCAGAACTGTAGTAGGTCTGAACGTTTGGCCATTCACAGCTTGGGAAAGGATCGGTCCATTACCATCAAGCCTTCTGACAAAGGAGGGAATGTGGTGGTGATGGACGCATCCCAGTACAAAGTTATGTGTCTTACGTTACTGAATGACAGAGAGAGTTATGAACTTCTTGATAAGGCTCCCATTGCACAGTACCGGGTGGAATTGGGTGAGATTTTATCTAGAGAAAGGTCCACCAAATTAATCAGTCAGGAGGAGTTTGACTATCATCATCCCTCCCACCCTGTGACCCCTACTTTTTACTGTCTTTCCAAGGTACATAAGGGGGTCTCCCCTCTCAGAGGCCGCCCGATTGTATCTGGAGTGGGCAACCTATCAGAACGTGTCGGTATGTATGTTGATACAATTCTAAGACCTTTCGTGCAGTGTCTTCCTTCATACATTCGCGACACGGGTGACCTACTCCTACGCCTGGAGAGTATCACAATTGAGGACAATTGGTGGTTGGCCTCTATAGACGTAGAGGCTTTATATTCCTCAATCCCACATCAGGTGGGTTTGAGTGCGGTTCAACATTTCCTTCAAGCTAGGGGTCAACATCTGGTGAAACATAACCAACTGGTCCTCGAGTTTCTCCAATTTGTTTTAATGAGAAATTACTTTTTGTTTGATGGTGGTTTCTACCACCAGCTCAGGGGCACTGCCATAGGCAGTTTTTGTGCACCATCTTATGCAAATTTGCTCCTGGGCTGGTGGGAGGAGACTATGGTCTTTGGTGATACCCCACTTCAGGGTGTGGCGGAGGTTGTCCTCTGGTCCCGCTTCATTGAAGATATCTTTGTCATATGGAGCGGAACCAGGGAGGGGTTCTGTAACTTGGTTGAACAACTTAATGTGAACACTATTAACCTTAAGTTCACATATGAAATTGAAAGGGACCAACTACCATTTCTGAACATCTGCATTTAGAAATCTGACACAGGACTTTTGGACACCACTATCTTTCGAAAACCAACAGCTACAAATTCATTCTTGAGATGGGAGAGCAGCCATCCCATCCCATTGAAACGGGGTATCCCAACAGGACAATATCTCAGACTGAGACAAAACTGTTCTACTGAACAGAAATTTATCCACCAAGCCAAAGGTGTGAGAACACGGTTCCGTGAACAGGGATACCCTGATTCAGTTTTGAGAACAGCCTATCAAAAGGCATGTGTTCGCGCCCGCAGCACCCTACTGTCCCCTACTACTAGCACCAATGACCAACAGAAGATTATTATATTGATTGGATCCTACAATACTAGATCTTCTAAGGTTAGGGAGATAATCTCACAACATTGGGATATTCCCCTTATGGATCTCGATCTCTGTGAAGTCATTGGCCCACAACCATCCATCACATTTAGACGGGGCAGAAGCCTCAGGGACTCCCTGGTACACAGTCATTTTGTCCCAGAAAGTACCCCCCGTACATGGCTGGAAAACAAAACTGTGGGGTGTTACAAGTGCGGCCACTGTAGTTTTTGTGGCTATCTGTCTACCACCAAGACGTTTAAAGGCAATGTAACCAATAAGATTTTTCCAATTCGTAATTTTGTGAATTTTTGTTCAAAAGGGGTGATCTACTTGATTAACTGTGAATGCGGTGTCCAATATGTCGGAAAAACTCGCAGGGAACTGCGTCGTCACATGGGTGAACATCTCAGCGATGTACGCATTAAGAAAGATACCCCTGTGGCCCGACACATGACTGAGATACATAATGGAGATTGTAAAAAACTGACATTTATCAGTATTGAAAAAGTCCCCTGTTCACTAAGAGGAGGAAATTGGGACAAGAAAATCCTCCAGAGGGAAACCTGGTGGATTTTCACTTTACAGACTGCAAGCCCCCCTCTAGGCTTGAATGAGCAGCTGAACTTTAGTTGTTTTTTATAAACCGTGTGTGATGCATGCTTGCACTGTAATGTGATAGGTGTGATATGTGCTCTGCATCTCATCTGGATGCTTGTGACATGTGGTCTGCACCTTGACATGCCACATGCGAGACCTGTTGTGTATCCTTATATGCTTATTCCATTCTTTGTTTGAAAGTGACACCTTCTTCCCGTTCTGTTTATTACATCCATTTATGATTTACTGGGACTTCTATGTATCCCGGTTTTATGCTAATGATCCTAGCCGACAGTCCTGCCCTTAAATATCCCTACTTTTCAGTGGTATATTTATTTTGCGATTTATATGTACATATTGGCATATTCTGCTTTATTTTGCTGCTGGATAGCATAGAACATCTATCGGCAGGGGGCAGGGTGTGGGCGTCTCCGCTGTTGTTTTTGCTTAGCAGTGGAGACGATGCGCGCACTCTCCCAGGCCGGCTTCTTTCCCTCCCATCCTGTATCAGGTGACCAGCTGGGAGTGGGAGGCCCCGAGCATCATGCTCGTGGCTTAGCCTCTCCTCCCAGAAGTAGTAGGAGGAATTGGCATCCGCGTGCCTATATCATTATGGTGAGTCCAGTAGTCCTTGCGGTCTGACATTACTATAAGCCCACCAGCGCTACTGATATGTAGAGGTTTATCACTAGCTTCCTCTGTAACAGGGCTAGGGCTGGTTGAGTGAGCCTTTTTGCCCCAACGTATTTTGTGATTTATATTTGTTGCTTTATATACTCCTGCAACTAGACATTGATGGTATTTTGCCACACTTTGATCTGATAGGCCCCCTGTCCCCTGATGATTCTAGGGCCGTATATTAGATGAAACACGTTGGGACATTTTGATTATCGTTTTTGTGCCACTATTTTCCCTTTGCATTAGGGATTATTAGGGCATTTATATTAGGGTCAGGTTCCGGACAGGGCCACCCTTGTCAGGGCAATGACTCCATATTTAGGAGGCTTTTAGGGCAAAATAGTCCTGGCAAGGGTGTATTAGGGACAGTGTTACATCATCTGTCTCTCTCTACCCATCCGGTCCCACTGAACCTGCCTTATTCTACAACGAAGCACTACACGTTGTGTGAGCAACTGGTAAGACTGTTCTAGTTTTTCTACCGCATGTATTTGTCTGTTTTGGCCACTTATTTTAATATATAGTGATTAAATGCTACGTTTTATTATACTTGCATATTAGCACTACCCCCTCTCTAGAATTACTTGCTGTTACAATTTTGGGCAGTGTTGTGCGGAGGCAGGCTTGCCAGTCCACCTTTTGTACCACATTTTGTGTATTTTTCCAGAGAATGATGGTTCTGTTCCCCTAATGTGATGTAGGGACAAGTTATTATTATTTATTTATTTTAAAGTGCCATTAATTCCATGGCACTGTACATCCAGCCAGGGTTACACAAATATAAAATACAATAAACAATTATAACAGACTAGTACAGAGGGGTAGAGGACCCACCCCGCAAGAGCTTACAATCTATAAGTTGAGCATGTGCCCCTCCATTCATTCTCTATGGGACAACTGGAAATACCCAAGTGCCGTACTCAGCTATCCCCTCTGGATTGGGGATAACTCCTAAAATTTGCACCACCCCTTTAATGGTCAGCATGAGCAGAACATGTAAAATTGTAAGGAGAATGCCCATGTTGCAGTTGTCTAGATAAATACCTTAAAATAGCCCCTTGGTTTGGCAATAAATCAGATCCCTGGCAATCTCTGTTTAGTTGGGGCTCTTTTTCCACTCTTAAGCTCTTTTATTATTCTTTTAAAATCTCTTACACTCAATAAGTTCTCTGCTTTAAAACGTTGTACTTGATGGGAAACAAGAGACTTTTATTTAAAGAAGTAAAATAAGTGCCAGACTACTATCAGTTATTAAAGGGGTTGTCCGGGCTTTTGTCCATAGCATTAGCTCCAGAATACCTCATATTTCTATGGCATTTTGTGCTTTATCTGGTTGCCAGTGTGGCGTTGTATGTATTTTTCTTTCCTTGTGCATTTAGCCATAGCAACGTGCACCTGCGCACTGGGATGTGCTGACTAAAATTCCCCTTTTTTTCTTTGTAAGTTTGTACTGGAGGTGTGGCTACTCCATTTGGTCATGCACTCCTGACTAGCCCTGTCTCCCCTATAGGCTGATTTTAATTAGTGTAACTATAAAGCCGAGTGGACTCGGCATGCATGTTGGTAGCTGCATCCCTGTATTAGTGGAGGCATTTGAAGCACCATAAATGGCAAAAGGCAGAGGGAATCCAGCATGCATGTGGAACCAACACCCCCTGATTATACGGAAGCCAAGGTTGGCACATAACAGGTTGGAAACAGTGTTAGGTTCCCGTTCTACAGAGATCACCTTGATGATTTGGTGGACGGGCCCAGATAATTTTGTACAAAATGTATTTGCCAAGAATCTCTAATTTACTAAACAAGCATAGCATTAGCTCCAGAATACTTCATATCTCTATGGCATTTTGTGCTTTATCTGGTTAGCATTGTGCCGTTGCATTGTATGTATTTTCCTTTCCTTGTGCATTTAGCCATAGCAATGTGCACCTGCGCACTGGGATGTGCTCACTGAAATTCCCCTTTTTTTCTTTGTAAGTTTGTACTGTAGGTGTGGCTACTCCATTTGGTCATGCAATCCTGACTTGCCCCGTCTGCCCCATAGGCTGATTTTAATTAGTGTAACTATAAAGCCGAGTGGACTCGGCATGCATGTTTGGTATCTGCATCCCTGTATTAGTGGAGGCCTTTGAAGCACCATAAATGGTAAAAGGCAGAAGGGACCCAGCATGCATGTGGAACCAACACCCCCTGATTATACGGAAGCCAAGGTTGGCACATAACAGGTAGGCAATAGTGTTAGGTTCCCGTCCTACAGAGATCACCTTGACGATTTGGTGGACAGGCCCAGATAATTTTGTACAAAATATATTTGCCAAGAATCTCTAATTTACTAAACAAGCTTAGCATTAGCTCCAGAATGCCTCATATTTCTATGGCATTTTGTGCTTTATCTGGTTGACAGTGTGCCGTTGCATTGTATGCATTTTTCTATTGATGACCTATCCTCAGGATAGGTCATCAATATCAGATCGGCTGGGGTCCAATAAACGGCACCCCCACCGATCAGCTGAACGGGTAGACGACACATGCAGTGTTCACGTATCGTTTCCCTTCTCTCTTCTCTCTTCCTGTCCGCTGTTGCTGTCCCATAGACATACAGCAGCGAGCAGGAAGAAAGAAGGGAGATGGCGCGTGCAGTGATTGGTGGAGGTGCCAGGTGTCGGACCCCCATTGATCTGATATTGACGACCATTCCTGAGGATAGATCATCAATAGAAAAAGCCTGGACAACCCCTTTAATGGTGACTATGCATGCAAGACCCAAGAAGCACTGAATCTCAGGATTGGAGATGATCTCATATTTTGTCTTTAGATAAAGACAAAGGAAGCAAAGATGAATAGGTGTGGGCAGGTACTGTACCCTCTACTTTTTATAATGCAAAGGTCTTGAGACCATTATCAAATGATCACCTGCAACAAAATTATTGAACAAGAAGCATAGTTTGGCCTTACTGTCAGGTTGCTACTCAAGGTCCCTTCCTCTGAGCTACCTTGGAAATGGAATAATGTGCTTTCCCAAATTCTGAATGCTCTCTAATGCTCATTGGACTGGAGAAGTGCGAGGTACTGAATAAAATCAATGGGCTCTCTGGCACTGTCTGATTTTTACATTACAGGCTCAGCCTTATAAGTGATAAGAGGAAGGCCACACACTCCCACCAAGAAAGACTCTATATTATCAATATAAAGTTGAGGAACTCTCAATGAGTGGAGTTATGGTTGAAATGGTTTTCTGGTAAAATTGTCTATATTCTGATCTCAACTACAAAAAAAATGAAAGCCATAAATAAAAAATAGTAAGGATGTATTGGCCTTCATTGTCATGGCCTTCATTGTCAGCCATATCCTCATTAGAACCTAAGTTCTTGATTGACTACAGTTTACCAAGCAATGTTTGCTTAGCAATATCCTCATATTTCTTCTGTTTGTACTCCTAGGGGACACACAATAAATTGAGTAACATGTATTACACCATGTAGGCTGCAGACATGACTACACAATATGTCACACGTTCTTTGAAGTCATATTCTTATTTACTAACTTTACTTGTGTCACTTTTGCTTGGATTACTCGACACCATAGCTTTGCTGTATACAAGAATACAGGACATGATTCAGCTCCGAGTTTTTCTGCAATATCAACACGGTTCCACAGTAACAATAAACATATCTGTTACAGCACTTTCCGCACGGCTGACTCTGCTCAAATCACCTGGAGAGTAATTGCTACAAGTTCCCTTTTCCAATACACCCAAGAGGTTTTTTGTGTATTTATTTTATACAATGCGTGTGACTGTTCTTCCATGTAACAATTTAATGTCCCCTTCAGGATCCCTGACCTTTGTGTCTGTTCAAATTTCCTGAACCGCGAATAACCAAATAAAGAATATTTCACAGGGTTTCTGAGGAGCGTGAACAGCACCATTTGACACAAACAGAAAATATTGTCTGCTACCGTTTTGCTAAACCACTGAGAAAATTCAGAGACATTCATGCCAAATAACATTGCAAAACTTAGGTCTTCTACCATCAGAACAAGCCACATCTACTGAAGACTGTAAGCGTATGTACCCTGGGGAGACATGAAAAAGTTATTACATTGGCTTTCTCTACTGCTGACATTTCGATCATGTCGGAGAGCTGAGCTCCTATTTCCAGCAAGAATTTGGAAACATTTATGTTGAAGTCACAATGGTCCATGACCAAGGTGTGCTCTGGTATATTGTAGGTTCCTGAGGGATGCATTATAAAAATAATGGTGGCATGCACATTTGGATTCTATATATACAAAGGTATTTTCCCCAGGATTCACTGCTGTCATGGGAGAACATCTTCAAGTACACATCACATGATGGAGCCTGTATGGCAGCACAGAGAGGATGCAATAAAGCCTCCATGCACTGCAGTACAGAAGAAGTGCTCAGGGCTTTGATTTGTGCATGTGCAAGGGATCCCCTTGAGAAAGCAACAGCGAAACGTACGTCGGGGCGGAGGTGGCACTGGTCTGTATTATATTATATTTATTTCACCTTACCTTATGTATTTTGAAGTGATTACTCTATGTATAGTGTTTTATATTTATAGCATGAATTGCACTTGCACTTTATCTTGACTTGTGCTGTGTCCAATGTGCCCCTCTTTTTGTGTGTATAGTTACCACCATTGATTTTATCTATTTTCTTGATGAACTAATAAAATATATATTTTTTATATATTGGTGTGCTGCTAGTGATTGGTGTTTCTTCATGGGTCAGACAAACCACATTTAATGGAGAGTTTACTTTGACACACTGCATTTCATCCATCATTTCAGTTTCCTCAGTGAATACAGTGGATACAAATAGTTGAATATTATTTAACAATTCCACTTTCTCCTCTCTCTTCAACTCCTCCCTCATTAACATTTTCAAGTTAAATCTTTTTACCATGTATATATTTAAAATGTTATAGTTGGTTTTAATTTCCTTGGCAGTGACTCCCTCTGCCTCCTTATAGTTTTAGTGCTTTGCTACCTTCCTGTTTTGCTTTCTTTTTGTTATTTATTACCCCCTTTATATTTTTATTTATCCACATAAGTTATTCCCTGTTTCTATTTTATTCTCATAAGGTATATAGCTCTCACAATGAAAGTTTAGAATGTTTTTAAAAATATCTCATTTTGTGGCTGTATTTTTATTTTTCAGGACATTGTCCCAGTTAGTAAGGCTGATGGACTCTCTAAGCTGATAACACTTTTGCGTTTTGGACGTTTTTGAGGTATCCCTCAACCTGCACAACTGTTGTTAGTTATTACTAAGATCTTGTTTCCTTTATGAGATAAACAGGTTTCAGTTTCCCAGTCTATGGCCTCATGCACACGAACGTATTTTGTTTCCGCGTCCGTTCGTTTTTTTGCAGATAGGATGTGGACCCATTTATTTTAATGGGTCAGCAAAAAATGCAGACAGCACACCGTGTGCTATCCGCATCAGTCTGTCCATTCCATAGCCCCACAAAAAAAATAGAACATGTCTTATTCTTGTCCGTTTTGCGGACAAGGATAGTCATTTTTACAATGGATCCGCAAAAAAAAAAGGGAAACACAGATGCCATATGGAACGTTATCCATTTTTTTTGCGGACCGCAAAACACATATGGTCGTGTGCATGTAGCCTATATCTGGGTAGTAAGCTGAAGTCTTTCATAATCATGACCTCATTATGATTTGCCTCCTCATCTATTTCCCTTAGTAGTAGTTTTTCGATAATTGTGGTCTATGTGCCTTATCTGTTACACTAATGAATGAATCTCTCACTACCAGCAGCTTTCTGGTTTGCCCTTCACTCTTGGTCCCCTCTTTACTGGAGCTGCCAATCCCCTGACTGGCAGGAAACGTATCTTGCTGCAGCAGAACTGACATCACTCCAATCTGCCAACTTGGAAAACTTGTTGGGGTGTGTCAGGACTGTTGTGAACGGATCTATAAAAATGTTCCCTTTTAATTGGGAGCAGAAGCAGTACTGTGGGGATGTGGAACGGTAGAAAATTTAGAGGCATGTTGCTTCAATAGTAGAGGCAGCAGAAACAGCATAGCATTGAACAAGCAAGGCAGTAAATCAGATGTCTATGGGTGGTAGTAGTAATAGTAGTGGTAGTAGTAGTAGTAGTGGTACTAGTGGCAGATGCATAGCGTTAATACTGGTGGCAATAGGGGATTAGCATTGAGGAGTAGGAGCTAAAGGCAGTGGTGGCAGCAGCAGCCATATAGTAGATATTGGTAGGAAGGCAGCAGCATGATGGAGGCAGCAGCCTTATGAAACATGATGGTAGGCAGGCATCAACACTGGTATTATGGTGGCAGTGACATAATGAAGGCAGCAGAAACAGCAGCCGTACAGAACACGCTTATAGGCAGGTAGTAGCAGTGGCATGATAGTGGCAGTGGCATGATGGAGGCAGAAGCAGCAGTCATATGGAACATGATGGTGGGCCGGAAGCCAGGTAGAAAGACAGCAACAGTGGCAAGATGGCAATGTCAGTGGCACTGTCAGCAAGGCCAGAGCATGGTTCATTTTGACAAAGTGATGTTTTGGACACTGGAGGAGGAGGACAACTTGGTCACCACATCCCCTACAGCACTGAATCCCCTCTCCAAGTTTACACAGGCCAGATTGTAGATTGGTCTAAAAAAGGGGTGTGGCATGGGCGGTCAAAAGGCAGGACAATAGGAACATCTTATTCCTTTTGTATGCTAGTTTTCGGCATACAAAAATACTCTATGCCAGTAAGTGCGCTGGCGTAGATTTTAGATTGCCGCATGTCCTGCTGGAGGAAGCAACAAAGTTGACCCTTGGGCCATTTTTCCACTGCCTCATTTGCTAAAAGTTGTTCCTTTAGAGGGTAGAGTCTTGACCAAGTTTTCACCCCCAGTAGAAGAGGAAATAATGCCAACTGGGCCCCCTCTGGCCCTCGGCCCCATAGCAGTTGCATACTCTGCCGCAATGGTAGTTACGCCCCCGGTTGGGTGAATGCAACCTTACTCACATGTAGATTATCTTTTGGTATGTCTATGTGACATATCAGGGGGAAAAAAAAAACAGATTTGTCCTTTAAGTTTACTAATTAAATGACTTCTTATTGATGCTGTATACATAAAAAGCCATTTGTCTGTAAATCTCTGGCCAAATGATTGTGTTCAGAATAAAGGAACTATAAAAAGCAAAGCACAAAACTGCATTATAATGGTAATGGTCCTTTCTCTGAAATAAAGACATTAAAGTAAGTGAATGTTTCTGCTCTTGTCAAAAAATGTATGCTTTTATTTTCATTAATCCATGCAATTTTAATATTAGCGATACTTTACACTATACAAAAACTGGATTAACCATTATCCTGCACATATAAGATTACAATCTCAACAAGAGAAGTGAATTAGCTGCATATCTCGCAATAAGCGACTTTAGCTTCCAGTCAACGCTTTAAGTAGTGTGTTAAGTGGGATTGTGCCGGATTAAGACTTTTCTCCTTTGCTGAAGTAAAATGTATTAAATAATTTGCAAATAAAATTGTGAGAAATACAGTGAAACCTCTGAGACAATCACTCAAAAGTGCATTGAAAGTGGTCTCCTTGGGGGTGGCCTCCTCAAAGAAGATGGTCAGTAGACTTCATTTAGCATATAATAGAGTAGCAATACGAGAGGAATTGTGGTCTAGATAGGGAGGTAGCCTTCTCAAAGAGGTGGTCTTTTGGAGAGATTTCACTATAAATATATAAGAGATAAGCAAAATGATTCTACAGTCCAGAATTTCCCATGATTCATTTCAGGTGAATCAGAAAGATCAACACTCAATACTACACTGACAATGTCATCACGCCACCAAAGACCCGGCGCAGACCAACTGCATCATAATGCAGTCAGCCAGGGTACGTAGCAGCAGCAGAGTGGAAGAATGACATGTGCAGGCAGAAGGAGTGAGGTGAGTATTTTGTTATTTTTTAAAATGTTTTAAAATTTGGTTTATGGACACTACTGGGGACACTATATCTAAAGAGGCACTACTAGAGGGGGGCAGGCTATTTTTAAACAGACTACTACTTGGTGGGGGCACTATATTATTTGAATAGGCCTAACTGGGGGGGGGGGCAGTTTATATTAAGTGGTGGCTAATGATGGGTACTATATGTAAATAGTGACTACTGGGTGATATGTAAAGGGGACATTTAACACTAGTATGCGTGTAAAGAATGACAGGCATTCTGCTCCTGTTAATGCAAAATTTTTGGACACTTGTGCAGAACAAGCCACTGTTTCTTATGACACTATTTAAACAGTGGAAGGCTTTCTTCCCCCTATAAGGCATAATATTTGTACGTTAGGTCCCCAAAAACAATTTTTTGGAAGCTTTCTAATGTGAAAAAGCATAGCAATATGTTTTTAAACACGATGTTTGTTAACACCATCAACCATGCATTTACCCATAGCTATATATGTCAGTGTCACTATGACATTATTTGCTGTTACGGTCATTGCATTCAAGAGCTTAAAATGGGGGCAAGCAAAACTTTGTAAAAGAATCAGACATGAAATGTATTTCAAGAAGTCTGCTCATCTCTAGATGGTTCATATCTGCGGTAATTCCTGTAGTCTGTTGTGGGAGGGGAGCAAAATTCCAGCAGCTAGCATGAAGCTCCATTTTTCTGGCAGAGAGACAGCATTAATGCTGGAAATCCACCAAGATCCCATTATAGTAACGGGGATCTGGAGGTGCCTGGTGATGTCCAGGTATGCCAAAATAGACTATGCAGATGTGAACCTACTCTAATGAAGGGTAACATGGGCTGATTTTCGGGCAGATTATTGGGGATGAACATCCCTATGAATATTTGTTCCCAATACTGCCTGTCTAAAGGTGCAGCAGATCACCCGATGGGGTGATCGGGTGAAACAGTCATTTGTGCAACAAGTAAGTTATCACTTTAAGACAAGGCGATCTGCTGCCCAGAAACAATGCAGCTGTATGAGGTTGAGCAATCTCAGCAGTGATCACTCATTCTCATACTGTGGAGGTGATCGCTGCATGTAAATGTAGTACTTTACCCCCACTGAATGACCAGTTGTCGGAAAGGAACACGTCCTTCCCAATAATCACCTGCTCCTCCGCATGTATAAACCCACCATTAGGAAGAACACAGCTGTAAGCCTACTGTTCTTTTAACTCTTGCATGTTTGTCCATTTTCACAACTATTTGTGTTAAGATAGAACAGATATCACATTGTAAAGGCACGATGAGTGACAATCTTCTTACCTCAGCTAAATCTAACAAACTCTACTTGATTATAGATAATTACCGCAAGCCCTTACCATTGTACAGTTGTTGTTCTTTCCCTTAGTATGTAGAGAACAACACCACCCACCATGATAATGCTCATCATTACAGCTCACATCAGCTGACAGTAAAGCTGTTAAACTGAGATGTCACAGTAATATATATTTATCACAGTGCTGCTTGTGAATAGATGTGGGATTTTTATCAAATTGCTTTTTTTTGGTTTTTCAGTTTTGTCCCACCTAAGCTATGTTCTGTGCCTCGGAGCAGATTATGTCTGACGGGAAAGATACTAACTTATACCTGAGTTAAAGGGGATAGGACATCTAAATATTTAAATGTCTAAAAATCTTAAACAAACACTATTTTTATCAAATATTAGGAGCCTGTATGTGAATATTTTAGCACAGTAGGCAGTCTTGCTTGACTTTCTCAGTCAGACCATTCACTATGACCAGAGAGAGAAGGGGATGAATAACTCAATTATAGAATCACACATTACACTGATAAGCGCAATGCTCTTCTGTGGAGATCTTCATAGGCATATCAGGAGAACAAAAGAGCTACCATAATGTTATCCTAATTCAACTAATATACTATTCTACTAGCAGATACCATATTTTCCTTGCATAAGCAGTGATATATATTGTTTTATATCTCTGCGCTGACTGAAAATTAAATTCAAAATATTGTCCTTCTATAGCAAAAATATAGTATAGTATAGTATAGTAGTGCTGAAATGTAAAATAGCAAAAAATCTTAAAGTTTTTTTTTTTCTACAAATATTGGGGGAGATTTAGCAAGATGGACGTTTTCTTTGCTGGTCTTGATAACCTCTGTGCCGCTGGAGGATGCACTTAATTTATGATAATGCCCACACCTTGTCATAAATTAAGCGTATCCCCCAAAATTCCATATGCCAGCTCAAAACTGGTACAGATTTCATCCATAATTTGCACCAAAACGTGTTTAAATGATGATAGGTCTAGTGGAGGAGATGTTCCTGCACACAACACTAACCCCTATTCAGAAAGTAGTGAAGGTGGCATCGAAACAACAAAAATCTTGCACAAATGGTGTTAGAAAAGTAACATACCCAAGGTTTGCGACTTTTTGACTCAAGCTACTGCCAGACTCCTCCTCATGCAAGAACAAATAAATAAGCATGTTGAGAACCAATATGCCAAATCATTTCCCCCCTATATCACACCACCCTTGTTGCACCCAGGGGCTAATTGGCATGAAATAAAATAAAAAGCTTGTTTCCTCCACAATGGGACAGCACAAAGACCATTAGAATTGTCTGACAAGCACACAACTGGCATGTAAGAAGGATTCATCATACGTTATGGTGACAGATTTCCTTTAAGAATAAGCCATCACTATTTCATAAATGCAGGTATGGCTCTTGCCACCTCTATCAATCTGTTGAATCTGTTGAAAAGCTACTAACATGCAGTGACTATCACATCATCTTCATTGATTACCCAGGCACATCGCTGTACCGTACTTACAGATGTCTCTGTGTCTGGTTCTGCAGCTCAGTCTCATTCCCTTGAATTTTGCAGTATAAGACATAGATAGAATAGTACAGTATGTAAGGTGCTGTACCTGAGTAAACATCAAAGGGGGTGCAACACTCAGATTGATGTGGACTCTTCTTTCAACAGATATTCAGGGTGCTGGGGGAAGGACTTCTTACTGATCAAAAGTTGATGTCCTACCCTAAGGAAAGGCAATCAATATTAAAGTCCTGGATAAACAACCTTTCCTTTCTCTTTCTCTCTCTCCCTCTTTGACTAAACCGTTCCCCCCACTTAACACAAGGCGTTTGTAAGGTGTCACTCTGAATTCCAGCTGTGCTACCTTTCAGGCAGTCTATGCTAATCTTAAGTCATTATTAAAACATTAAAACAGAAGGGGGAAATGTTATTTTGAAAAGTGTGCGATTCTGATAATTAAATGAAAATCGCCTGTCTGGCGGGGCAGCTGCTGCTGTGTTTGTAAAGAGGATTAATTAATACATTTTCAAAGACAATTTATGAATATTAGGTTTATTAATGCAAGTATCAAAGTGGGGGACATTAGGTGGTTTTGATGCCTGCTCATTATTTTAGGAAGATCTTTTTGAGCTAATTAAACATTGGATCTCATTGTATACCTTTAAAAAACATCAAGAGAACATGTAAGAATGCTCTCTTACAGACAGTTGTTTTCGATATACTGTAATTCACCAGCCCTATGGGGAAGTTTTTAAAGGGATAGCTCACTTTGGAAACTTCGTTTTGGCAAAAGGGTCCACTGATGATCACAAGATGTTCCACTTCCGGCACCCCTAGTGATCTGTGAAGAAAAAACAGCAGCAAGTTCAATTTACCTGCAGCACCGTCCCTAGTTCCTCCAGAATGTTAGATACTCCTTATATCCTCTCTCCCCTTTGGCTAAAGGCTCCCATTCACGTACTGTTGTCTGAACGCACCAAGAATGGCAGATTTGTCTGACAGTCTAATGTGTGTGAGCAGCTCCCAACTATCCCCTGACGGATGATGTTGGGGGAGAAATGAATCAGGCAAAATAAATATTTTTGCCCAATCCTTGGGAGATAAGTCACCTCTAGAAGTGTCTGGCATTGGCTTTCTCCTCTCTTACCATTGAATATACATAAACATTCAGTTGAAATGAACATGTATGTGCACAGTATGGGAAAGCCAGGAGGGAGTTGGGAGTGATACAGTACCAGTTGGCCAAATGACTGCTCGCCCAACAGCTATTGAATGTGTTTGGCCACCTTAATACATAAGGGTTTTAAATAGGTAACCTCTCTTTTATAGTGTTTAATAGGGTGTTAGAAATTTGGTTTTCTAAAGTAGACAACCTCTTTAAATAGGTTCTTCATTTTCAGCCCCTTCCACCCACATGCTCACCTGTGGGAGCCGTGCCCTAGGAAATGGGCCATGGCCTATTCTGTTTACTAGTTTCCAGGGAAACCTGGTCATGTGACCGCCACAGGATGATGCAATGTCATGTGATAACCGCTGTTTTTAAAAAAAACAGTGCTGATAACAATGCCTATGTGTTATACTAGCACTGCACCAGTAACTCCATACTCTGTAAGGATCATGTGTAGCACTTTTAAAGCACTGGGGATGGATTGCAATATGCCAACCCGCCCGGTCATGACGTGGCAATCACATGACCGGCTGGCATCTGGTATCCTAATGCTTTTAAATAGTAAATGCACTGGTTTCCTTTGGACTTGAATACTCATTTGTTATACAGCAGATGTGTCGCCATGATCCTATTGGCAGGTCAGGATATAAAAGAGGTGTGTGCTCCTCACCCTGTCTATGTCCAACTGAGGAAGCAACGCAAAACACGTGTTGGGGTTGGTGTTTGCGGCATCTACGGGGTCTGTATATCTGTATGCCTCCATTGTGGACTTGTTACTTATGCTACCTGCATTGTATGGTGTACCTGTGTGGGTCCAACTGTGTTATTTTTGACCCTAGTAGGTGTCTTGTTATGTAGTGTTATCTGTCTTTACCAAATATGTGTGATTTTTGTTCATGATTTATAATAAAGCTGATATTCTTAACAATATAGTATTCGCAGAATGCATCTCTCCGTTTCGGTGTTCTTATATTTTCCGTCCTGCACCTGTGAGGATTGTTAGAAGGTACGCTCTTTATAGGTGTTCCACAGGTAAATCATTTTATCACAGCAATGGAGAAGTAATAGACTTCCACAATATGACTTGAAGTACCAGAAACTCTAAAATACTCCTACAAAGTGTAATTCCGGAGGAAAAAGAAGGTGCCCTTTTCCGCTTGTCTCTTAGAATCAGGTCATATACTTCTTCTAAGACACCTGAATAGCGTTTCTTTTCATTTAATCATGTTTTTTTTTTTTTATTAAACAAGTGTAATTTCAATAGAAGTAGAAAAAATACAGAAAGCATGAAATAATGTACATAGAAACAAATCATAGCTCTCATGATCTAGTCCATAAGTAAGATAATCTTCTCCTACATATAGATATAGACAGTAGCCGGTTTGCATAATAACAGCTTTAGGCTGAGTTCACATTTCAGTTATTTGGTCAGTTATTTCCATCAGTTATTGTGAGCCAAAACCAGCAGTGAAACCTACATAGAGATAAGGTATAATGGAAAGATCTGCACATATTCTGTGTTTTTGACCCAAACCTTGTTTTGTCTCTGACTCACTGATGGAAATAACTGATCTAATAACTGAAGTGTGAACACAGCCTAATTTAGCAGTTACAGCAGTCTTAGGGTAGGTTCACACTTCCGTTTAACTGATCCGGCAGAGAACATCCAGCTGGAGTTCACCAGATCCCCCACCAGATCCCATCATAGTCCATGGTGTTCAGTAGTGAACATAAGTATCCAGATCTAGTGAACGCTGGCAGGCTGTTTGTTCTATTCCATAGCAGCAGTCGGAACAGTTACACGTAGGTGTGAACCTACTGTAACATATTGTGAAAATGGCAATGCCAAAGGAGAAAAAAACAAACGGGTGGAACTTTATATCTTACCTTTATAGAATGTGTGAGACATTTAGAAGCTGCAAAGCCACTGTGCTGTGTGTCAGTAAAAGTGTGAGTTGAATTCCTATGTCAGAATTTCTATTCCAAGGAGACCAGATAATAAAAAAGTCTTTTCACTGATTTATATATATTTTTGCACCTATATCCAGTATAATAATATGGGCAGTTATCTGGTGCTTATGGATCCTAGAGGGCCCAAGTGGGCTCCTGGGAGGCAGCCTTCGGTGGCTCTCCTGCCCTGTCCTTCTGGTGCACGATTCTGGCATAAAGTACCGTAAGACAACTAAGGCTAGTTTGACACTAGCGCCAGACATCTCCGTCAGGCTGTTCCAGCAGGGAACAACCAGCTGGAGATGTCTGGATCTGCCGGACGCTACCTGATGCCTGCTGACCACATTAACTATTATGCCAAGAATTGGCCGGATGAAAGCTGCAAAGTTTTTAAAGGGACACTTCTATCAGAAGGAGTTATTTTTTAAGCTCATTATTCACAGAAAACATTTTTTTAAAGATTTTTTTTGTCTGTTTTCTTTTTCATAAAACCACTATGTAGGTGAATTATTTGTGTGCGGTTATTTAAATGTAGTTTACATGACTGGTCATGGTCATCCAGATGTGTAGAGCTTCAGCGGTATTGCTCTGCAACCTACTGTAGTTGCTTTCATTAATATCATGTAGAAAAAAAAATACTTGGAGCTTCTATTGTTTAAAGCTCATTATTCATAGAAAACTGTTTTTTTAAAGATTTTTTTGTTGGTTTTATTTTTCATTTTTGCAGTACTATACCACTGAAAATGAATACAAAATGTTTTCCTTGTGTAGCAGCCAACAAAGGGAGATAAAACAGCTATACAGATAGGTAACCTATTGTTATTTTACTGAATGATATCTGCAAGTATAATAGTAGATTTAGAACTTAGGGCAGTATGACATCTCTAATGTTCTCTTGCTAGACCTAGAGAAAGATACCAACATAAGAGTACTGCACCTATAACTAACTGAGAAAATCAAATGTGATAATTGTGTCTGTAAAAAATGTTTGGCTAGCAGGTGTCAGGAAGGGTTTTTCTCATACATAGTGTTCTCTTTAGCCACACAAATCTCTACCAATTTAATTTTCATTGCTCAGTGATCCCATACTTCCCCTTGGGCTAGAATAGGGAGAGAATGTTGAGGACACCGTCTGGGTTCACGGAGATGTCAATCTATCTGGGGTGTTTGTGTCGCTGTAATAATGTCACTGGTTAATCATAGAGGATGTATTAAATGATGGTTCAGTCATTCTAAGACATTGAAATGTCAGTTTGCTGTCAATCTCTGTGTCTTGAACCTTTCCTCTGCATACGATGTACTGATAATATGGATTTATTGATGTAGAATAAACATGAAAGTACATTTCTCACTCTTCTCCATTATGGAAAATCTCTTTATTGTACCACAAATTCTAATTTGTCATCTTTTATAATTTTTCAAGAGACTTGAAAAATTCTGCACTGTATCACCAGGGAGATCCAGTAAAGGTGAATGAATTGATTCATACTGTTAATTTGTAGGATTTTCACAGATGTGTCCATCCTTAACTGAGCTCATAAAATAGATACATCATGATATTGTGTCATCTCAACTGCTAATGACATCACAACCACTAGGTGACCACACAGACATGCATAAGACAGACAACTCTTAATGCAATATTGCGAAAGCATGTTTTTTTTGTTTTTGTTAAGATTTGGCCATCTCGTACGCACACATCTCAGGATACATTAACCCAAGAGGAAAGATAAGGAAGAACACATCTATATCTCTCCTCACTTCAGAGATGTGTGTGCCATGTTACTTACCACTGCAACCAGGTGCTCCGCATTGCTGTCACTGGTCCAAACATCTGGTTATCAAGGCAACCCAATGGCTGTCAAAGATGTCATTCCTGGTATCATTGCAATCGATAAAGCCATATCCAGGAAGAACTTTAAACCATTTCACAGTTCCAGGAGGCCAGTATTTTCTTTTCTGAGATGGTTTCTTCTTGCAGCCTCGCTGTTGGTTTTAGTATAATTTGATGAATTTTCAGTCCTAGCTGACAAAGTTTTTTGACACTTATGGAATTCCCATGCTGGATGACCAGGCTGGTTACACCTCCAAGTGATGGAGTCCAATTTTCGGAGGGGGTGGCCGTTATAGGGTTGTTGTGTGCAGCACAACAATGGGTTTTCTTCTCTCTTATTGCCCTTAAAGTGTCTCTCATTTCTCTAGCCTAGTCCTTCAAAACAGTCTCCACGAACTTATTGCAACACATGTGGATGTTTTAAAGAGGACCCGTCACCATGACAATGCAGTGCAACCTGCAGACAGCATGTTATAGAGCAGGAGGAGCTGAACAGATCTATATATAGTTTTGTGAGAAAAGATTCAGTAAAACTTATAATTTATACAATTTTACATACAGTACACAGAGGATATCAAACAGTAATAACATGTTCCCGGGTACAAATGAACTCAGAAAGTACAATACCCATCAAGGGAGCTGATCTTTTAATGTGGACACAGTCTCTAGGAGTCCTTTTCATAAAACAACTATGGGGCCCAGAAATAAAATGGTCCCATAACATGTGATCAGGTTTTGACAGTGAAGCACAGCAATCTTTGTCTTCGTAGGCCCATCACTTCCATAGACTCTGCAGCTGCACTAGAAACTGCAACAATTTCACCCTCCTTTTGACTTCTGTTGTAAAACTTCTTGAGTAGGTTGACTGCTGATGTATCACCATACAGGAGTTTCAGATATGTAGGCCTTACCTTCCAGTAAAGTAAGTCAGGTCTTTCTAGTGTGCAGCAGTGATCTGGTCCAACTGAATCAATAAGGCATACTGTAGTTGCCATGATCAAACACCTGAAGCATAGAGGCCTTAATGCACATACCTAATGAGAAAACATATACATGTGCCCACAATAACATTATACTATCATATATTATACAGACTCACCCCCCCTTACATGTATATTACAGTAATACTCCATTTGAAATGCCCTATACGTTGCATAGTAATATTTTTTGAAAGAGGCAAGGATGTCATGATTCTTTCCTGAATATCAGTTTCTATTCTACTCACTGTCTCTAGGCTTCTATATTCTTTATTGACTGCCTGCGATTTCATACTGAATTTTTGAGTTTGTCTTGTTCCTTCTGGATTGTTACTCCCAATCTTCTGGTTCTTATCCTTGGCTCCATCTCATTAATCTCCAGTATCCACATTGCAGCTGCCTCCCACTGCCAACTGGTAACTAGCCTGAAAAATGTTACCTAAGGATCTGACTGGTTACGTTCAAATATCCTTGCAAGGGCCCTTGGTAAAGAACAGGAAGATCCCTTAAACGCTTCATCTCACTTTAGTCAGCACCAGGCTAGTTGCAATGTACTGTGTGATGCGGGTGGGTGATTATAATGGGATAAAAACAGGGATATAACTTAACCCTCTCTATCATGCACACAAGGTGCTCAAAAAAATAGTCCACTGATAATTTGAACAACATATGGGTTTATTTATCAAACTGGTGTAAAGTAGAACAGGCTCAGTTGCCCATAGCAGCCAATCAGATTCCACCTTTCATTTTCAAATGGAGCTCTCAAAAATGAAAGGTGGAATCTGATTGGTTGTTATGGACAATTAAGCCAGTTCTACTTTACACCAGTTTGATAAATGACCCCAATAGTCTCTAAAATTATCTTACTCTTCAGTTGTAGTGTCGCTGCAACAGGTACATCTGGTAGCTGATCTAATCTCCTTGTTGATACAAGTCTTTGGCTCACTTGTAGACTCCCATGTTGGCTCTAGCTTAGAGACCACTGACAACTAGGATACTCTTTGACCAGTACTCTGATGTTGCTCCACTACTGGGAACTCTTGCTCCTTATCTGCTTTTTCTGTACCTATGTGCAGCTCTCTGTCACATTTGCTCCTACTATGCCCACCAAAACTGCTCACTTTTTTACTACTCCTCTCTGCAAAACTCTTCTCCAAGGGACTTACTCTTCTTGATTTGTACCTTTTACTGCAGGTTGCAGCATCAAATAATGTTCATTTGTCACCACAAACTATGGACAATTCTACATTTACCAAAGACTAACGTGAAACTGTTACTAAATCCAGAATAAGATATTCCTATAAGATTGACATTATAGAGATAGGCCACAGTCTACTAATGAAACCGTGCCAGAATTCTGGTGCACATGCCACGCACCACCCCCAGACACTTTTCTTGAACCTTGTTCGGACAAAGGAACATGAATTAGATGGATATGGTAGGGTGAGACATAGTATAGGATATTAAATGTAATACTGGATGTATGAGCTTTTACCATTATGTCGAAGAATTCTTTGTGTGCGGTTACTTAAATGTAGTTTACATGACCGGTCATGGTCATCCAGATGTGTAGAAAAACATATTGTTCTGCAACCTACTGTAGTTGCGTTCATTTAGATCATGTAGAAAAAAAATTACTTGGAGCTTTTATTGTTTTTCCTTCCTTGTTTGCAGTTGAGAAATGTAAGCTTGACAAGGCCACGCATGCTGTAAACTGCTGTGTGACAATAAGCAACACCTCTAATGTACAGTATATGCAATCAACACCAGAAACGCAGCTACAGAAAGTAGAATATTATAACATATCCCGGATTATTAGCAGAATATGTGACAACCACCTCTCCTGGCATTGTAAACAAACGTTGGTGTACTATTAGATAAAGTTAGTTTCACACTACCAGTGTGCGCAGATAATTTGTCCAGCCAATTCTCAGAATATTTGCCAGGTCGCTGCTGGATCTCCACTGGACTCCACTATACTGTAGTTGATTGGGTTGGCGGCATTTAGGCAGCATCCGGCAATGCCAGATCTGACAGGCTGTTCCTAGCTAACTGGTGACTTGATGATAACAATCCTTCAATAGATTTATCTAGGATTAGGAAATCATACAAGTGAATAGGACTGAGCTACAATATCAGAGATAGCCCATTGCACTTTTCTTCCAAATTCTGGGCCACCCCATATAATGGGTGTCAAGTGTCAACTTATTACAAAATGCCTCCTGAAGTCAGCAATTGTCATAAGGTTATAAAAGAATGTGCAATCATTGGTGAAACTTGCTCCAATCCTGTCTCTGCATCTCAAGTTATCATCTTGACTGCAGTGATGAAGTACTTGTAGACACCAGCCAGTATATGGCATGAGACCGCTGTGGCCTGTGGTTGGCTGCAGGGGTCAGGTGGAGTATGCAACCATTTTATTGCTGCAGTCATGTAAGCAAATCCAAGATGGGAGGATCGGAGTGATAGGGGTGGAAGTAAAATTATTTTATTATTTAAGGACAACTAATGGCTTCAGGGGGTACAATATATGAGTCAAACAACCCCTTCTACAAAGCTTCAACGGAGATCTTCATTCTCTCAGTCAGGAGCATCATCATCAGTGTGATAACTGATACTGTAATCAGATCAGCATTTACCTGCTAGAATCTGACTCTTTAACTTGTCAAAACCACAGGTATCCTGTCTCTGCACCATTGAACTGGCAAGGACGCCTTTTAACTGAATACCAAGAATATGAGTTAATATTTCATAAGCCATAATGCATTTCTGATAACACATACAGATTAATAACGTTCATAATCGCGTTCGGTACAATGTGGGCATCACAGAAAAATCAGACACCCATTCCTGCTTTCTGGCAATCCCAAGGTAATGAAGCTCTTACATTCTGAGACCCATAAATATTTCATATCTGATATTGAAATGGTTAGCATGATGAAATATGAGTTATAGACCCTGTAATCTCTACCCTCTGGGGGATAAAAATGAGGGAACTTGGACATTTCCTTTCACACAATTTGGGGATCTGATTAAATTTGATTATGTTCAGTTTTCTCTCCCTATACATTGGACTTTACCACGCAATCACTAGTTTTCGTGTTTTTATCCTTTTTATTCTCATAACTGTTTGTGCACCTCTGTGTATGTCTGTGTATTCCTTTTTTTTATAACTAAGTACTGTAGATTTTTATACATTAAAGTCTAAAAATGTAATGGTTTGCCTTGTGTCCTGACAAAACTATGCTCTGGTTCCAAATATAAGTACAGTTAAGTTGTTGTTTGGGGTGCACCTAGCCTTTCTGTTGCCTGAGGCAAAAACTAAAATGCCCCTCCCTCCCTTACCAATGCCAATTTCTTAACCTAACCCCTTCCCTTCAACCCATGGCCCTTCAGCCGCCATCCTCTTGCCCCTACCTGGTGCTGCCTGAGGCGATCGCCTCACCTGGCCTTATTGGCGCGGTGCACCCCTGCCTGCTTGCGAGTGGGGTGATGTCGGGGTTCCTTTTGGGATGCATGGAAAGCTGTGTAGTGGTGTCACTTATGTCCAATTTGTGGCCTGTGTGACAGGGCATGCAAGATTGAGTGAATGAAATAAATCAGCTCCCAGCCATTGCAACCGGATCACGTGACAAGGCGGTTATGTACGTGACTATCGGTATGTAGTATATAGCATTTCATGTAGTAGTTAGTTAAAGGGGTTGTCCAAGTTATGAAAAAAATATATAGCACTGTAAATCTGATGGGCAGCAATACATAATTAAGTTCAGCAAGTTTTAGGCAAAAAAAACTATATTTCCTCATTTCCCTGGTTCTCTTCTGGCCCTTCAATCTCAGACCCTCCCCCCTCCCCCCTTCTCTGCAAAGGGAGTGAATATAAGTGCTGAGTGACATGTCTGCCTGCTGGAATACTCAGCAGCATGTTGTATGTGTAGGACTACAAGTCCCAGTTGTACAATGACACTGCTGATACATACAGGAAATTCTCCCTACCTGTTCTTGTACAATACAATTCCTCTATAGCTCCTTGCCCAGCATTTGTCTCCTCTCAATGCTGCAGCTACTATTTGTTGTAAAGCATTGAGCCCTCAGTGTGTTCTGGCTGAAGGGGTTAATGTTTTATCTGAAGGAATCCAGGGAGAGAACAGATAGCAGCCGGGCAGTGCAGGGGGGCGTGGCCAGTGACGTCTCGTGTACAAACTGTTATCTGATCTCTGAGGCTTGTGAACGAAACATCACAGAGCAGAGAGATAAGCTGACATCACAGGTCATGTGACCCTCAGTCAACTCTGAGAAACCAGCAGCTTTAGAAACACAAAACATATGGGAAAGTTGTTATACCTGACAAGTTAGAAACATATAAAGAACAAACAAATTACTCGGACAACCCCTTTAAGCAGTTTGCTATGCATTCAAACAGGTGCCGACAATTAGCTGAAAGTTTAAGAATACAAAATAAAGAAAAAAAATCCTCAGCCCTACATTTAAGAAAAAAATGTCTTCAATAAGCACATTTAATAAAGGGAAAAATTAATTCATCTTCCCATACAATCAGCAGGAGGTTGTCAGACTGATTATTCAAAGCCTTCTTCTTAAGAAAACAGTCTGACTTTCAGATCCACAAACATAAATAAATCACTATGAATTTATGGTAAACTTGCAAACCATGCCTTCCATCATCTAACTGCAGATCTCCAAAGACTGCTTGAGAACAAAAGAAACTTGGGAAAGTTTTAGAATAACTTTTTCTATCCATCTACAGATACTTCTTCTTAGTAGGACATGGTATTAAAGCAGTTATATTAACTTGCCAATGCAAAACGGGTTCAGTGTACCATCTGAATATGGCATATTGCTAGGTTACACCATAAATATCCAATAGGTGTGGGACCAAGCTCTAGCACCATCTATCAAGAACGGGGCTCCAAAGTGAAATGAGATCAAGCCATGCAAGCACTGCCAAGACTTCATTATTATTATGGGACTTCCAAAAATAGGTGAGCACCCCTGCCATCTTGTGGACTCCTTCTTCCATACAGAGCCCCTGTCAACTCATGTCCCCCCCAGCCTGACCCACTTTCCAGTTATTAATAAATCCATGGACCCACACTCTGGCTGTTACTCCATATCTTCCAATTGTAGAGGTTTGTTTGATAGCAAGACTTTCCTTAACCCAAGGAAAGGATCACCCCTCAAAAAAATTATGATATAACTAACAACTAACATAATGTAACATTTTTTTTGTTAAATACATTTAAAGGGAACCTGTCGATCTCCAAAACACCCCCTGAACTAGAGTAAGCGGTGTATAATGTAAGTGATGCTTATTTCGAATATGTACGTTTTATCTTCATACTCGCTTCCATTCTGATGTTGTGCTCCCACAAACCAGCAGTAAAATGCACTCACTGGACTCCGGTGCTCACTCACATAATGGAGAGGACTCAAAGAAGAGTCTTCCTCAATGTATTTTACTGCAGGTTTGTGGGAGCACAGCGTCAGAATGGAAGGGAGTATGAAGATAAAACTTACATATTCGGATTCAGCATCACTTACACTATACACCGCTTACTCTAGTTCAGGGGGTGTTTCAGAGATGACAGGTTCCCTTTAAGGTTAAGTGGTGACTTAGTGGAGCCTTTGAGCACTGGGTCAAGGGTTCAAATCCTAAAGGGCAACACCTACATGAAGTTTGTACGTTCTCCCTGTGTTTGTGTTGGTTTGCTCCGGGTACTCTGATTTCCTCCCAAACTCCAAATACATACTCCTAGGGAATGTAGATAATGAGACTCTGTGGGGTCAGTGAGTGACGACAATGTGTCAGTGCTATATAAGGGATAATAAATAAATTATAAGTGCAGGAAAAAAAAATATCGCATCTGCGTATTATTAGTCAATAGGATTGGTAGGGCACTGTTTTCCTTCTATAGTTTTTCTGCTCTTAGAACTCCCTCCGTGCAGTGCCACCGGACCTCTCCGCCCCCCTAGAGACGAGCAGTAGGGAATTGAAGTGCTGGACTGGTCAGCCAGCACTTCATCAGTTAATTATCTTTTGGGTTTTTAGCCATGTGGTGCTGATCACACCACTTGGCTACTTTGCATATTGTTTTTGGCAGCAATGCTCCGCCTTAGGTAATGTGATGCTGGCCACATCACATGATCGTGGGTGGGCTATTTAAAGATGGCAACTGCCTAGCAAGTTGCCTGTTATTACATAGTGACATAGTAACATAGTAACATAGTTTGTAAGGCCGAAAAAAGACATCTGTCCATCCAGTTCAGCCTGTTTTCCTACAAGTTGATCCAGGGGAAGGCAAAAAAACCCTGTGAGGTAGAAGCCAATTTTCCTCACTTTAGGGGGAAAAATTCCTTCCCGACTCCAGTCAGGCAATCAGAATAACTCCCTGGATCAACGACACATCTCTAGTAACTATAACCTGTAATATTATTACCCTCCAGAAATACATCCAGGCCCTTCTTGAACTCTCTTAGTGAACTTACCATCACCACCTCCTCAGGCAGAGAGTTCCATAGTCTCACTGCTCTTACCGTAAAGAATCCTCTTCTACGTTTATGTACAAACCTTCTTTCCTCCAGACGCAGAGGATGTCCCCTCGTCACAGTCACAGTCCTCGGGATAAATAGATGATGGGAGAGATCTCTGTACTGACCTCTGATATATTTATACATAGTTATTAGATCTCCCCTCAGTCGTCTTTTTTCTAAAGTGAATAACCCTAATTTTGATAATCTTTCTGGGTACTGTAGTCCACCCATTCCAGTTATTACTTTAGTTGCCCTCCTCTGAACCCTCTCCAGCTCTGCTATGTCTGCCTTGTTCACAGGAGCCCAGAACTGTACACAGTACTCCATATGTGGTCTGACTAGTGATTTGTAAAGTGGCAGGACTATGTTCTCATCACGGGCATCTATGCCTCTTTTGATGCAACCCATTATCTTATTGGCCTTGGCAGCAGCTGTCTGACACTGGTTTCTGCAGCTTAGTTTGCTGTTCACTAAAATTCCTAGGTCCTTTTCCATGTCAGAGTTACCCAATGCTTTACCATTTAGTATGTACTGGTGACTTGCATTATTCCTTCCCATATGCATAACCTTACATTTGTCAGTGTTAAACCTCATCTGCCACTTTTCTGCCCAAGCCTCCAGTCTATCCAGATCCTGCTGTAGCAGTGCACTGTCCTCCTCTGTGTTAATTACTTTACACAGTTTAGTGTCATCTGCAAAAATTGATATTTTACTGTGCATTATTGAAGTTCCTTTCTTTGCAGTGCTGTGCGTTATTTGACTTGTGACCTTACCAACCTATTGCTTGTGACCTCGACCTCGATTCTGCTTATCCCTCGGCTCCTGACGTACTCTCCCGGTTTGACTTTGCTTAGCTGACTATTCATATTGTGTTTGTTCGTGCCTGTGTTTGTCTTCTGTTCCTTCCCTTCCCTATCCCTCACTTATACAGAGTAGGGATAGTCGTCCAGTTGTCCCCCTAGAACCCTTAGTCTAGGATGAGGCAAGTAGGCAGGGACAATTGTGGGGAAAGTCAGGGCACACCCCGCGTGTCTCTCCGTTACAGCAGGTATGAAAGAGGTAAAAAGATATAGAACTGATTGAAATTGAATCAGTGTATGAAGGAGGCCCAAAATTTCATTTTCATTTTCAGTTTCCATCCTTACCTTTTCTCGAGATATCACAATATGAATTTCTTCAGCTTTGAATTGAAAATGAAAAAAAAAAAAATAATAAATGTTGAGCTACTCTTTCAAGTATTGGGAGGAACACAATACTTTGTCAGGGCCATTTGTTTCCAACTCATTAGTAAAAACAATGCAAATGTGTGAACATTTATGAATTTCCTGGCCTCTAATCCCCATAGACAGTAAAGGAAGTAGAATCTGGTCCAAAAATGTGGTCCAAAAAGGCATCTCTTGTTGGGTCCCTGTGAGATGTTAGCTGAGAGCTTTTAGCTGATATCTCTGGTCCTGATATACAAAGCTGGATTCTGTCTACGTCTGCCATCGTTGGATAAAGCCTCAGAAAATATCTTAAATACAACATAAATCCACAAATTATATTATATTTACAGAAATGGGAGACTTATACTTGCAAATATTTACCTTGCTGCCGAAGCCGTGTACCTAAATGATCAGGTCAAGCCAAAATGGCTCGTTGTAGCCTTTTGTGTGCCCTCGTGTTTCTTTGTGCATTCTCTGTACGAATGTATGAACTAGTACAGTGCCTTGTGAAAATATTCGGTCACTGGAACTTTTCAACCTTTTGCCACATTTCAGGCTTCAAACAACAAGATATAACATTTAAAATTTTGGGTGAAGAATCAACAACAAGTGGGTCACAATTGTGAAGTGGAAAAAATGTACTGTATCATTTAAACTTTTTTTTGTAATAATAAAACTGAAAAGTGGGGCGTGCAAAATTATTCGTCCCCCTTGCATTAATACTTTGTTGGCGACCTTTTGCTGCGATTACAGCTGCAAGTCGCTTGGGGTATGTTTCTATCAGTTTTGCATCTAGAGACTGAAATTCTTGCCCATTCTTTCTTGCAAAACAGCTCGAGCTCTTTGAGGTTGGATGAAGAGTATTTGTGAACAGCAGTTTTCAGCTCTTTCCATATATTCTCAATTGGATTCAGGTCTGGACATTGACTTGGCCATTCTAAGACCTGGATACGTTTATTTTTTAACCATTCCATTGTAGAGTTTGCTTTATGTTTGGGAAGATAAATCTCCCTCCTAGTCTCAGGTCTTTTTGCAGACTCCAAAAGGTTTTCATTCAGAATGGTCCTGTCAGAGGCGTAGCTAGAGGTTCAGCACAGAGGGGGTGAAACATACTTGAGCCCCCACTTAGTGGCTTCCCAAACGCACGTTTCCAACTTCACAGGCACATACTACTAGTTGTGGTTATTATATTGTATTAGAAAGATGACTTTATAAACTGCAAGATCATCTATGCTGTTAAGTACAGTACAATAGACTTTCTACATACCCTAATCTAAATACTCTACCACATAATGCAATAAAATATAGGAGTAATAGGAGTAAAAAAACAAGGGAACTCCTATGTTAAAGGAAACC
This sequence comes from Rhinella marina, assembly GCA_900303285.1. Lineage (NCBI taxonomy): Eukaryota > Metazoa > Chordata > Amphibia > Anura > Bufonidae > Rhinella > Rhinella marina. Next base: position 10,645 of record ONZH01001847.1, on the reverse strand, counting down.
TGTCCCCAGTTTTTACATCACTAAACTAAGTCCCCTGCCCCGTCAGACCTCAGAATAGCGTATTGTGCCTCCATCAGACCTCAGATCAGCGTATTGTGCCCCATCAGACCTCAGATCAGTGTACTGTGCCCCCATCAGACCTCAGATCAGCGTATTGTGCCCCATCAGACCTCAGATCAGCAGAATGTGCCCCCATCAGACCTCAGATCAGCGTATTGTGCCCCATCAGACCCCAGATCAGCGTATTGTGCCCCCATCAGACCTCACATCAGCCTACTGTGCCTCATCAGACCGAAGATCAGCGTATTGTGCCCCATCAGACCTCAGATCAGCGTATTGTGCCCCATCAGACCTCAGATCAGCGTATTGTGCCCCATCAGACCTCAGATCAGCAGAATGTGCCCCCATTAGTCCTCACATCAGCCTACTGTGCCCCCATCAGACCTCAGATCAGATTATTATGCCCCCATCAGACCTCAGATCAGCAGAATGTGCCCCATCAGACCTCAGATCAGCGTATTGTGCCCCATCAGACCTCAGATCAGCGTATTGTGCCCCATAAGACCTCAGATCAGCGTATTGTGCCCCCATCAGACCTCAGATCAGCGTATTGTACCCCCATCAGACCTCAGATCAGCAGAATGTGCCCCCATTAGTCCTCACATCAGCCTACTGTGCCTCCATCAGACCTCAGATCAGTGTATTGTGCCCCATCAGACCTCAGATCAGCATATTGTGCCCCCATCAGACCTCAGATCAGCAGAATGTGCCCCCATCAGACCTCACATCAGCCTACTGTGCCCCATCAGACCTCAGATCAGCGTATTGTGCCTCCATCAGACCTCAGATCAGCATATTCTGCCCCATCAGACCTCAGATCAGCGTATTGTGCCCCCATCAGACCTCAGATCAGCAGAATGTGCCCCCATCAGACCTCAGATCAGCGTATTGTGCCCCATCAGACCTCAGATCAGTGTATTGTTCCCCCATCAGACCTCAGATCAGCATATTGTGCCCCCATCAGACCTCAGATCAGTGTATTGTGCCCCCATCAGACCTCAGATCAGCATATTGTGCCCCCATCAGACCTCAGATCAGCGTATTGTGCCCCCATCAGACCTCACATCACCCTACTGTGCCCCCATCAGACCTCAGATCAGCGTATTGTACCCCCATCAGACCTCAGATCAGCAGAATGTGCCCCCATCAGTCCACACATCACCCTACTGTGCCCCCATCAGACCTCAGATCAGCGTATTGTGCCTCCATCAGACCTCAGATCAGCGTATTGTGCCCCCATCAGACCTCAGATCAGCGTATTGTGCCCCCATCAGACCTCAGGTCAGCGTATTGTGCCCCCATCAGACCTCACATCACCCTACTGTGCTCCCATCAGACCTCAGATCAGCGTATTGTGCCCCCATCAGACCTCAGATCAGCGTATTGTGCCCCATCAGACCTCAGATCAGCGTATTGTGTCCCCATCAGACCTCACATCAGCCTACTGTGCCCCCATCAGACCTCAGATCAGCCCACCCAGCCACAGAAGATTAAAATAAAAAACCTTTCTTACCTGTCCCACGCTGCGGCTGCCCTCTGGTCCTGCGCTCTACTGTCTTCCCTGGCCGGCGCGCACTATGACCTAACGCTGTGCAGGGGCTGATCTGAGTTCTGATGGGGGTCCCTAAATACAAGTGAGTGCTTCCATAATGGAAGCGCTCAATTGTATTTGCCTGATAGTCATCCTTGCTGGGCCCCCCTGAGTCACTGCGCCAGGAGCCGTCGCCCCCCCGGTAGCTACGCCTCTGGGTCCTGTATTTGGCTCCATCCATCTTCCCATCAATTTTAACCATCTTTCCTGTCCCTGCTGATGAAAAGCAGGCCCGAACCATGATGCTGCCACCACCATGTCTGACAGTGGAGATGTGTGTTCAGGGTGATGAGCTGTGTTGCATTGTTTCCAAAAAGTTCGATTTTGGTTTCATCTGATCAGAGCACCTTCTTCCACATGTTTGGTTTGTCTCCCAGGTGGCTTGTGGCAAACTGTAAACAAGACTTTTTTATGGATATCTTTGAGAAATGGCTTTCTTCTTGCCACTGTTCCATAAAGGCCAGATTTGTGAAGTGTTCGACTGATTGTTGTCCTATGGATAGACTCTCCCACCTCAGCTGTAGATCTCTGCAGTTCATCCAGAGTGATCATGGGCCTCTTGGCTGCATCTCTGATCAGTCTTCTCCTTGTTTGAGATGAAAGTTTAGAGGGACGGCCGGGTCTTGGTAGATTTGCAGTGGTCTGCTTGGGAAATCTTTTGGTATCCAAATCCGGCTTTAAACTTCTCCACAACAGTATCACGGACCTGCCTGGTGTGTTCCTTGGTCTTCATGATGCTCTCTGTGCTTTAAACAGAACCCTGAGACTATCACAGAGCAGGTGCATTTATACGGAGACTTGATTACACACAGGTGGATTCTATTTCTCTTCATCAGTCATTTAGGACAACATTGGATCATTCAGAGATCCTCAATGAACTTCTGGAGTGAGTTTTCTGAACTGAAAGTAAATGGGCCGAATAATTTTGCATGCCCAACTTTTCAGTTTTATTACTACAAAAAAAGTTTAAATGATCCAATAAATTTTGTTCCACTTCACAATTGTCACCCACTTGTTGATTCTTCACCAAAAATTTAAAATGTTATATCTTTTTGTTTGAAGCCTGAAATGTGGCAAAAGGTTGAAAAGTTCCAGGGGGCCGAATACTTTCGCAAGGCACTGTATGTTCTATATTTTGTTTTCCAGATGAAGAAATTAATATTTTGAAAGAAAATGTACCTTTGTAGGGCTTTAAAATGACTGTGCATTTGATGCCTGTACTGAAAGGCTCAGTAGTTTAGGAGCTTAAAGGAAATCTGTCACTTGTTTTGAGTGAATAAAACTAAAAGTACTGTTGCGTGCATTAAAGTACCTTGTATCCAGGTGTGGTCTTCTTTCTTTTGTCTGTCTTCTCATTTTCTTTTAATTAGCGTTTTTGTGATATGCAAATGAGCTCTGAAGGAGCCCAGAGGGGCGTTACAATAGAATACAATGGAAACTTCAGCTTCAGCTGCCAGCAGCGTGCCGATGAAATCTCGCGCAGGCGCAGTACCGGCCGCTGCCTGTGCGATCTTGTTCCAGGTGAGGGCAGCTGGTAATCGCTGCTAGCTGCTGCTATGTGGTGCTGAACTAAGTGCAGAGCGCAGCCTGTCCTGACTTCCTCACAGGCTTCGGCACTTTTGGCGCGTCACGGGGCTCGGCGCATGCCCAGTGACGCTATTGAAGCCGTTGCCATCACCTGGAACAAGATCGCGCAGGCAGCGGCTGGTACTGCACCTGCGCGAGATTTCATCAGCGCGCAGCCAGCAGCTGAAGCTGAAGCTTCCAACGCTGCCTTGCCAAGGAGGAGGGGGGAGGTGACGAATTATTTAAATATGGGCGTTATTCCAGCCCTAAAGAGGAGTGTTCAATTTGAATTAGAAGGCGGGCTGGGCTCAAGAGGGGGGCGTTTCTGGGCTCAGTTCATCTATTGTAACACCCCTCTGGGCTCCTTCAGAGCTCATTTGCATATCACAAAAACGCTAATTAAAAGAAAATGAGAAGACAGACAAAAGAAAGACCACACCTGGATACAAGGTACTTTAATGCATTCAACAGTACTTTTAGTTTTATTCACTCAAAACAAGTGACAGATTTCCTTTAATAATATTTCCATGGCTGGATTTTTCATTGGCTGTGTAACAGAAAAGGCACAAAGATTACAGAACTGCAGGGAATGTGAATTAGTGTGGTCTTTGTAAGTGAAATAAATGCACTAAGCCATATTGTTACATACGTGATATAAGACGTTTGGCCCGACCAAATGCATTAAGACAGAATGTGTATGAGTCAATGAACACAGAGCCTCCTGTTTTCCTTAACCAGATGAGTGGTGCACAGCCGATATAGGAAATATCTTTTCTTTAGATTGAAAGCCAGGCCCCAAGGCATGTTTATAGCAACATAAAACCAAATGGATCTCAAATAAACACGAAACGAAAAGGTTACATTTACACAATAAACTCAGAAGACTGGGAGGAAAAAGGGCAATATGGATTACACAGTGTGTTCATGGAAAGGCATTCTTTATCACAATCGATAGTGGATTTTGTTCTGGATTGAGAGGGATTTAACCCTTGCCCATTAGAATTGTGTACCATCAGTTCCACCATACCGGAATCACCTTAAAACTAAAAACTTTGTACTACTATGTGTAATGTATTATGTATGTAATCAGTTTTTTAGATGGCTAATGAGAGAGTTCACCACTGTGCTCTGCCTCCCACTGGAGATCAACCCTGTAAAAGGATGTTTACTCAACATAAGAGACACGCTAATGAATCCTTTGTGTTAGGAAGCAGTAAAGTTACCAGTATGTATTTTCTCTTCGCTTTGCAATAGCTTTGCATTGTTTTAAGGTGGTTAAAGGGGTTGTACAGTCTCATGATATTGATGACCTATCCTCAGGAAATGTTATCAATACCAGGTTGGTGGGGGCACCAATCAGTTATTTGATGAAGCATGGCACTCGTGCTAGCACTTTATCCTCTTCAGTTTTTACCCACATGCCATTTAGTATTGTAGTAGTGGTGGAATATAATACGTCATCAATATTGTGAAACTGGACAAATCCTTTAAGCTGGCCATACGCATTTCTTGTAGGTCGGCCACATCCAAATTTGGCAAGACTGGCCAACTGTCTAATGCATATGGGGCATCCCAGGTCCCCCACCTATGACAGATGTCAGGGAGTAAAAATATTAGTTTTTTGTTGTATTCTAAAATGGACAATCTTTTTTTTCTCTGAAGATAACTTGTTATAAAAAGATACTGGCAGTGGCCTGCTCCACTCCCCCTATTGACAATACATGTACAGGTGGCAAAGCTTGAGCATACATATGCATGAGAGGGTCAAGAGATAGCCTATGCATATATATGTGTGTGTGTGTATATATATATATATATATATATATCTTTATTAGAGATGAGCGAGTACTAAAATGCTCGGGTGCTCGTTATTCGAGACGAATTTTTCCCGATACTCGGGTGCTCGTTTCGAGTAACTAACCCCATTGAAGTCAATAGGAGACTCGAGCATTTTTGTGGGGGAACAAAGCTCTGCACAGGGAAGTTTGCCTGAAAACCTGGAAACCTCAGAAAATGATGGAAACACCACGGAAATGGACAGGAAACACCAGGGGCAGCATGCATGGATGCCTCTGAGGCTGCTTAATCCCACCATTACCCCAAATCCTCAGGCAACAGCCTGGTGGTTACCCTCATGGCAATTGTGCTCACCCAGACCAAGAAAGGCGAGTCAAATACCCATCACATGTTAGGGAAGCACCCAACTAGGTGCAACGAAGGTCCATCACCGCTCATGCTGGCACTGCAGCTGAAATCAAGTTTAGTATCTGTTCTTATCAGTTGCTGTGCCTGCTGGTGGTATAGTGGTGAGCATAGCTACTTCCCAAGCAGTTGATCTGGGTTCCATTCCCGTCTATCGCAGGAGGCAATTCAGAATCAGTACAATATCTAATACGTCCCCCTACCAGGGGTAAATTGTTTGGAGAGAGGGCCTGTAGGTGGGGGGGAAGGAGGTTTCGCTGGAAGAGCCAGAGGAGTGCCCCCTGGGCTAGCGTGTGTGGTGGTGACAACAGCCGGATGGATTTGGGAAAACTGTTGCTTTAACCCGTATGGTATCGATTCTTCTCAGTTTAATACCGTATACGTCCCCTATCTTGGGACCCTATATTTAATGGATATTTCGAACACAGAAAAGGGAAAAAGAGCTTGCTCTGGCCAGGGGAGTGTCTTTCCCACTGCAGCTAAGGGGACGTGTCCATGCTCTGTCTATCACAGGTCAGGAGGCAGATAAAAGAAGAACAAAAACAAACATGAGTACAACTTCAGATACGTCCCCTATCCAGCTAAATTGTTTGTAGAGTGGGCCTGTAGGTGGGGGGGGGCAGGCTGGGGGGAAGGAGGTTGAGCTGGAAGAGCCAGAGGAGTGCCCCCTGGGCTAGCGTGTGTGGTGGTGACAACAGCCAGAATGGATTTCTGAAAACTGTTCCATCAACCGGTACAGTCGTAAATTATGAACTTGATCAAGTGTAGCATGTGTTCTCTGTATTCTTCTCAGTTTAATACCGTATATGGCAGCTATCCGGAAAAATAGTTTGGAGAGAGAGAAAGATAGGAAAAAGACGTCAATTGTTTGGAGAGAGGGCCTGTAGGTGGGGGGCAGGCTGGGGGGAAGGAGGTTTTGCTGGAAGAGCCAGAGGAGTGCTCCCTGGGCTAGCGTGTGTGGTGGTGACAACAGCCAGAATGGATTTCTGAAAACTGTTCCATCAACCGGTACAGTCGTAAATTATGAACTTGATCAAGTGTAGCATGTGTTCTCTGTATTCTTCTCAGTTTAATACCGTATATGGCAGCTATCCGGAAAAATAGTTTGGAGAGAGAGAAAGATAGGAAAAAGACGTCAATTGTTTGGAGAGAGGGCCTGTAGGTGGGGGGCAGGCTGGGGGGAAGGAGGTTTTACTGGAAGAGCCAGAGGAGTGCTCCCTGGGCTAGCGTGTGTGGTGGTGACAACAGCCAGAATGGATTTTTGAAAACTGTTGCATGAAGCGGTACAGTCGTAAATTATGAACTTGATCAAGTGTAGCATGTGTTCTCTGTATTCTTCTCAGTTTAATACCGTATATGGCAGCTATCCGGAAAAACAGTTTGGAGAGAGAGAAAGATAGGAAAAAAGACGTCAATTGTTTGGAAAGAGGGCCTGTAGGTGGGGGGCAGGCTGGGGGGAAGGAGGTTTCGCTGGAAGAGCCAGAGGAGTGCCCCCTGGGCTAGCGTGTGTGGTGGTGACAAGAGCCAGAATGGATTTTTGAAAACTGTTGCATCAACCGGTACAGTAGTAAATTATGAACTTGATCAAGTGTAGCATGTGTTCTCTGTATTCTTCTAAGTTTAATACCGTATATGGCAGCTATCCGGAAAAATAGTTTGGAGAGAGAGAAAGATAGGAAAAAAGACGTCAATTGTTTGGAGAGAGGGCCTGTAGGTGGGGGGCAGGCTGGGGGGAAGGAGGTTTCGCTGGAAGAGCCAGAGGAGTGCCCCCTGGGCTAGCGTGTGTAGTGGTGACAACAGCCAGAATGGATTTTTGAAAACTGTTGCATGAAGCGGTACAGTCGTAAATTATGAACTTGAACAAGTGTAGCATGTGTTCTCTGTATTCTTCTCAGTTTAATACCGTATATGGCAGCTATCCGGAAAAATAGTTTGGAGAGAGAGAAAGATAGGAAAAAAGACGTCAATTGTTTGGAGAGTGGGCCTGTAGGTGGGGGGGCAGGGTGGGGCAAGGAGGTTTCGGTGGAAGAGCCAGAGGAGTGCCCCCTGGGCTAGCGTGTGTGGTGGTGACAACAGCCAGAATGGATTTTTGAAAACTGTTGCATCAACCGGTACAGTCGTAAATTATGAACTGGGGTATGTCTTGAGGAATCGCTGAACTATAACATTGAACACGTCGGCCAGGCATGGCACATGTGTCAGTCTGCCGAGTTGCAGAGCCGCCACCAGGTTACGCCCGTTGTCACACACAACCATGCCTGGCTTGAGGTTCAGCGGTGCCAGCCACACATCGGTCTGCGCCGTGATGCCCTGTAACAGCTCTTGGGCGGTGTGCCTTTTGTCACCTAAGCTCAGCAGTTTGAGCACCGCGTGCTGGCGCTTACCCACGGCACTGCTGCTGCGCCTAGAGCTACCGACTGAAGGTGCCGTGCCCACGGATGGTAATTCGGTGGAGGAGGAGGGGTCGGAGAAGGAGGAGGCATAGTACGTCTGAGAGACTGTGACCGAGGTAGGCCCCGCAATCCTCGGTGTGGGCAGTACATGAGCGGCCCCAGGGTCACTCTCGGTCCCAGCCTCCACCAAATTAACCCAATGTGCCGTCAGTGAGATGTAGTGCCCCTGCCCGGCAGCACTTGTCCACGTGTCCGTGGTTAGGTGGACCTTCTCAGAAACAGCGTTGGTCAGGGCACGGATGATGTTCTGTGACACGTGCTGGTGTAGGGCTGGGACGGCACATCGGGAAAAATAGTGGCGGCTGGGGACGGAATACCGAGGGGCAGCCACCGCCATGAGATTTCGAAAGGCCTCGGTCTCTACCAGCCTATAGGGCAGCATCTCCAGGCTAAGCAATTTGGAGATGTGGACGTTGAGGGCTTGGGCATTTGGGTGGGTGGAACTGTATTTCCTCTTGCGCTCCAGCGTCTGCTGTAAAGACAACTGAACGCTGCGCTGGGACACGTTGGTGGACGCTGTGGAGGATCGTGGAGGCGAAGGTGTGGTTTTCCGGCGGGAGGCGCTCGTGCCGGGGTCCTGGGCAGGGGATTGACTAGCAGAGGCAGCGAGTGACGCGGGGGGTTGACTAGCAGAGGCAGCGAGTGACACAGGGGAAGGAGCAGTGGTGTGACCCGCAGGAGGTGGTGAACGGCCTTGGTTCCATTGAGTGGGGTGTTTAGCACTCATATGCCTGCGCATGCTGGTGGTGGTTAGGCTAGTAGTGGTGGCACCCCTGCTGATCCTGGTGTGGCACAGGTTGCACACCACAGTCCGTCGGTCATCCTCACTTTCTTTAAAGAACCTCCAGACTTGCGAAAATCTAGGCCTCGCCACGGGAGCTTCACTACGTGAAACAGTTGCTGCTGATGCACCAGCTCTGGCCCTGCTTCTCCCTCTGGCCACACCACTGCCTCTTACAACCTGTTGTGGTGCAGCACTCGCCTCCGCCTCAGAAGCACTGTCTTCACTCAGCATATCAACCCAGCTTGGGTCAGTCACCTCGTCATCCTCCGATTCCTCAGTCTGCTCCCCCCTCGGAATTCCTCCCCTAACAACAACTTCACCACTGTCTGACAACCGTGTCTCCTCATCGTCCGACACCTCTTTACAAACTTCTTCCACTAAGTCAACATTGTCATCATCATCATCATCACCCACAGACTGCAACTGTTGGAAAACTTGGGCATCGGGAACGAGGTCAGCAGCAACCTGAGAAGTGGTTTGTGACTCTGGGAAGGGTCCAGAAAACAGTTCCTGAGAGTATGCCGGATCGCATTCCAAATTTTCCTGGGAGGGGGCAGACTGGGGGGAAGGAGGTTGAGGTGGAGGAGCCATAGGAATGCTCCCTTGGGTAACGTGGGTGGACTGCGTGGAAGACTGACTGGTGGACAAATTACTTGAAGCATTGTCCGCAATCCACGACATCACCTGTTCGCACTGTTGTGGTTTCAACAGTCCTCTACCACGTGTCCCTGTAAGTTGAGACATGAAGCTAGGGAGTGTAGCTCTGCGGAATTCCCCTGCTCCCTCATCAGCGGGTACTGTCTCACCCTGCCAGGACCACGGCCTCTGCCCCTTGCAGTAATTGAATGCCCACGCCCACGCCCTCGCCCTCGACCCTTAGCCCTGGGGTTCAAAATTTTTTGTATATAGGTGTATGATAAAAAAAAATAAAAAATTAAGTCCGGAAGAATTAAGTGACGTAAAGAAAGTGTCACCAGGACAGTATATACGGATGTGAGCAAATGTTTTGAACTGCGAAACAGAAAGGTTACACGCAGCTGAGTCAAATGGATTTGTATCACTGAGCTAAAACAACTGAAAAAATTATTTTTTTTTTATATTTTCTTTTTTTGGAAACGTGACGTGCAAGAACTATGGTAGAACTGACTGACACCCTGTTAACGGTGGCTTTTTAGTCTGCGACCCAGACAAATGTCAACCAGAGAATTTTCTGGATCAAGCGGTAGATGATATTGGTAGCAAATGACTTGGTTGTATTGTGTGACGTACAGAAAGTGTCACCTGGACAGTATATACGGATGGGAGCGAATGTGCTGAACTGCGACACACAGAAAGGTTACACAAAGCTGAGTAAAATGGATTTGTATCACTGAGCTAAAACAACTGAAAGAATTATTATTTTTTTTTTATATTTTATTTTTTTTGGGAACGTGACGTGCAAGAACTAAGGTAGGACTGACTGACACCCTGTTAACGGTGGCTATTTAGTCTGCGACCCAGAGAAATGTCGCACAGAGAATTTTCTGGATCAAGCGGTAGATGATATTGGTAGCAAATGACTTGGTTGTATTGTGTGACGTACAGAAAGTGGCACCTGGACAGTATATACGGATGGGAGCGAATGTGCTGAACTGTGACACACAGAAAGGTTACACAAAGCTGAGTAAAATGGATTTGTATCACTGAGCTAAAACAACTGAAAAAATTATTATTTTTTTTTTTATATTTTCTTTTTTTTGGGAACGTGACGTGCAGGAACTATGGTAGAACTGACTGACACCCTGTTAACGGTGGCTATTTAGTCTGCGACCCAGAGAAATGTCGTACAGAGTTTTCTGGATCAAGCGGTAGATGATATTGGTAGCAAATGACTTGGTTGTATTGTGTGACGTACAGAAAGTGTCACCTGGACAGTATATACGGATGGGAGCGAATGTGCTGAACTGTGACACACAGAAAGGTTACACAAAGCTGAGTAAAATGGATTTG
>ONZH01001846.1:0-87744 GCA_900303285.1 Rhinella marina | reverse complement strand
CTTGGGCCTGCACAAAATGTTTAGAGGTCTCACCTATTGGGCCTCCACATAATTTTTAACTAGGTCTCACCTTTTGGGCCTCTACAAAAGGTTTAAGAGGTTAACAGTGGAAAGCAGCCAAAAGTGAAGTGCCATCTGTATGAAGTGCCATTTCCCTCCTCCACCTCCTCCTCCTCCTCCTTAACCGCCGTAGAATTGCTCCGTAAATAAGAAAATGTATATATTTATGGCTCACCTCTTGGGCCTCCACATAATTTTTAAGAGGTCTCACCTCTTGGGCCTGCACAAAATGTTTAAGAGGTCTCACCTCTTGGGCCTCCACATAATTTTTAAACAGGTCTCACCTTGGGCCTCCACAAAATGTTTAACAGGTCTCACCTCTTGGGCCTCCACATAATTTTTAACACGTCTCACCTCTTGGGCCTGCACAAAAATGTTTAAGAGGTCTCACCTATTGGGCCTCCAACATAATTTTTAACGGGTCTCACCTCTTGGGCCTCCACAAAATGTTTAACAGGTCTCACCTCTTGGGCCTCCACAAAATGTTTAACAGTTCTCACCTCTTGGGCCTCCACAAAATGTTTAACAGGTCTCACCTCTTGGGCCTCCACATTAAGGTCCACTTGGCTCCACATAATTTTTACACGTCTCCTCTTGGGCCTGCACAAAATGTTAACAGGCTCACCTCTTGGGCCTCCACAAAATGTTTAACAGGTCTCACCTCTTGGGCCTCCACAAAATGTTTAACAGGTCTTACCTTTGGGCTCCACAAAAGGTTTAAGAGGTTAACAGTGGAAAGCAGCCAAAAGTGAAGTGCCATCTGTATGAAGTGCCATTTTCCTCTCCACCTCCTCCTCCTCCTCCTCCTCCTTAACCGCCGTAGAATTGCTCCGTAAATAAGAAAAATGTATATATTTTATGGCTCACCTCTTGGGCCTCCACATAATTTTTAAGAGGTCTCACCTCTTGGGCCTGCACAAAATGTTTAAGGGTCTCACCTCTTGGGCCTCCACATAATTTTTTTAACAGGTCTCACCTCTTGGGCCTCCACAAAATCTTTAAGAGGTCTCACCTCTTGGGCCTCCACAAATCTTTAAGAGGTCTCACCTCTTTGGGCCTCCACAAAATCTTTAACAGGTCTCACCTCTTGGGCCTCCACAAAATGTTTAGAGAGGTGTTCACCTCTTGGGCCTCCACATAATTTTTAACAGGTCTCACCTCTTGGGCCTCCACATAATTTTTAAGAGGGTCTCACCTCTTGGGCCTCACATAATTTTTTAGAGGTCTCACCTCTTGGGCCTCCACAAAATGTTTAAAACAGGTGTCACCTCTTGGGCCTCCACATAATTTTTAACAGGTCTCACCTCTTGGGCCTCCACATAATTTTTAAGAGGTCTCACCTCTTGGGCCTCCACAAAATCTTTAAGAGGTCTCACCTCTTGGGCCTCCACATAATTTTTTAGAGGTCTCACCTCTTTAGCCTCCACACAATTTTTAGACGTCTCACCTCTTGGGCCTCCACAAAATCTTCCATGAGCCTCTGGCCAGCCCACGGCCTCTTCCTGCCTTTTTGCGGTCCTACGCATCCCTCAACATCCCCACTGTTTTACCTGCTAGACATGACACTGGGCCAGGTCGGGTCACTGACATCTCTAGCGCAACAATTTGGCATTTTAAGGCTTCTGCATGTGTTTGAGTTGTTTTTACATTTTAAGAAGACATGTCTGACCACATTTCACACACACACACAATGACAATTAGGGGTGGGGTCTATTTGCTTTCCCCCTTGCCTAATGCCATCTGAGGTTGTCATAGCAACGTGATTTTAAGGGGTGCAGAATTTCATTCTTCTTTTTTTGGTCTAGTTTGGCTTGGGGTCCATGGCAATGTAGAGGAAAGAAGGTATTTCCTTGTATGGTCTCACTTTACAGAGAGGTTATATTGTGTTTGGAGTGTATTGTTGAGAGGCTGTGATAGTGGCGTAATAGTGCGACTTGGGCGCGTTATATGCACCCAGACATGCTTCCCCTGCTGTCCCAGTTGCATTCCAGCAGTGTTGGCATCCTTTTCTGAGGTTCCAGGGTGGACTTGGTGACCTCCAAGTGGTCGAATTGAGATTTCCAAGTGGCGAGCATTTTTTCCCCATAGACTTTAATGGGATTCGATATCTGGTCGAATAGTCGAATTTCGCGGTCTATTCGAATCGAATTTCGAAATTTCGAATATTTCACTACTCGCTCATCTCTAGTTAACACTTTGGTACTGAAACACTGGGACCACAGGTTCTAGCCAGGGTGACATCTGTATGTAAGTGACATTTTGTCCCCAAGCCCATACGATCTTCTGCAAAGCATTAAAGTGCTCTATAGGAAAGCATAATCTGTCATATAAGACACAGCATATAAGACCATCCATGTGATACAGTCACAGCAGATGCCAAATTGTCATCTGGCACCTGCCATCATTTACTTGAAGGGGATTTCTAGGACTTAAAGGGGTTATCTCATTTGGGACATTGGTAGGATATGCCATAGATGCCAGATTCAAGTTGCTCCAATTTCCCTGAAAGTTCATATATAACCCCCTCTAGCCTCCGAAGATAATGTTTTTGAAAAACTAGTTATCTCTTTTATTTTTCATGATTTTTTTTGTGTGGGTATTGCTGCAGTAATGTATATATGCTGCTTAATTAAACAGAACCTTCCCAAATAAAAAATGTAAATTGCGATCGCGTGGACACTAAAAATATGTAAACGGACGACTGAGGCTTGACGCTCAATTTCGACATAACATACATAGGTACGGTAGATTGCTGTCACACCATGGGTATTGCTGCAGTAATTATATATATATATATATATATATATATATATATATATATATATATCAAAATGAAAGTATTTGCTTGCAGGTTTGAGGTGCTCTTGCACATCTGATAGCAGGCTCAAGCACAGGTCCTGCCTCCTTTTTTCTTGTCAGCTGTCCTGTTTCTCTCTATTTTATACAACACACACAATTGTTTTCTGGAATCCTAGCCTTTCCCTTCATTGTCCCTGGCATTAAGCTTGACTGATTGATTTCTGACTGTCCTAAGACGGTTTTTCTGGCAGACACTGTAAGACCCAACCGTCCTCATTCACACCACTAAATGATGTTCTGCTAGGGCACCTCCCTGCCTGTTGCAGCAACTGATTGGCATCCTGGGAACCAATCAGGGCAATCCCTCCTCCCCACTTCCTCTCAGGGTTATCTGAGCATCCTTCTTCTTCCTCCCTAGTCCTTTTTTCCCACTGACATGTGCAGTACAATGGCACTAGGTGCCATTTTAGTTGATTCATCTGAAATAAACCTGGAAAGATTTGGGTTCATCTGGTGTCCAAAAAATAGCAAAGTTTGGACCAACTTCATTTCAGTCCTAACTGGTTCACTCATGCTTAGATCCTAGCAACATGCCATCAAAGTCCCAGGATACATCATGAATGTCTGATCAATGTGGGCTCCCCAAAGACCTGCACAATAAAGGGATGGTGGCACTTCTGCTTATTAGGCACAATCCTACAAATATGAATGTGCTTGCACCTGATACTGAAAATCAGTCCATGAATTGCACCAAGCTGAATGTACCAGGAACAGATGCCCAATGGTAACCATCGTTGTGCTGGTCAACAGCGGTACCAGATATTGGACCCTCATCGTCACATGACTATACGGTCAAAATGTCACATGGTTTCACTAGCCACAAGACCAGGAACTGTTACATGGTTTTTAGTTGCATTGAAAACCATGGCAATGTGCTGTAAAACCTTGTGTACTGTAGTTTGGTCCATGCACATCTCAAGCACAGAGCAGTGACGGTCTGACATTGATTAGCACAAACCGCCACATTCACGGCCAACCTGAAGGTTTTTATAGTGATGGAAATTGGCTCCTCCTGCCCAAGAATTTATCGGACCTTCTCATAAATCATCTTATGTTGCTATCACAGCAATTAGCACTTTCATGGTCGACTGGAAGTTCCATTAGAGTGTAATAGAAAAAAAATGCTGATGACTTTTGTTACAATTTTCTATCCAAAAATATGATTGTTATAAGATTAATGATCCTACGGGACTTTAGGTCTATGCCCAGTTTTCTTTAGTAAGGAAGATCATCCAAAGGGACCTTACAGAAGCTCAAGGAGAAAATACACATCACTCATGGGTGATGCTCTGGATCGGGACTGAATCCAGGAACCTAATGCACAGTATTAAAGGAATTTTCCCTTTAATTGAATTGTCAATCGGACATGTCATAAGGTCATGGGGGGTGGGGAGAGGCCGGCAACGTGAAGAGTGAATGGATCTCGGCACTGATACTGATGGAGAACATGACACATTTCCAATCATATCACCGATTAAAGCAATGAAAGCTATGAAAACCAATGAGAGCTGTCACCAAATCCAAATGGCGGTTCCCTACTGACCCTTAACCCCTTCAAGACCAAGACCATTTTAGTTTTTGCATTTTCGTTCCGCATTCCAAGAGCCATAACTTTTTTTAATTTTCCGTTCACATAGCCCTATGAGGGCTTATTTTTAGCGGGACAAGTTGTATTTTTTATTGGCACCATTTAGTTTGTGATGTCTTGTATTGGAAAACAAAAAAAAATTCTTTGTGGTGTGAAATCGAAGTAAAACAAAATTCCAAAAGGTTTTTTACGTTTTGACATTACATTGTTCTCTGTGTGGTGCTAAAAATATCCTTATTCCGTGGGTCAATACGATTACAGATTTGCATAGTTTTTATTTTTGTTTTACTACTTTTAATAAAATAAAAACCTCTTTAAAAAATCTAAAATTTCTTTTCTTCACCAATTTATGACTGATTTATTGAGCTGTATGAGGGCTTATTTTTGCATTACAAACAGTTTTTATTGGTATCATTTTTGTGGTATATCCAGTTAGGGGTACAAGATGACTAGAAAATGACAAATTGTATGTTTTAAAATTTTTCTCCACTCTTAATATTTTTGTTTTTTCTTATATTTCTTATTTTTTTTACTTGATGTTTTAATACATGCAAATGAGTCTCTAGGAGCAACAGGGCATTGCCGTTACTCCTAGAGGCTCTGCTCTCTCTGCAACTGCCCATCCGCCTCCACTTTGATTGACAGGGCCAGGCAGTGTAAACATCATCATGCCTGGCCTAGTAAATCAAAGTGAAGAGGGTGCGAGCAGAGCCTCTAGGTGTAATGGCAACGCCCTCGTTGCTCCTAGAGGCTCATTTGCATATCTGAAAACACCATTTTTCTCAGCCATGCGGACACATATGAACTTGGGACCAACACAGATGTCTTCAGCTGCCAAGTGCACATGTAGCAGGTCAGCCAATGCCATAGGTACAAAACTGCTGACAGATGTCATTTAACCCTTTTTCAACCTTGGATTTTGCAGGAAATCCATCTGCAACAAAAACAGGGTTTTAAAATTCACTGCATATTTCTTATTGACTCGTATAAAACACTTAAAACCATTATACCACAATAAAGAGCGATAAACTAAGTTGCTTTACCAAGTTTTAGGTAATTTTTACAATTTTCTTGGACCCTGATGCTCCTTGTATACACTTCGCCAGTAGACTTCCATTTGTGTGGTATGCTGTTTTCCAGAAAATCCTTGCAACAACCAGCTTTGATCACTGCCAGTCCTCCAAGTCTTGCTCCTTATTGCCCGCCAAGTATACTTGTGTATAGTACTAGTATCCTCCCAGTACTGCCTGGTGGGAAAACCATATCTGTGACTTGTTTGTCATGTATATGAAAAGGCACAGTAAGGTTACTTTCACACTAGCAGCAGCCTACATGTCGTACATGTCGTAGTTTTATGTCGGCCGCCTCTCATCATGTTTGCCGTGCTGAGGCCGGACCTCCGGCCCGCCAGAGAAGGCTACCGCTAGTGTAAAAGTAGCCTAAGTTACATTGTACAAGGTCTAAGTAAAGATTCTGACTGTGCAGGCGCTGTCACAAATTATGGCGCATGCCCAGCTCTAGAATGTGACCATGTACGTGATGTCTACTGTGAAGCCTCCTACACTGGGCGAACCTGTCCTGAAGGGAAATTTACAAGTTGATTAAGTGAATTATGATCTTCCCCTCCTAGAGCTCAGTGGACACAAGACCAAGCTCAGGACTCCTAGAACGGTGCCGAATTGGAAGAGTTAGTCCATCTGCAGCTGACTGCAGTGTGGATCAAATACAGGAAACATTGCCTGGAAAACCTCATTAACTTTAACCTGTGGTGTAGAAGCTGCAGCAATTTTCCACGTCTGAACATGGCCTTAGGATGTGACAGATTGACGAAGCACTATGCTTTTTATTTTACGGAAAACCCATTTCCTAATGCATCTATAGAGTAGCCCTTTAAGGATTACACTTGACACCCTCTTGAAATCTCAAAATAGCAGCAAATCTGTTCTAATGACTGAAATGGCTGTACGTTTCTGATCTGCCCTTGCAATGTGTAATTGTTAGTTAGTTAGCAAAACCACAATGTTTTTTGTTTCCTTCGAGCTTACCCAATTAAGCATTGAAAATGGATTCTATATAGCGAGCATGAGACAGCTAAGAAGCCCGCATCAAAGACTGATGAAGCGAGTTCATAGACTTTCACAACGAGCAAATTACCATAATTCCGGGGATGCACTTGAAACAATAATAATGTATCACAGGATTAGCCACGTTAAAGTAGAAGACAAATGAATGAGAAATAGGTTGCGGGATTTATTTCAAAACACTGCAAGATATATAAAAAAAAGATTCCTTTTTTTTGTTGTTGCAGCTCCCGAAACCAATGATTTTCCTTTCAATTTTGGATCCAGCATGAAATACACCCAACAATGTACTTAAGAAGTCTTTGCTTTGTAGACTATGGTTTTGTTAAATGCAGCATTTTTATAAAGCTGGTTATATAAAGACCCAGAGGTGGCTTGCGTGGGCCATCAAGAGAACTTGTAGACCCCACCCAGATGACAAATGTATAGGGGTCAATAGTAAACCCCACTTGAAGAGGATTATTTTATGCTAAGTGGCAATTGTTGTCATGTTTGGATAGTCACAACTGAAGACCACAAGATATTTCAGAGGGTACAGGTTTAAAACATGGTCCATTAGGTCCAACTGTTGGCAACCCTATAAGAAATTGCTAACTGTGTTGATCTCTTGCTTTAGGGATTGGGTTCTTCCATGTAGCTTAGAGGATTTCATGACACTCTGTTAGGAGTTGTTTATGCTATAGGTGACCTATGTTATGTGAATTGAAGCCTGTAGAGATTTTTGCTACTGTACTAAAAATGGAGTCCTTATAATGTTCAGAAAGGTAAGGGTGGACACATCTGTATGATCAATGTCCGCTTTTCTCAAGGTTGGACTGTTCCACTAGAGGATCACAAGATCTCCCATGTCCTGAGGACCTTCCAAATCAAGACCCAGGAGGTTCAACAGCAGATAACAGTTCTCAATTTTGTTTTAGAACTTTCCATATTTTGAGTTGTTCAAAGCTTCAGGCTTTATATTGATGATAAAACCTAAAGCTGATATTGGATAGATTACTTTATACTCCACTAGCAGCTTTTGGTAGGGTTAAGTTATTCTACTAGAAATCCACAAAATCCTCCAGTACCCTTGACACTACACTTGTTTTTTTTCCCCAAAACAATCCATGAAGTACAGTACAGCCGGTAACATCCTCATCTCACACTACCAATAGAACAGATCTGTTGTATTTTAGGGGTTTACTGTTTATTGGGTTGTTTTACACAAAACCTATTAGACTTTTTTGATGATGTACCATGATAAATATACAGAGATTAGAGATGAGCAAATAGATTCTATACTAATGCGATTTAGTATAGATTTTACAAAAATTCCTCTTCCAAATGAATCCGAAGTATTGGCCATTCACTTTTGACGAATCGCGTATAACGATGTCCCCCAATTTAATTTTTAAAATTCAGCACGCTAGTGAGGAAAACTGGGCAGGGAGGATGAAGAGGTAGGATGACATGACCCAAGGCGATACCGCGGCGGGCAGGCTTGCCCATAATGCTTTGCAGTCAGCCTGGCAGCCAATTAGGAGGGAGGCTGTCTATGCTAACTCTGAAGCACAGAGACCTTTGTGAGCTCAGCCACTGATGCGACAGGACATGTCTGTCCTATCTTACAGTGAGGGCAGCTGGAGTTGTTCATAAGACAAGACACATGAGGTTTTAAAGAAAATGTACTCTTTTTCTTTCTGTGCATGCACAACCTTTTTGTCCAAAAACCTGTTGCAAAGTTTCTATAGTCCATAAGTGTACCGTAGTCATATTTCCCAGCATCACCAGCAGCATATATATTAATATCAATGCATATGCTGTGCAATTGTGCATTTTTCATTCCAAAAACCTGTTGCATTTTTTCTACCTTTAAAAGTGCACAAATAAGTGTATCTTAGTGCTCCAATCACAGTGCATATTTTAGTTGCAGCCAGTTGAATTGAAATTAATTAAAATTAAGTTATAGGTTATAATTAAAATTAAGTTATTGGGATGCTTGTTCAGAATAAGCCACTGTTTTTCCAATACCACTGTATGTGTATAAAAACGGGCAGGCATCTGCTCCTAAAAGATCCTTCGTGGCTACAGGTTCTTACACAATAATAAAGGTCTATTCAGAACAGGAAATAAGACATTGAACAGCAGACCTTATCATAAACTTAAAGGGACAGTTTAGGGATTCCTACAGATTGATTTGTTCTATGTAGACTCTGGTAGACTTGATTACTCTGTCCTCCACTCTACTCTCAAAATTTTCCAGTGGACACAGGTTTTGACACAACATGGCCAGTCCAGAAAAAGGTCTATGAAGCCCAGAAATAAACAACCTCTTCTTAAATTGCTAAAAGAGCAAAAATTTAGACTATTTTGATGACTTTATGATAGCAAAGAACGTTGACCTACAGTTTTACAGTGACCATACACTTCAGGTAGATTGGTCCATCACTTGTTAAAAATAAGAAAGAAGCTGCACTCTACTCCACGGATCCCCCACAGCTGCCATTCCGACACCGCACGGTGTCTGTGGCTCTGCACTTCCTGTCCCTTGAAAGTCTGAAACAGAAAGGCCCACTAAGCCAATCAATGGTGGAGGCATTTTTTGTTAATTTGCTTTGCGTACCTTTCCTAGCATTTCTAGATTTGTCCACAGGAAGTGCAGAGTAGCAAGGACCAGCGCAGTGTCGGAACGGCGTATGCAGATGATTGGTGGAGTTAAGTAAAGCTTCTTTGTTTCCAGAAATTCTCCCTGCAGTTGCAGAGAGAGCCGAGCCTTTAGGTGTAATGGCAACACCCCTGTTGCTCCTAGAGACTGATTTGCATATATTAAAACATCAATTTTCTCAGCAATGCGGGCCCCTTTGAACAATTTTTGCAATGCATTTAGTTAGGATTCTTTTGGTATAAATCAACTGGAAGGTATACACAATATCCCTTGCCTGTTTCCCATGCATCACCACCAACCCCGCGGCTCTGCATTCCACAGACCTAGCATCATTTTGTGCATGAGCGCAGATGACTGGTGACGGCCCAAGCACCAGAACTTAAAAGTCTAATGAAAGTCGAGATGCTCATTTCATTTCATGCTGAACTATTTCGTTCTGAAATACAATTAACTTTCATGAGGATCCACATCATTACTCTCATTCTTAGAAAAATAGATTGATGCTGCCAGGCATACGCTACCTTAGTCATTCTGAAATAAGCAGTGACGTAACCCCTCCATCCAGTGATCTGCTTCAATTTCGAGGCATCTATCATTACAAGACTGCCAAAAATACCTAAGACGGTGGAATGAGAAGAAGAGCTGAAGCCATGTCCAAAATACAGCAGTATATACTGTGAGTGTTAGCAGACATGGACAGATGTAGCATGCAACAAATTGTCATGTTGGCTACCATTTCAGTTTTTAAATTTCTGTTCCAGAATTGCAATACATATTTTCACCACAGTGGGGCACTGTAGAGTTTTATACTACATACAGCTGGATTAGAATCCTTAGTGATTTGTATTGCTTATGGGTATGTTTTGTCTTAACAGCACACCGTATGGTGAGAAGAGGTATTGCATGAAAATTATCAATGGTGTGAAGGAGTGTTGGAGTGCTGGAGAACTCTATCCTTTTTGACAAACCAGTTAAAGTAGGTAATGGATTTTCTAAATAGGTATAATTGAAGGCATTGAGAACCAAAGTAAAGACAAAAATTAGACCTCTTTACGGTGCTTCTGGATACCATCAGCCTGCTAAACTAAGACCTGGTGTCTCATCCCAATACATTACTACCTTGATAGCTAATGTTGCAATATCCCTCAGAAGCTTTGCGCCATGTTTTTGAATAGTATTGTACATACAGCAATTGCATTTGCTGTATGTTGAAAGGAGGGCTAGGAGGAGAGACTGTAGAGAAAATGGGTATAGACTTGTGTAGTACCCCAGACGGTAGTACTCCTACACCCTGCTACAGTCCCTAATGGCTAACATTAATGTCATCTGTGTTTTTATTTCAGGTCCTTTACACTGTGCATTAATAATATTGCTATGTAACTGTTATATGTTGTATTTAGAGAGATCGTTAGTTAGAATGGAACCTAACATTCCATTCTCCCCTTTTGGGCAGAAGTGGGCTAGTCCTGCTTCCTACCCAGGGAGGGGTTGCAGGAAGTGATAATCAGTTGAGTCTAAGTTTGTGAGAATCAAATCTAGTGTTGGAAGCAGATGAGTCAACTCATGGTGCACTGAGGGGAATGGCCACCCCTCCTGCAGCAGGAGTCTCCCAAGGTAAGCAGCTCATAGAGCACCCTGTTACAAGGGGGTCAACAGCCAAAGGATCCCTGCTCAAAAGGTACCAGAAAAATCCTAAAGTCCAGCTACCAGACGGAAGCCCGATTCTAGCACAGCAGAGAAAGATATAGCAAGGTATTCAAGTTTGCCTGCCAGTTTACCCCAAAACCTGCTGGAACCAAGAAAAACACTGAATACTGTCTGGATGCAAGTTTATTCAAGTAAAGCTGTTGAACTTTCACGAAGTCTGGACTCGACTTAGGGCTCGTTCACATCACCGTTAGGGATTCCGTTCTAACTTTCCGTTATAACATCGTTATAACGGAAAATAACGGAATCCCTAGGACGGAAATCAAAACGGACACCTTTAAGAGGCATTCCGTTTTGATCCGTCATAATAGAAGCCTATGGGAAAGCATAACGGATCCCTCTGGTTGCCGTTATGCTGGACGGAAACCAAAGTTCTGTTGACAGGACTTTGGTTTCCGTCCAGCATAACGGCAACCAGACGGATCCGTTATGCTTTCCCATAGGCTTCTATTATGACGGATCAAAACGGAATTCCTCTTAAAGGTGTCCATTTTGATTTCCGTCCTAGGGATTCCGTTATTTTCCGTTATAATGATGTTATAACGGAAAGTTAGAACGGAATCCCTAACGGTGATGTGAACGAGCCCTTATTCTTTACCTCCTACAACTCTCCCCTTTATTGCTTCAGAGCCTAACCATGGGGAGCAACGGTATCCAGGTAGCAGCACCGTGACAGACACAGAAACTATTAAGGCCACACCACACCACTTGGCATTCCTATAAACCTGGGACACGATTGGCCCTGGGGGCGACACATTGCACTTGTCCCTAGATAC
The DNA here is from genome assembly GCA_900303285.1 of Rhinella marina. Lineage (NCBI taxonomy): Eukaryota > Metazoa > Chordata > Amphibia > Anura > Bufonidae > Rhinella > Rhinella marina. The sequence continues at coordinate 76,029 of ONZH01001846.1, read as the reverse complement.
ATGGTTCGGGAGGATACTATAACTCCTTATGGAGATCACCTAATTGGGGTGAGGATTCTTATAGGCCAGGTTAGGGTTAGGGTTCTCTTGAGTTCTGGGAAGAGGGTATGCAAATGAGCTCTTAGCAAGCTATGCCTCTAAGACCACCAGATGTTAGGTACATAGTGACATGCAGCAGTATGCGACCATTCGAATCCAAAATGGTTCATATGGCAAAAAAATTGCAAGAGACCACTGTTCACTGCAGACTGGTAGATCTGTTATTTTGCTCATTGACCTGATAAGGCTGGGTTCACACAAGGTGGTAATGTGCTGCCTAACGATTAGCCGTCGGATTTTACTGCAGTTTCACCATGTGACCATGGGCCTTCACCATGCTTTCACACATTACTCAATAACCTGCCTGAATATACAGCTCTACAAGTGCATCTCAATAAATTAGAATATCATCAAAAAGTTTTTTTTTTTCAGTAATTCAGTTCAAAAAGTGAAACACATATATAGTCATTACAAACAGAGGGAACTTTTTCAAGTGTTTACTTCTGTTGATGATTATGGTTTACAGCCAAGGAATACCCAAAAGGTCCCTTAGTCTGGTTCAGTAGGCGACACAATCATGGGGAAGACTGCAGACTTGACAGATGTCCAGAAGGCTGTCATTAACACACTCCACAAGGAGGGTAAGCCACAAAAGGTCATTGCTAAAGACGCTGGCTATTCACAGAGTGCTGGATCAAAGCATCTTAATAGAAAGTTGAGTGGAAGGAAAAATGTTGGTAGAAAAAAGTTCACAAGCAACAGGGAGAACCACAGCCTTGATAGGATTGTTAAACAAAGGCCTTTCCTAAATTTGGGGGATATTCACAAGGAGTGGACTGCTGCTGGAGTCAGTGCTTTAAGAGCCACCACACACAGACGTATCCAGGACATGGGCTACAAGTGTCGCATTCCATGTTTCAAGCCACTCATGACCAATAGACAACACCAGAAGTGTCTTACCTGGGCCAAGGAGACAAAGAACTGGACTGTTCTCATTGGCCAAAGGCGTTGTTCTCAGATGAAAGTACATTTTGCATTTCATTTGGAAATCAATGTCCCAGAGTCTGGAGGTAGAGTGGAGAGGCCTGAATCCAAGCTGCTTGAGGTCTAGTGTGAAGTTTCCACAATCAGTGGTGGTTTGGGGAGCCATGTCATCTGCTGGTGTAGGTCCACTGTGTTTTATCAAGACCAAAGTCAGTGCAGCCGTCTACCAGGAAATTTTAGAGCACTTCATGCTTCCCTCTGCCGACAAGCTTTTTGGAGATGGAATTTTTATTTTCCAGCAGGACTTGGCACCTGTCCACACTGCCAAAAGTACCAATACCTGGTGTAATAACCACAGTATCACTTGATTGGCCAGCAACTCACCTGACCTTAACCCCATAGAGAATCTATGAGAGACACCAGAGCCAACAATGCAGACGAGCTGAAGGCTGCTATCAAAGCAACCTGGTCTTCCATAACACCTCAGCAGTGCCACAGGCTGATCTCCTCCATGCCACGCCGCATTAATGCAGTCATTTATGCAAATGGAGCCCCAACCAAGTATTGGGTGCATTTAATGTACCTACTTTTCATTTGGCCAACATTTCTGTGTTTAAAAAAAAATACAGTTGGTCTAATATAATATTCTAATTTTCTGAGATAATGAATTTTGGGTTTTCCTTGGCTGTAAGCCATAATCAACATTAACACTAGAGAGACAACGGGAGATTAGGGAGTTAAATAAGTGGCTCAGAGGCTGGTGCAGGAAGGAAGGGTTTGGGTTCATGGAGAACTGGGCCGACTTCTCTGTCGGCTACAGACTCTACAGTAGGGACAGGCTGCACCTTAATGGGGAGGGTGCAACTGCCCGGGGGGAAAAAATGGTTAGACGGCTGGAGGAGCTTTTAAACTAGGATCTGGGGGGAGGGTGGGGGGTAATACTAATAAGGGGGTAGATAGTGTAGATAGAGAGTGGGTCATAGGAGGGGAGAGTGGGGGGTTAGTGGGGGTTGGGATTAGTGAGGAATGTAGGGAGAATATTGGGCAAAACATCAACCAAAGTAACCCAAAAACCCCGGATATTCACTTCACAGGTAATAGTAATTTAAAAAGGGGGGGTAAAAAATATACATAGACCTCTTAAGTGTATGTACACTAATGCCAGAAGCCTGACTAATAAAATTGAACTGGAATTAGTGATGTGTGAGGAGGACTATGACATAGTGGGAATAACTGAGACATGGCTGGATGATAGCTATGACTTGGCAGTCAACGTACAGGGTTACAGTCTGTTTAAAAAGGATCGCCAAAACCGGAGAGGGGGAGGGGTCTGCCTTTATGTAAAGTCCTGTCTAAAGCCTACACCCCGGGAAGATATAAGTGAGGGACATGAACATGTGGAGTCACTGTGGGTAGAAATAAATGGAGCCAAAAACAATAATAAAATACTAATAGGAGTTTATTATAAACCCCCTAGTATACCACAGCCCATAGAAAATCTACTTCTAAATGAAATAGACGAGGTGGTAAATTATAATGAGGTCGTTATTATGGGGGATTTCAACTACCCAGATATAGACTGGGAAACCTGTATATCTCATAAAGGAAACAGGTTCTTGGAAATAACCAAAGACAATTACCTTTCCCAACTGGTTCAGGACCCGGCTAGAGGGACGGCCATACTGGACTTAGTATTAACCAATAGACCTGAAAGAACAACAGATGTGCAGGTTGGGGGACACCTGGGAAACAGTGACCATAATATAATAACCTTCCAATTGTCATTCAAAACAGCGTTTCTTCAGGAAGGAACAAAAATACCAAACTTCAAAAAAGCAAAATTTAGCCAACTAAGAGAGGCCATAGGCCTAACTAACTGGGACAAAGTCCTCAAAAATAAAAATACAGCCACAAAATGGGAGATTTTTAAAAGCATCTTAATATCTAATTGTGAGAGGTACATACCTTATGGGAATAAAAGGTTAAGGAACAAGAAAAAACCAATGTGGATAAACAGAGCTGTAAAGAAAGCAATAAATGACAAACAGAAAGCATTTAAATCACTAAAACAGGAGGGGAGCGAGGAAGCATTGAAAAACTATAAGGAAAAAAATAGAATATGTAAAAGACAAATAAAAGCAGCCAAACTAGAGACCGAGAGATCGCCAAAGAGAGTAAAACTAACCCTAAAATGTTCTTTAATTATATAAATGGTAAAAAGTATAAACCTGAAGGTGTCGGCCATTAAAAGTGCCCTGTCTGACCCAGGAAGAAGTAGAGCTGTGTCTTAAAAAGATTAAAATAGACAAATCACCAGGACCGGATGGCATACACCCACGTATCCTAAGAGAATTAAGTAATGTCATCGACAGACACTTATTTCTGATATTTAAGGACTCTATACTGACAGGGAGTGTTCCACAAGATTGGCGCATAGCAAATGTGGTGCCAATATTCAAAAAGGGTCCAAAAACAGAGCCCGGAAACTATAGGCAGGTAAGTTTAACATCTGTCGTGGGTAAACTGTTTGAAGGTTTTCTAAGAGATGCTATCTTGGAGTACCTCAATGAAAATAAGTAAATTACTCCATATCAACATGGCTTCATGAGGGATCGGTCATGTCAAACCAATTTAATCAGTTTCTATGAGGAGGTAAGTTCTAGACTGGACCGCAGCAAATCAATGGATGTCGTATATCTGGACTTCTCCAAAGCATTTGACACGGTACCACATAAAAGGTTAGTATATAAAATGAGAATGCTTGGCCTGGGAGAAAATGTCTGTATGTGGGTAAGCAACTGGCTCAGTGATAGAAAACACAGGGTGGTTATTAATGGCACATACACAGATTGGGTCACTGTAACTAGTGGGGTACCACAGGGGTCAGTATTGGGCCCTATTCTCTTCAATATATTTATTGATGATCTTGTAGAAGGCTTGCACAGTAAAATATCAATTTTTGCAGATGACACTAAACTGTGTAAAATAATTAACACAGAAGAGGACAGTACACTGCTACAGATGGATCTGGATAGACTGGAGGCTTGGGCAGAGAAGTGGCAGATGAGGTTTAACACTGACAAATGTAAGGTTATGCATATGGGAAGGAATAACGCAAGTCACCAGTTGCTGCCAAGGCCAATAAGATAATGGGTTGCATCAAAAGAGGCATAGATGCCCGTGATGAGACCATAGTCCTGCCACTTTACACATCACTAGTCAGACCACACATGGAGGACTGTGTACAGTTCTGGGCTCCTGTGAACAAGGCAGACATAGCAGAGCTGGAGAGGGTTCAGAGGAGAGCAACTAAAGTCATAACTGGAATGGGTAGACTACAGTACCCAGAAAGATTATCAAAATTAGGCTTATTCACTTTAGAAAAAAGACGACTGAGGGGAGATGTAATAACTATGTATAAATATATCAGGGGTCAGTACAGAGATCTCTCCCATCATCTATTTATCCCCAGGACTGTGACGAGGGGACATCCTCTGCGTCTGGAGGAAAGAAGGTTTGTACACAAACATAGAAGAGGATTCTTTACGGTAAGAGCAGTGAGACTATGGAACTCTCTGCCTGAGGAGGTGGTGATGGTAAGTTCACTAAAAGAGTTCAAGAAGGGCCTGGATGTATTTCTGGAGGGTAATAATATTACAGGTTATAGTTACTAGAGAGGGGTCGTTGATCCAGGGAGTTATTCTGATGCCTGATTGGAGTCGGGAAGGAATTTTTTTCCCTAAAGTGGGGAAAACTGGCTTCTACCTCACAGGTTTTTTGCCTTCCTCTGGATCAACTTGCAGGATAACAGGCCGAACTGGATGGACAGATGTCTTTTTTCGGCCTTATAAACTATGTTACTATGTTACTAACAGAAATAAACACTTGAAAAAGTTCACTCTGTTTGTAATGACTCTATATAATATATGGGTTTCACTTTTTGAATTGAATTACTGAAAAAACAACAACTTTTGATGATATTCTAATTTATTGAGATGCACTTGTATTTGATTGCAATATTGTTCCTTTTATTATATCATCCTGCTTTATTATACTCTTCTGATGCTGGTTATGTCATTTTAATTCTGCAGTCCCTTTTTCCACTTTTCTCTGTTGAAAGATATAATAACCTCACTTGCCCTGAGCTTCATTATCAGACTTCAGCTCTCCAGAATCTGCTCCAGTTACGTCCGTTGATTTCATGATTATTTATATCAAAAGACAACAGTAGAGTCTCTTATCTTTGTAAGCCGACCAGAGCGATTGCTACTTTGGGTTCTTTTTCTGGTTCGAACCACATTTCAGAAAATAACTAAGAGGCTTATTCCAACAATAGCTACATAATTGCTTTAATTAACTTTGTTCCCAATATTACTCATATATTTGCAGTTTTCCCGTCCTTGAAGGGCCTTTTAGACTTTTACTTTAGCCTCAAGTTTTTCCTCATGTCACCTCCGATATTGTAGGTTTAAATGAAATGACTCATGAGAAAATAAGGTTATAATTCTTGACAGAAAATGTAATACATTTTAGTATGGAATCCTGCACTTTTTCAGCTTTGCTGTGTATACTGGGGCAGAGTCAGTAGAGACATCTCAGGAACTGTTTACCAAGTTGTTGATCTTTTCATGTAGATTTTATCTATTTCTAAGCTGTCAAATTCTGTTCAAAGTTGGACATGAGAAGCTAATTTTTAGCCCAATTCACATTTTGTTGATTTGCCAAAAGGTTAATGATTCCCTTTCCATAATATCCAATGTGAGGAAGGATTTCCCCATTATTCCCTGATAAGTCTGTTAATATCACTGTGGTGATGCATACTAGCAATAGTGGCCTCCAACTCATAGCCCTGCAAGCCAACTGTCAGGGAATGCTGGGAGTTATAGTTTTGCAACAGTGGAAGAACTGGGGATAATAGAGACTACTGCCTCATGTCCAACTTTGATTCCAGTACTGCCCTGTGCTGTTCTGTACCTGGCACTCTGGGTACATCAGCCAAATGGCACTGCTCACTGATGACTTCACTTGGACTAGTATATGTTAACACCACTCACTGTATGAGTGTCTTTGTGCCTACGTATATATTTGCTCTATTGCTGCACTTCTACCTGGTATGTTATGCCTTAAGGTTGTATTACACCTGCCAATTTTTCAGCAGATGATCGCTAACAACCGTTTGTATGAGCAGCTATTAATATGCAGTGTAATACTGCCACCGATTGAACGATGAATGAGCAAACGTTTGTTTATTAGGCAGTTGTGATTTTTAAGCACGATTAAAAATCATCGTTTGCCAATGGCAGATTGTGCTGTCTAATTACGATCTGCCACCAGCAAACCACTAGACAGCATGGCGACGAGCGATGGCATAACGGTCGCTCCTCCCCGTGCTGCGGAGCAGATCGCTGCATGTAATATCAGTGGTCTCCTCCGGTAGCTAGCAGGTTATTGACAGGAGGGTACTCTTTCCTACCGACAATCGCTTGCTCAATCGGCCTTATCCCAACAACTGAAATATCTATGACTTTGTTGTCATCTATCCTTGGGAACATTATCTGGGGAGTACCCTACAGCAACGACCATTCTACTGGTGGTTAAGAGTGAAAACAAGGCTCCCTTTGATTTTACAACTCTGGTTAGCCTGCACCAATCCCATGTAGTATCGATGACCCACTACTACACCCCAGGTTATCCTGAAACAATCAACATGTGATATAGAAGATCCTCTACTGCACCCCATTTTAGCTTGCATCAATACACATGTGGTAGAGAGCGTCCACTACTGCACCCCAGGTAGCAAAACCCATCTACTAGTGGTTTAGAGAGTTCACTAATGCACTTCAGGACCAATCCATTAGCAGTACAGATGATCCAATATTGTACCCCAGGTTAGCAACACCCATCCACTAGTGGTATAAAGGGTCCACTATTGTCTGTACCCTATGTTAGCCAACACCAATCCACTGATGGTACAAAAGGTCCACTACTGCACCCCAGGTTAACAACATCCATCTACTTGTGTTATAGTGGGTTCACCACTGCACCCGAGGTTACCAACACCTATCCCCTAGTGGTATAGAAGTTCCATTACTGCACTCCAGATTAGCCTTCACCCATTCACTACTGCACCCCATGCTACTAATGCCCATCCACTATCCTCTATAGTGATATAGAGAGTCCACTACTGCACTCTAGGTTAGCCTTCATCCATTCACTGGTGGTATATAGGGTCCACTATTGCACCCCAGGTTACCAACACCTATCCACTAGTGGTATAGAGGTTCCACTACTGCACTCCAGGTTAGCATTCACCCATTCTCCATTGGTATAGACTAGGGTCCAATACTGCACCCCATGCTACCAACGCCCATTCTCTAGTGGTGTAGAGGGTCCAATACTGCACCCCATGCTACCAACGCCCATTCTCTAGTGGTGTAGAAGGTCCAATACTGCACTCCAGGTTTGCCTTCTCCCATTCACTATTGGTATAGAGGGTCCAATACTGCACCCCATGCAGCCAACGCCCATCCACTAGTGGAATAGAGGGTCTACTACTACTTCACCCCAGGTTAGCTTGCACTCATCCACTAGTGGTATAGAGGATCCACTAATGTAATTCATGTTACCAATGCCCATGCACTAGTGTTTTAGAGGGCTCACCACTGCACCCCAGGTTACCAACACCTATCCCCTAGTGGTATAGAGGTTCCACTACTGCACTCCAGGTTACCAACACCTATCCACTAGTGGTATAGAGGTTCCACTACTGCACCCCAGGTTAGCATTCACTCATTCACTAGTGGTATAGAGGTTCCACTACTGCACCCCAGGTTAGCATTCACTAGTGGTATAGAGGTTCCACTACTGCGCTCCAGGTTAGCCTTCACCCATTCACTAATGGTATAGAGGGTCCACTACTGCACCCCAGGTTACCGACACCTATCCACTAGTGGTATAGAGGGTCTACTAATGCACCTCAGGTTAGCCTTCACTCATTCACTAGTGGTATAGAGGGTCCAATACTGCCCCCCATGCTACCAACACCCATCCACAAGTGGTATAGAGGGTCTACTACTTCACCCCAGGTTAGTGCACCCATTCACTAGAGCTATAGCAGATCAACGCTTTGTCCTGGTAACAATAATCTTCTACGGTATAGGAGATTTTCTATCGTAAAACACAAAGCCCCTAATTATTTCCAGAAGAAAAGACTGACATTTGAAATGTAGAAACACATTTACGGTAAGGGTTTCTTAATGGAATAATCCATGCAAATGAGAGCAATTTAAATGCATAGCCGTAGCAATTCAGTGTTGTAATGCCTGAGATAACCGAGTGATTATACCGAGCGGACGATAACATAGACAGACACATTGCAGACAATATAATTGGGCTTTGACGCAGTCTGTTAATTCACATCTTAGGGCTGTTATTTTTTTTTGTCTGCATAAAGCTTAAATGTGCGTTTTATCACCCATTAATATTTGTGTTGTTCCTGAGAAATTGCAATTTATTTATTTGTCCATTATTTCTGAGCTTGTTAACAATGTCACAATCTGAAGATCCGTAAGAAAGGCTCAAGGAATCGGTTTAACCCCTTTAAGCCCGGGCCAATTTGCATATTTCTGTTTTCGTTTCTTCCCCACCTTCCATAACTTTTTCACTTTACCTATCACACAGCCTTATAAAAGGGGTTTTGTCACTTCAGCAAGTGGCTTTCATCATGTAGAGAAAGTTTAGTGGGTTTTCAACCCCAAAAATGCCCCCCCAAAATGCCTGGGCTCCTCACACAGATCGTTCTTACTTTGCTCCCTGGCACTTGTGTCGCTTCTGATGCCCGCACGGCCGCTGCATCTCCCCGTCGTGTGGATCAAAACATCTGACGACAAAAAGGGGAGGGGAGCAGTCCGCCAATAGCAGGCCGCAACAGGAACAGGCCTCCGGGTGATGCTAGGGAGGCTCGTCCCCATCGAGGCCTGCTATTGGCTGCTCCCCCTGTCGCCGGATGTTTTGATCACTCTATATGAAGGTATGGACTACTTAAAAGAATGAACCTAAAAGGAATCCCCAGGCTGTTTTACAGGAGCAATCTCCAAGGCATACAGCTAACAGCTTAACAAATAGGGATTTCTGAAGTTTAGCACCTGAATTGATAAAAAAGAAGATGAAAAACTCCCAGGTCAAAGCTGGTGGAGTTCATGTAAATATGGCAAAACAGGCAACAGTCAGGGTCTGTCTATCAATTATCACAGTCAGGAAATAAGTTAGGTCAGTCCAAATAGCAAATGAAGCACCTTCACAATAATCACATACACACACCAAAGAACCTAGCTGCTTGCCCAGGCCAAGATTACAGATGTGTCCTTTCTTACCGTTCCTCTTGGCTGGACATGTCCTTATATATGTGTCACGAGATGACCAGCTTCTCAAAACAACATGACAGTGTCATGAGATGTCTATCCTATATGTCTAGGTGTGGCCACCCAGTGGTTGTGATGTGGGATGCGTCTCCTCAACGGTCACAATTTTGTCCAGGATTGCTTTCATGAGAAATTGCGCCCGTGACCAAATTACAGCTAATAAAATGGTGGACATGTGAATGTCATGGACAGGTTTCAATAATCAGTTATCTGGCACATGATAAGTCCCTGGTCCTTTATGAAGTGACACGACAAGCTTGTACACTTTGCTGTGGAGATGTCTGCAGCAACCTCATGTAGACACGGATATCTGCTGCAATGGAAATGAATATAGCCAACGTTCCCTTATGATAGATAGGATAACTCTGCACAAAACATTCAATTTGGAGAAGATTAACAACCTAATTCTAATGCCTCATTCACACGTCAGTATTTTGGTCAGTGATTTCCATCAGTGATTGTGAGCCAAAACCAGGTACAGCTCTAAATACAGAACAGGAGCAAATCTTTCCCTTATACCTTATGTCTGTGGAGGCTCCAATCCTGGTTTTGGCTCACAATCAATGATGGAAATCAATGACCAAAACACTGACGTGTGAATAAGGCTTAAAATGGACCATGCCTTAGGACATTGTATTAGGAGCCTCCAGTTTTTTGCTCTAGTGCCATATTCTCAGACACAGGGGCAAGATTGCCTTTTGACTGGTGAAGAACTGAAGTTATTTGAACCTCTTCTTCTTAGATTTCCATACCTTTGCTCCGGACAAGTTGATGATGGATTTCCATGACCTTTTGATGCAAGACATCATTGGGTCTTTGTTCCTACACTATCAAATTTTCAAGCATTAAAATTAGGCTTATTCGCTTTAGAAAAAAGACGACTGAGGGGAGATCTAATAACTATGTATAAATATATCAGAGGTCAGTACAGAGATCTCTCCCATCATCTATTTATCCCCAGGACTGTGACTGTGACGAGGGGGCATCTTCTGCGTCTGGAGGAAAGAAGGTTTGTACATAAACATAGAAGAGGATTCTTTACGGTAAGAGCAGTGAGACTATGGAACTCTCTGCCTGAGGAGGGGGTGATGGTAAGTTCACTATAAGAGATCAGGAGGGGCCTGGATGTATTTCTGGAGGGTAATAATATTACAGGTTATAGTTACTAGAGAGGGGTCGTTGATCCAGGGAGTTATTCTGATGCCCGATTGGAGTTGGGAAGGAATTTTTTTTCCCTAAAGTGAGGAATATTGGCTTCTACCTCACAGGGGTTTTTTGCCTTCCTCTAGATCAACTTGCAGGATAACAGGCCGAACTGGATGGACAGATGTCTTTTTCGGCCTTATAAACCATGTTACTATGTTACTAGGTAAGCATGAGTGGTCCATATTTAAAGGGGTTGTCCGGGTTCAGAGCTGAACCCGGACATACCTTTAAATTCACCCAGGCAGCCCGCCTGAACAGGATGCTCCGATGCCCTCCTTTGCCCTGCGCTAATTAGCGCAGGGCAAAAGCATTTAGCCCGGTTCCGGTGACGTCACCAGCGCTGATGGGTGGGCTTTAGCGCTGCCCTAGCCAGTAAAACGGCTAGGGCAGCGCTAAAGCCGGCCCATTACAGCTGGTGACGTCACTGAACTCACTGCCGGGCGGAAGCCTCCGCCCGGCAGTGTGTTATGTAAATAAAAGAGCCCTTGCCCTGCGCGATCCAACGCAGGGCAAGGGAGGGCACTGGAGCATGAGATGCTCCGATGCCCTGTTCAGGTGGGCTGCCTGGGTGAATATAAGGGTATGTCCGGGTTCTGCTCTGAACCCGGACAACCCCTTTAAGCAATGTTTTGCCTTTTGATTATCGGCAACGTTAACTTGTGAATACAACATAGGATGGCCAGAAGACCAACTGTGCCCTTGTTCCCCTAGCCATTCTGTTGATCAGTCAGTGAAGTGGCTATTCATGGTAATGCTGTGGAGGGTTGTACGGTACTTGGTAAAGGTACAAGTGGTTCAGGGGGTATGTGGACCATAAGCAATGAGAACTTCACCTTGATGGACCTTATACACTCAACGAGTCGATGATTCCCAAATGTAATTTTTCAGTGCAAATTAATGGAAAATAATAGGCTTTCTGTTAAAATTGCCTCCATTAATCCATTTTCCAGTGGATTAGCCTGAAATTAACATGCACCTCATTATGTGTGATCTTGATTAATAGCTTTACAAATCACTTTTTGTAACATAACAAGGAGCTTTCTGCTTGAATTAAATACATTTAAAAACTCATAGATAATGCAAGTCTATGTAAGTGAGAATACATGTAACGGTAGAATATCAAGTGTGCACCATCTGTACCATGGAATTCAGCAGAGGTCATGAATGAAGAATAATATGGTCAGGGTTGGCCTTTCAGATGTAAAATGTGTCCAGTCAAGTGCGGTCCCAGATAATTTGAGCTGAGCACACGGTAAGCACTAGGTGTCACAGACAATAGGGGCTTAAGGGGTCCGTGCTGATTTGGGTAAACATGCTTTATGCTTGTCATACTCCAGTAATGTTATGGTAGACGGTAGTCCCAATGGTCAAGGTTCCAGCTTTGTCTTGGAAGGTGGATCTACATGAGATTATGGTAGAGGAAAACTAGGTGCAAAGGAACCTATTGAATAATGTGAAAAAAATAATAATCCCTAAACGGAGAACTAATCAGAACTAAGCATTTATAGGGCACTGTTATTTTATGCATCATATGATTACTTTTATTAGGTATTGGAGGGCACTTTTATTTGGGTGCTAAATGATTGTACCATTTTTCTAACATTTTTCCTTCGCTTGCTTCCTACCCTCTGCTCCATCTAATAGTTCCAACCTTCCTTCCTTCCCCTCTTCTCTTGCATCCTTCCTTTCCTTTACTCCCACCTTGCTTCCCTTCTTTCATTTCTTCCTTACCTTTCTCATACCTTTCCTTTCTTCCTTCCTCCACCCCTCCTTTCCATCCTTCCTTTCTTCCTTCCTCCATCCCTCCTTCTTTCCTTCCTGCACTCCTTCTTTCCTTCCGTCCTTCATTCCTCCTTCCTCTACCCCTCCTTTCCTTCCTTTTCTTGTTTCCTCCAACCCTCCTTTCATTCCTTCCTTCCTTCTTCCACCACTTCTTTCCTTCCTTCCTTCCTCCACCTCTCCTTTCCTTTCTCTATCCCTCCATTCCTTCCTTCACCCCTCTTTTCCTTTTCTTCCTCCATTCACCTCTCCTTTCCTTCCATCTTTCTTTCCTTCCTTTCTTCCTTCACTCCTTCCTTCCTCCACCCTTCATTTCCTTCCTTCCTCCTTTCACCCCTCCTTCCTTCCTTCACCCCTCCTTCTTTCCTTCCTTCCTTCCTTCCTCCACCCTTTCTTTCTTTCTTCTTTCTTTCTTTCTTTCTTTCTTTCTTTCTTTCTTTCTTTCTTTCTTTCTTTCTTTCCTTCCTTCCTTCCTTCCCTCCTTCCTCTACCCCTCCTTTCATTCCTTCCTTCTTCCACCACTCTTTTCCTTCCTTCCTCCACCCTTTCTTTCCTTCCTTCTTCCACCCCTTCTTTCGTTTCCTTACTTCCTTTATTCACCTCTCCTTTCCTTCCTTCCATTCTACCTTCCTTCCTCCACCCTTCATTTTCTTCCTTCCTTCCTTCCTTCCTTCCTTCCTTCCTTCCTTCCTCCACCCTTCCTTTCCTTCCTTCCTTCACCCCACCTTCCTTCCTTCCCTCTGTTGTTTCCCTATTGACCCCTACTTTCCTTTCTTATTTCCACTCTTTGTTACTTCTTTCCATCATATGTATAATAAATATAGGGTGTGCGTTTAAAACGTAACATTTACTAGATATCTTTAAAAATTTAGCCCATAATAGTACAATAATAATGATATAGTGCTCACATGAACCAGTGCAATATAAGTGAATGCAACCTTACCACTTTGCATGGACACGTATATACAAGTATAGAAAAGAAACAAGGGTCTGACCTAGAGGTACCGGGTCTCTAACCACTGAGTAGCCCTGTGCACATACTAGCTACATACAAATGGAATATAGCACTCCATGGTCCATGGTCTTCTTTTCTTCCTTCTGTCCATTCCTTCCATCCTTAGTCTGCTCCTTTAGTACATCACATTCAGCGTTTCCCAGGCCTGAAATGGCTGATACCAGTGGACAGCAGTATTACATTTATACACCACAGGATGAGATCAGATGGACTTTACATTAACCCTAGAAATATTGTAAACCTTCAGTCTTATTAATGATAGGAATATAATGATGGGAGATATGTTGTCTAGTTTAGAGAGAATGTATTCCCCTGGTGTCATATCTGCAAGAGAACCTCCAGAAGAACGTAGGAAAAGCCTATAAGGATATTAACAGATTAGTGTGGAGTTTCAGCTTGTGTCTTGAGTTACATCTCAGGAGCTGGATCTGTCATATTACATAATCAAAAATGTCTTGATAACTGTCAAGATTCATTAATGGTTTTATGCAGAATATTGCTGGGGACGGGCATAAAAGAGAAAGAAAACCTGGATGGACACATGGCATTATAGCTAAGAGTTAAAGACTATGTACATATTTGGGGACATTTTATTATCATTGCATTTTACTCATTTTGGGCTAAAAATCATTTTTTCAGTTGGGTTTTATTAAAAATGTTCAGCTGTTTCTGAGATACAAGGGTTAAAAATCAGTCTGTTTGCAACCTGTAAGACTCATTTGTATCTCTGATCTCCTGACCTCATAAACACTTTAAGCCACATTTTTATCAGTTTGACTGAACCCTGGGCGACTTCAGGATACCGTACAGGCAGGTTTACACTGCACGATGTGACAGCCGATTGTGAGGAAGGAAGCGTTGCTGCTCGTTCACTGAAGAAGACCACTGCATTTACCTGAAACGTTCTCCTTCACACTATGAGAATGAGAGATCGCTAAGTGAGGAACGCTTTGTCTTCATTCCGAGACGAAGTGCAGTGTAATATAAGTGCCCACTCCACTCAAGTGAATGCACAGAGTACAGTACTTAGAATCAGGGGCGGATTGGCAATGTACCCCACCGGGATACTTCCCGGTGGGCCGATGGCTTGAAGCATGCTGTGGGCCTGCATGACATTTACGTGGGGGCAATAGATTACAGCAGGGCGGGCGGAGGCCGTCACTGTCAGAACAAAACACATTACAATCCGCACTACAATACACATTACAGGCCGCAGTCAGCCCTGCTGCGATCTCATTATCATACCATTGTCATGATAATGAGATCGCAGCAGGGCTGTTGGCTACCACATTGTGTATTGTAGTGTGACTTGTAAGTGTATTGTCCTGAGAGCCATGGCCGCCGCCCTCCCTGCAGTAAGCTAATCATTGTGCTGCCTGCCCTTCCCTCTTATGGTGTGCTGCGGCCCGCCCCTGTACCTCCCGCTGCCAGGTCCTTTGACACTGGACACCAGGAGAGAGAGAGAGCACTGCTCTGCCATCCAGATGTCAAAGGACCTTTGGCTCCTCCCACTCCCAGCGTCAGAGCGACTGACGCTGTGTCATCATCCTACCCCTCCTGCTCCAGGACAGAAGCCAGAAGAGGCTGCTGCAGGTCTGCACATTCAGGTTTTTTTTTTTTTTTTTAATAAGCCATTTGACAATGAGGAGGTGGTGGGGGTGGGCATTAAGTGACCACTGTATATTACTGGGGCAGGGGGGACATTACTGGGAGCACTATAGGGACCTTACTGGGGCCAGGGAGCACTATAAGGACCTTACTGGGGGCAGGAAGCATTACTGGCGGCACTATAGGGACCTTACTGGGGGCAGGGAGCATTGCTGGGGGCACTATAAGGACCTTACTGGGGCAGGGAGCATTGCTGGGGGCACTATAAGGACCTTACTGGGGGCAGGGAGCATTACTGGCGGCACTATAGGGACCTTACTGGGGGCAGGGAGCTTTACTGGGGGCACTATAAGGACTTTACTGGGGGCAGGGAGGGCAATACTGGTGGCTCTATAGTGACATTACTGGGTGGGGTGCATTGCTGTGACCAGGGATATTACTGGGGGGCAGTGGGGTATTGGTGTGGCCGCTATAGGGACATTAATGGGGCAGTGGGGGCATTACTGGGGGTAGTATTATTACTGAGAGCATTATTATTACTGGAGGAATTATAGGCAGTTTTTTGTTGATGGGGGCAGGTATTATTGCCACTGTGGACACTATAGGGGGCATTATTATTTTTACAGTATATTGGGGTAGCAGCAGGATGACAATGTTGGGGCACCATAGTGGGGAGGATGATGGAAATTTGAGGACTCTAAGATGTCTGTGTGTGAAACTCTGCAGAGATAGAACACGGCTAGAAGATGTCCTCATGTGTTGTCTGGTTCTAACGGAGAAGATGAGGGAAGAGAAGATCAGAGGAGACGTCACCGGATGTGAGAGGTAAGTGACGCTGCACTCCCCTGTATGTATGGTAACTCTGAAAGACCATCAGAATACTGATGCTAGGGCTGCCTCTCTGCTGTTGCCTGTGTTTTAAGTCTTCATCCCCTTTCTCTATATCTTAGAGAAAAGTGGAGGAGGGGAACAGGACATGGCAGTTGGTACTGGGCACCACAGAGGGGCAGCTTTTAGAGAGGTTTCGGCCTGTTCTGGAGCAGTATATTGGGCTGCACTGAGCCAAATTAAAAATTGCAGCATGATATACTGCTCGCTGTATGGTATTTCTGGCCCCGTCTACCCATGTTGGCCCCACCTTCTCTCAATCTGGGCCCGCCCACAACATAGGGCCACTTTTATTTTTTTTTCCAGGGCCACTTTAATTCCCAATCCGCCCCTGCTTAGAATTAAACTACGCCAACGCTCCACTGGAGACGAAACATAGTGTTATGACGAGGAAGTGTTGCTCGCATAGACCCCCGATGATCAGATACTGAGGACCTATCCTGATGATAGGTCATCCATATTAACAGCTGGACAACCCCTTTATATATTCCAAGGGCAGACTAACCATGATCTGGGGCCCCAAACATTAAAGGGGTTTTCCGGGAGTTAATTACTGATGACCTACCCTCTGGATACCGTAGGTCATCAGTATCTGATCGGTGGGGGTCTGACACCTGGGACCCCTGTCGATCAGCTGTTTGAGAAGGCACCGGTGCTCCCATGAGCGCCGCGGCCTTCTCTGAGCTTTTCCTAGGCCAGTGACGTCACGTTCATCGGTCACATTGCCTAGGAGCAGCTCAGCCCCGTTCAAGTTAATGGGGCTGAGCATGATACGAAGCACAGCCGCTATACAATGTACGGCACTGCTTGATAAGCTGAGAGAAGGTAGCGGCGCTCACAGGAGTACCGGTACCTTCTCAAACAGCTGATCGGACCCGCACCGATCAGATACTGATGACCTATCCTGAGGATAGGTCATCAGTCGTTAACTCCCCGAAAACCACTTTAAATGTCTCGGGCACCAGGGCCATTGGCCGAATGCCCCAATGGTCAGGTAACCCCAATACCCCCTTAACCTGTAATGTATTGATCAAGTCTTCAAAATATGTTTACTCTATACTAAAGTTCTTGACTCATTTGAGACAGAAAAAGGAAGAGTAAAAACTTGGACTTCACCAAAGGTCATGTCTGACCTGGACACTCTGTACTAGAAAGTTCCCCCAAAAGCTATCTGATCATAGAGGATCCCAATGATCAGCTGTAACCTGTAGGAAAAAAACTGGAAGCAAGTCTTCCATTTCCCTGCAGCACCACCACAGGAGAAATCAGGTATTACATGGCAACCAATGAAATAAATAGGTTGCCTTTGGACCTTAGTCCTCCAAGGAGAGAGATGATCCTTCTATCTACTATGGCTGACTCATGTAAGCCCCAGATTCTATATCTTTCAGAATAGACCAATTTGACAAGAAATATTCCAATGTAGATGAATCCTTTAAATGGGTAGAGTAGGATCAGCCCCTCGGGAACGCGATCATGTGATGCCCCCCTCTGAAAACCCTGCTTCTGTTGATGTCCTGTCATTTACTAGATTTTTTAGGCCTGGGCTATGGATGGGACATCACGTCCTCTGGGCCACCGTGGAAGTGACGGAAACCTTACTTAATGCTAAAGTAAAGGACAATAGTCATGCCTCCCCTAGCAGCGGGGTGCACCACATTACTAGATTCTATTCAAGATGACATATTAGTGACTAGGAGTTTAGAATAATTCCGGTTTACTTACAAAAGACTCATCTGATAAACCATTAGCTGTACAGTACCCTCCAGATAATAGCGGCTGCATTTAATATTGTAATTAATTCAGCAGTATGGAATAATCTCCGTCCATCTTCTCTGGATATGTTTTGTTCCAATTAGAGAATGTTTCCAATGAATACATTCCTGAATATATCTATCTATCTATCTATCTATCTATCTATCTATCTATCTATCTATCTTTTATTGGAATAATGTAGGTGTCTGTGGTCTGATAATTTAGGGGTCTGGTCTGAGGAATGAAAATTAAAGGGGGTTTCCCATCTCAGACAATGGGAGCATATTGTTAGGATATGCCCCCATTGTCTCATAGGTGCAGGACCAATTGCTATTGGGTTGCTGAAAATATGTAGCTGAGCTCTGTCTCTGGTATTTTCGTTGTATAGAAATTAATGGCAGCAGTGGCAATGCAAGCTCTGTGCACCCTCCATGACTTTCAAGGCTCCTAAGAGATAGGTGTGCACCTATTAGACAATGGGGGCATATCCTAGCGATACCCCTTTAAGGTGTTTAGTTTGATGTATAATTATCTCTTTATTATCTATCATCTATCTTCTATCTATCTCATATCTATCTATATATCTATCTATCTATCTATCTATCTATCTATCTATCTATCTATCTTCTATCTATCTCATATCTATCTATCTATCTATCTATCAATCAATCAATCAGTAAAGCTTTATTGGCAGGTGTAAAATTATACATTAGTATTGCTAAAGCATGTGGGAAATAGGGGGTTGAGGAATGGGGACTAACCCGGGGTCGATGCATAGGAGTCCGTGGCATATCATGACAGGTGAGGGGGGGGGCTTGCAGTGACAGGGGGAAGGGTTGTGGACCCACCCAGGGTCAGGGTATAGGAGTCCATGGAATATCACACTCCTCTCAGCCTGTGGCAGGCACCGATATATTGTGCTGCTATGTCCACAGTGTTCTCTTCCTCTCCCAGCAGGATAGGCAGTTTCTTTTCCATCTATCTATCTATCTATCTATCTATCTATCTCATATTTTCTTTCTATCTATCTTTCTATCTATCTATCTATCTATCTATCTATCTATCTATCTATTATATACTATCTATCTATCTATCTATCTATTATATATTATCTATCTATCTATCTATCTATCTATCTATCTATCTATTTCATATTATCTATCTATCTATCTATCCATCTATCTATTATCTATTTATCTATCTACCTACCTCATATCTATCTATCTATCTATCTATTATCTGTCTATCTATCTATCCATCTATTATCTATTTAGCTATCTACCTCATATCTATCTATCTATCTATCTATCTATCTATCTATCTATCTATCTATCTCTCATATTTCCTATCTATCTATCTATCTATCTATCTATCTGTCTGTCTGTCTATGTATCTATTATCTATTTATCTATCTACCTACCTCATATCTATCTATCTATCTATCTATCTATCTATCTATCTATCTATCTATCTATCTATCTCATATTTCCTATCTATCTATCTATCTATCTATCTATCTATCTATCTATCTATCTATCTATCTATTATCTGTCTATCTATCCATCTATTATCTATTTAGCTATCTACCTCATATCTATCTATCTATCTATCTATCTATCTATCTATCTATCTATCTATCTCTCATATTTCCTATCTATCTATCTATCTATCTATCTATCTGTCTGTCTGTCTGTCTGTCTGTCTGTCTATCTATCTATCTATCTATCTATCTATTATCTATTTATCTATCTACCTACCTCATATCTATCTATCTATCTATCTATCTATCTATCTATCTCATATTATCTATCTATCTATCTATCTATCTATCTATCTATCTATCCATCCAGCACTATCTTTGGACAATATACTGATTATACATCTTGCTTTCCTTTAAGACTGATACTTTCCGCTAGACAGCACAATTGTGTCTGAAGACGCCGCCAGACCCTGCCGGTCCGCTCACACTCCAGGAGTTCAGTTGCTCTTTTGTTTAGAGGAATAAAGAAAAAAGGGCCGGGAATAAGTGATCCATATTAATAAGCGGAATGTAAATTGCATACATAAATCCTGAGTGATCACACTGCTCAGTGGGGCACGCTGTCTCTCATCGTGTTTATTACTCGTCCTCAGAAATTACTTAATATGGAGGCTGGAGATACAAACACAAGAAATCTGCATTCAGCTTCTGATTCCGACACTAATGGGAACAAACAGGGCACAATGCTGCGATGGCAGAAGGTCCAGCCCCGGGAGAGATGGAGGAGAATAACAATCTTCATTGGATACAAGTCTCTGCAAATTCTTTTATTTGGATTTTTTCTTCCCTTTTCTTGCTGCGCTCTAATGTGTCTTTTCCGCATGAACGCTCTCATTGTTACCGCTAACTGTATTGTTAATCTGCCGCCGCAGCCGACAGCTTGTATCAGCGTTCGCGGCCTCATGATGTCATGTCAACCTCTCTTAAAGCGGACACGCCGCCGCTAATGTCTAATATAGTAAACTATAAAACCCGTACATACAATAATCATTAGAATCTGTCCTATGTGGTGCTGGTCTAGATTAATCTCAGACATTGATGGCATACTGCTAGGATAGGCCTTCTATGTCAGATAAGAGTGGGTACCACCTCTGGGACAGGACCCCTGAAGTGCCCATGTAGGGCCAACTTCAGTTTACCGGTATAGGACTTCCGAAAATTTTCCAAGTGTGCTCGCTATTTATTGAACTCTTATAGCACTTCGAGGCAGGACCAGCCTTAGAGGTGTGCGACCTGTGTGACTGCACAGGACTCCTGAAGGGGACTCCATATGATCCCCTTTGCCGGGTGTCACCCGGTCAATTCACATAGTTTTCAGGTTCCCTTGCACTAAGTTGTGTCTCCATCCACAGACCGCAGATATTAAAGAGCAGTGTGTTCAGGGCTGGGACGAGAGGTAGACAGCTGAGGTGTGTATTATGAGGTTCTGCAGCAAGTGAGGTGTGTATTAGGAGGTTCTGCTGCAGCTGAGGTGTGTATTAGGAGGTTCTGCTGCAGCTGAGGTGTGTATTAGGAGGTTCTGCTGCAGCTGAGGTGTGTATTAGGAGGTTCTGCTGCAGCTGAGGTGTGTATTAGGAGGTTCTGCTGCAGCTGAGGTGTGTATTAGGAGGTTCTGCTGCAGCTGAGGTGTGTATTAGGAGGTCCTGCTGCAGCTGAGGTGTGTATTATGATTTTCATTAATTTTCATTCATTTTTGTATTTTAGGTCACTGACAGGAGATGTCTGAGTTTTTATATAACTTGAGCAACTAAGGGGACAGCAAAACTGATTGGTAGTACTATGGGGGACAATCTATTGTGTGGGGGCAGTAAGGGGGCATAACTACTGTGTCAGAAAACTCAAGAGGTATTCTACTGTGAAGGGGAAACTAAGGGGGGCATAACTGTGGGGGCACTAACAGGGCATTCCTTCAGAGCATGAGGCACTATAAGAGGACAAGGAGCATAAGGCACTATGGTCAAAGAGAATGAGGCACTGCAGGGGGCGCAAAGCATGAGGCACTATAGGGGGACACATAGCATGCATGAGGCACTATAGGGGGGCACAGAGCATGAGGCACTATAGGGGGGCACAGAGCATGAGACACTATAAGGGGGCACAGAGCATGAGGCACTATAGGGGTCACAGAGCATGAGGCACTGTAAGGGGTCACAGAGCTTGAGACACTGTAAGGGGTCACAGAGCATGAGGCACTGTAAGGGGTCACACAGCACGAGGCACTGTAAGGGGTCACAGAGCATGAGGCACTGTATGGGGTCACAGAGCATGAGGCACTGTAAGGGGTCGCAGAGCATGAGGCACTGTAAGAGGTAGCAGAGCATGAGGCACTGTAAGAGGTCACAGAGCATGAGGCACTGTAAGGGGTAGTAGAGCATGAGGCACTATCAATAGGCACAGAGCATGAGGGACTATAAGGCAGCACAGAGCATGAGGCACTATAGTGGACACAGAGCATGGCGCACTATTGAGTTCACAGAGAATGAGGCACTATAGGGGGCACAGAGTAGGGCCCACAAGGTCTAGCAGAAAATAATTAGGAGCTAACCTTGAAACCAATAACCACCAGATATCTTATTGAATGTTATTGGAGATAAATCCTGAAAGTGCAATGATAATATATATTACTCATTGCTGGAATATGCCTTCTAAGACTGTGCACCTCCATGTGGACGTGTTCTGCAACTTTCAGCCAAGCAAAGAAAACCATGAGTTACTTATTCAGCTGCATCTCAGTCTCCTGCCTATCAATTCGCAACTAACACCAAGGGCACCACCACCCCTTCCACCATCCAAGAGACTCCACCCCGCGCCGAATTCTGACCTAACCCCTTCCCTCCAGCTAAAGGTATAACTTGACCAGCATGTACTTTCTATAATACCAGTGTCTTCTTATGCGGCCCAAGTGTATTTGGGCCCCTCAGGCTTCTAGGCCCAGTAGCGACTGCTACCTCTGCACCCCCTATAGTTACGCCCCTGGACTCCACACAGAGTATGCCCCAGGGGAATGACTACTTCCATCATTTCAAGTGTGACCCCCTCATCACTGTACCCAACCATAGGCGTGACAGAGGTTGGTGGAGGCAGGCCCAGCCACCGTAAATATTATGACTACCATCTACATCCTGTCCAACACTACTCCCATGATCTCCATACTCCCCTTGGGCTGCTGCACTAGGTTCAAACAGTGCCTTCTTGAACCTTCAGTACCAGACCCTACGATTACACCAATGTCAAATATCTTAAGCACCATTTTTTTTATTTGCATAAGGGGTAACAGGAGAAAAGCACCCCATAATTTGTTACCCATTTTCTCCTGAATACGGCAACACCCCATATGTGGTTGTAAACTGCTGTGAGGGCACATGGCAGGACTGAGAACAGAAGGAGCGCCATATGGATTTTACAACACAGATTTTGATGGAGTGGTTTGCAGGAGCCATTGATTTTTATTTTTTTGAGCTATTGTCTTATGTAGGGGCTCATTTTTTGCAGGATGAGGTGAGGTTTTCATTGGTACCATTTTCGGGTAAATACGCTTTTTTGATCGCTTGGTATTACTCTTTTTGTGAGTCAAGGTGAAAAAAATAGCTGTTTTGGCATAGTTTTTTTAGCATTTTTTTTACAGCATTCACCTGAGGGGGCAAGTCATGTGATATTCTTATAGAGCGGGTTGTTACGAACGCGGCGATACCCAATATGTCTACCATTTTTATTATTGTTAAGTTTTACACATTAGATGCATTTTAGAACAGAATTAAATCTTGTTTATGTGTTGCCATTTTCAGAGAGCCATATTTTTTTAATTTTTTGGGCAATTGTCTTGGGTAGGGTATCAATTTAAGCGGGACAAGATGACGGTTTGATTGGTACCATTTTGGGTTAAATACGCTTTTTGATCGCCTGCTATTACACTTTTTGTGGGGCAAAAGGGAAAAAAATGGCTGTTTTGGCTTTTTTTTGGAGTTTTTAACATTCACACAACATTCGTACAACATTCACCTAGGGGGCCATCTCATGTAATATTATTATAGAGCAGGTTGTTACGGACGTGGCGATACCCAATATGTCAAACATTTTTATTTTTGGAAAGTTTTACACATTAGATGCATTTTTAAACAGAATAAAATCTTTTTTTGTGTCGCTATTTTCTGAGAGCCATATTTTATTTTTCGGGCGATTGTCTCAGGTAGGGTATCATTTTTGCAGGACAAGATGACGGTTTAATTGGTACAATTTTGGGTTAAATACACCTTTTTGATCACCTGCTATTATACTTTTTGTGAGGGAAGAGGGAAAAAAATGGCTATTTTGGCATAGTTTTTTAAAAAAAAATTTTTACAGCATTCGCCTGGGGGGGCCATCTCATGTAATATTTTTATAGAGCAGGTTGTTATGGATGCGGCAATACCCAATATGTGTATAATTTTTATTTTTGGAAAGTTTTACACATTAGATAACTTTTTGAATAAAATAAAATATTTTTTGTGTTGCCATTTTCTGAGAGACATATTTTTTTTATTTTTCAGGAGATTGTCTTAGTTGAGGTCTCATTTTTTGCGGGACAAGATGACGGTTTGATTGGTACCATTTTGGGGTACATATGCTTTTTTGATCGCCTGCTATTACACTTTTTGTAAGGGAAGGTGACCCAAAAATGTCTGTTTTGGCACAGTTTTTTTTTTACTGCGTTCACCTGGCGGGGTGACATGATATTTTTATAGAGCCGGTCGATACGGACGCGGCGATACCTAATATGTATACCTTTCTTTTCTTACCTTTTTTTACATTTTTTTTTAACTTTTTTTGGGAAAATGGCGTTTTTTTTTTAACTTTTATTATTATTATTTTTTTTTTAACTTTATTTTTTAACTTTTTTTTCCACTTTATTTAACTTTTGGGGGTCTGATCCCCTTTACAATGCATTACAATACTTTTGTATTGTAATGCATTGGCTGTAAGTGTATTACTCAGTGTAATACACTTACAGCCTGCTTCCTGTGCGATCCAGGGGGCTGGATCGCACAGGCTCGCAGGGATAGCAGCCACGATGCCTAAGGAAGGCATCGGGCTGCTATCTAAGCCATCGGGTCCCCGTCACAGCAGCACGGGGACCCGATGGCCCCCGCTCGCCATCCTGAACAGCCGCGCACCATGCCGCACGCCTCATGTGCCGTGGTCAGCGCTGACCACGGCACATGAAGGGTTAATGCGCCGGCATCGGTGTTTTCACCGATGCTGGCGCATTCAGCAGGGGTCCGGCTACTGGGCACAGCCGGACCCCCGCCGCTGGTCGGTCTGGGGGCTCCCTGACACCCCTTTTCTGCAGCGCCGTCTTTAGACGGTGCTACAGACTGGGGACTCGCACCGACCCCATCTAAAGACAGTGGGCTGTCGGGATCGGGTTAAAGGGGTTCTACAGGCATTAAGAAAATAAAAAAACGAGAATATAATTTTATTATAAATATATTCCCAAATACCTTTCATTAGTTATAATGGCTCGTTTTGTCTGAGGAGCAATGATTAGGAGAAATAAAATGGCTGCCGTCCTGTTAGTGCACACAAAACCTGTCCTAATCACACAGGAGGACAAGTTACTTCACAACATTGAGGTAAAGAACTGTCTCATCCTCCTCTCTGCTCTACTTGTCAGGAATTATGATCCTGAATACAGATGATAAGAACTTTAGCTGAATCTCTGTGGGAATGGAGATCATGAGGAGACATGAAGTACAGAGAGGACGGACAGGACAGACTGTGGTAATGGAGACTACATACAAGAGCTGCTGCTCATCAGCCACATCTGCTCATGAACTCCTTTCCTACAGAGATTCAGCTGAAGATCTTATCACCTGTATTCAGGATCATAATCCCTGACAAGCAGAGAAGAGAGGAGGATGAGGCAGCTCTTTACCTCAGTGATGTGAGGTAACTTGTCCTGCTGTGTGATTAGGACAGGTTCTGTGTGTACTAATAGGACGGCGGCCATTTTATTTCTCCTAATGATTGCTCCCTAGACAAAACGAGCCATTATAACTAATGAAAGATATTTGGGAATATATTGGTAATGAAGTAATATTTAAGTATTTTCATTTTCTTAATTCCCGGAGAACCCCTTTAAGAAGTCCCATTCATATGGAATTTTTTGGGCCCAGTATAGCAGTGAAGGGGTTATGGCAGTTCCTTCGTTATACTGATTATGTGGGTTTTAGACCTGGGACCCCCATTAATAGTACATTGATGGATTCTCTGAAGGGTAAGACATCATTATTATATCCCACTGAGGGACAATGGATGAGTTACGCTTTGAGCTGATATGAAGCTCCACAGGACTTGGCTTGGCTTCACATCTCCCACACAAACAGTTTTTGTCTAAACCTAAATATTTAAGGCTGCCCTCAATGAAGACGAGATCATACGAGCCTTCCGGGAATCCTGCTTGATATCTATTTAGACGTTTCATTGTCCTGATACCGGCTGTAATGACAGAAGGCCTTCAGGTACAGTTTTTGTGAGTCATGAGTTCATCCCATGATACATTTTTGTTCGGAGACATGTGATGTCAAAGACGAGTTCAGACCAGAATAGACAGGACGAGTGAGCGGTAAAATGATCTTTATTGGCTGGCCAGTTTGTCATCCGAGTCCTAAAATTAAAGCTGACACACTTTTGCTGTTAGCGTTGTTTCCACTGCATTTGAGAAGTGAACTCAAGTAAATTATCTTTTTGGCAGCGCGGCCTCATGCGTTTCTATCCTGTGTAACATGGTCTCACTCTATAAAACAATGGTCGGATGCTGCCTCATATTATCGCTGCTGACAAAGCCAATTCCCACAAAAAGTAAACCTGGATCTAATCGTCTGTTCACCCCTTAAGTTTTGTTTTTGCATTTTTTATTTTTCCTCTTCACATTCCGAGAGCTGTATTGTTTTTATTACTTATATATAAAAACCTTTGAAAAGTCAAAATTTTCTTTGCATCTCCATCTCTGACAGTCATAACTTTTTAAAATTTCCATCTACGGAGCTGTATGAGGCCTTGTGTTTTGCGGGTTGAACATTTTTGGGGTAGATACAATGTTTTGATCACTGTTATTCAATTTTTAGCGGACAAGTTGATAAAAATGGCAATTTTTTTTCCCATTACGGCATTCACTGCAAAAGAAAAACTTTTTTAGATTTTAATAGTTCCAACATTTTCAGGCATGCCAATGCCTGCTGTGTTTATATTTTTATTGTTTATGTATTGTATATGTCAAATTGTGAAAAAGGAGTGATGTGAAATTTTAATATTTTTATATATTTTTTTACATTTTTTAAAACTTTTTTTTAGACTTTTTTTTACTATATCTATATCTTTTAGCCCCCTTAGTGGGCTACAGTATAACCTGCAGTCTTCTGATCACTTGTCCTATAGAAAACTATTATGGTCTATGGAATTTTTATTGCCTTCCTGTGAAGCTGTGCCTCGTGCACGGCTTTACAGGCAGTTAACCATGACAATCTATCATGTTGACTGATCAGTGTCCCCTCCCTCTGCCTAACCTCACAGATGCCACAATCGCTATTGACCATAGCATCTGAGGGGTTAAATGACCAGTTTCAACGCCAGCAGCCTGCTCTGTACAAGCCCTTGCACATAATGCTGTACCTGTATGGCATTATGCGTTAAGGCATTAAAGAGGTATTCCGGGCAAATACATTTTTCTGAGGCTTTAAACGACTCTGGACTCTCATTCACAGTTGGGTGTTGAACCGTTCTATCATTTTCACCGCTGACCACATGACCACAGAACTCTGTTCCTGAGGTTGGGCAGGTCCTCTTCATCCACATAGCCAGGGGCCTTCCCTCTCCTTCTCTCCATCCATGCAACACAACCCAAACGCTACTGAAGCTGTAAAGCATTGGTGGATGCGCCGTATGCATCTTGACTATATAGCGCATGCACCTGACACGAGAAAATGGCAAAGAGGGGCATGTATCTGGGTCACTGGGGTTGTGTTTAGCCAAGTGACATAGGGATGAGGTAGACGTTATCAGATTGCCAACGTGGTCACATGGCTGGCGGTAAAAACTGAAGAGCGACAAATTGGGCAGATGCGGTGTACATCTATTGTGAGAAGTCCACAGAAATAATTTTTACCCAGAAACCTCCTTTATCTTAACAGGTAAGGTAACCTTCCTCTGATGATAACACCCTTTGGAAAAATGCCATCTGTGATATTTGTACATGTACAGATGGTACAAAGCCTATGTTCACCCTGCAGCTGAGGGCTCCATTTGTTTCCTCTGCCAGATAATTTCATCAGAATTTATGGCAAGATTAGCGTATAGCACTGTATTTGCTGTTAAAATGATGGAGACCATCACTAAACCCCACCGGACTGGAGCTACAGCACTGGTGTGAGCATATCTTTAAAGGGGTCGGACATATTTTTGAACATTTTTAACTATCCACACTGGTATGCTGTACTTGTGAAAAAATCTTACTCCACGACTTCCCATTGTTCATTCCACATTCCTGGTTGCCTTCAAAGGCCTTCCAGTCTCCAGCCTGTGGTCTCCTGGACAGGGAAGGTAATAACTGCCCCAGCACCCAATGACTGGCCTCAGCAGTGATGAGTCTCCAAGCAGCACATGACCCCGCAGTGATGTGCTGCTTGGGGGACATGTGGGCTATTAAAGGGGTTGTCCAAGTTATGGAAAAAAAAATATAGCACTGTAAATCTGATGGGTAGCAATATATAACTAAGTTCAGCAAGTTTTAGGCAAAAAAAATCTGTATTTCCTCATTTCCCTGGTTCTCTTCTGGCCTTTGTTTACATGCAGTAATAACAATCTCTGCCCCTCCCCCTCCCCCCTTCTCTGCAAAGGCTGTGAATACAAGTGCTGAGTGACATGTCTGCCTGCTGGAATACTCAGCAGCATGTTGTTTGTGTAGGACTACAAGTCCCAGTTGTACAATGACACTGCTTATACACACAGGAAATTCTCCCTACCTGTTCTTGTACATTTCCTCTATAGCTCCTTGCCCAGCATTTGTCTCCTCTCACTGCTGCAGCTACTATTTGTTGTAAAGCCTTGAGCCCTCAGTGTGTTCTGGCTGAAGGGGTTAATGTTTTATCTGAAGGAATCCAGGGAGAGAGCAGATAGCAGGAGCCCGGCAAAGAAAGGGGGCGTGGCCAGTGACGTCTCGTTTACAGACTCTTATCTGAACTCTGAGGCTTGTACAGGAAACATCATAGACCAGGGAGATAAGGTGACATCACAGGTCATGTGACCCTCAGTCAACTCTGAGAAACCAGCAGCTTTAGAAAGTATAGTATATGGGAAAGTTGTTATACCTGACAAGTTAGAAACATATAAACAACAAAAAAATAACTCGGACAACCCCTTTAAGGCCGGTTACTGGCTGCAGTGGAGCACATTGCCCCATCGTCTAGAGGTCTTTCATGCTGCGGACCGGAACGGAACACCAGTGAAGGGAGGCAGAGTGGAGCGACAAGGAGCAGGTAAGTATGGATTTTTTTCAACAGGTAAAGATGTAACGGCACAAGAGACCCGCCATTTTAGTAGATATACTGTATTTTGCATTTGCAATGGGCAGCATGTTGGCTCAGTGGTTAGAACTGGTGCCTTGCAGCTCTGGAGTCCTAGGTTTGAATCTGATCAAGGACAACATATACATGGAGTTTGTATGTTCTTCCCATGTTTGCGTGAGTTTCCTCCCACACTCCAAAAAACATACTGATAGGAAGATTTGATTTTGAGCCCCATTGGGGGGACTAAGAAATGACAATGTCTGTAAAGTGCTGCAGAATATGTCAATGCTACATAAATGAGTATAATAAATTAAAAAAATAATCTGGAATCTGCAAAATAATGCATAATTCAGTTCCAAACAGAGGAATATCTGTAAGCCCTAACACCATCCTGGTGTGAATGCCCCAACTCTGATAGAACTACCCTTTTTGGTGCAATTTTGCCTACCCTCCACCCCAACTCAGGGCCTGCCGACAGGTATGATTTTTCACTGCCATACAAAAGAAATTTCTAGTTCCAGTTGACTCTAATCCTGGCGGCACATCGGAGCGCAGGCTATCGGTACATTTTACTTAGCGATCAGTAGACTACTAACGACGTGTTTTTACTGCAGTCGACTGCCGAACGGGAAAATCCAGAAATGCTACAGGGTAAAGGTAATGGAGTTTTATGCACAATGCCCATTTATATTCATATATATGATTGTGGAGAAGCACGTCCATAGAAGCCGGCGCTATTATTGAAGATGATGACCTCTCAGTATCTTTTATAGCTACTAAAAGCCTTCGTAGACAGCTTGGTAAAAAGGCCAAATTATTCAAAAACTGGGATAAAACTGTCATTTCTATACATGTCACGTTAAAAACTGCTTAAACCAGATGACTTTCAAAAGAGACACAGCATTTAATTTCCCATATAATGACTCACGGCCCCGGCAGCGGAGGAATATTTCCCCACCGGACTTACTACCCATATAAATACATTACTATCCCAGAGTTATAATACATGCAGTATCAAAAGATCCATCCTTTACTCAAGCAAGTTCCTTGACTTTCAAATACGGTTCCAAGAATAAGTAAGTGAAGCCTTGGGAGTTACCTGGAGTTTCAAATTGACTACTGATGAAATGTGGTCTGGTTGCTATCTAACCAGTAACCAGTATAGGACACTGCACACCACCAAGGAGCACTCCTAGCTTGTCATATTGAAGTTATGCGGAACATAACATGTTTTTGGGGATAACACTTCTCCTTCATCAGGTCAACTGCATATGCATTTGTATGTATTTGACCTGAAAGGGAAGTGTTATCCCCGAAATGTGTTCTGTGTTCTGCATATATTCAAAAAAGCAAGATTTTTTTCATTATTATGTACATGCTGGAGGTGGTCCTTTGCGGCATGCAGTGTCCTATACTCATTACTTACTCTCTGGAGAAGACATCCCTTCTTGAAGTCACCCTTACTGCAACAAAAGACCCAGATGCTCTATTATATGCCTACATCATGTCCTTTTTCTAATACAATGTACAATAGGCGTCCAACTGGGCGTCATACCCTACTCTGACATTGTTTCAGATGTACTTACCTTATTTTTATATTCAATAAGGCAAGATTTTCTTCATTATTACAAGCTGCAAGTGGCCATTTGCACTATGCAGTGTCCGATGCTGGTTACTTACTCTCCGGAGAAGACGTGGCACCCCTTTCTTGAAGGCACCCTTAATGCAGCAGAAGACCCAGATACTCCATAATATGCCTACAATAGACATGTGCCTATTTTAGCACAACATACTAAGGTGAGCGTCCAACTGGGCGTCGTACCCTGCTACCCTGTTTCAGACGTACTCTGTTGCGCCGTATGTTTCTGATTGTTATCTAAGTCACAATTGAAGGCAAACACAATCTAACTAAACTTGTAAGTTCCGTTCCTGTCCATTATGTAGCACAGTGATTAAACACAAGAGGAAGCAAAAGTAAGTAATGCGAGTGTTAAGGAGATGAGATGTATGGGCTTCATATTTGATTTTCTCATTACATAAAGGCACACAAAGCCTGGTTACTGACAACTTTGTTTTCAGGAAAGATTGGTTAGTGAACCATGTCTAAAGTCAAACAACTTTAAGGGGGCTTGTTATGAAGATGCATAAAGCTATAAAAGACTGAAAAGGCATTACAGGAAAGTTGCTACTCTCCCTGTTAAGATCACCCCAATCCTGAAAGAAATCAGAAAAAAAGCCAAGGAACAGTCTAAGACCTAAAGAAGACCTTTGCTCCTCTATTCGACTGAATTGTTTTGTTCTCCGTATTTTATGTAGAACGACTTTTTTTTTTTAACGGAATGCATCACCTTTATTTATTTCCTAATTGAAATCAGAAACCAGAGATGTTTGGATGGGGCATGTCTAGAGTGGAGGCATGAATCAGAAGCGTTCACATGGGATTTTAGGTCCGTACCTCCACACCACAAATGATAGGACATGTCCTATCTTTGTCTGTATCTTGCAGATGGCGGATCCATTCAAGTCAATGGGTCTGTATCCGCACCACGGAGTGCACAAGGTTAGTGCCCATATATTGTAGACCCGACATCTGCTGTCCAAAATATGGGCATGAAGCCCTTACGGTCATGTGAACGGGGCATTAGTGGTCAGTGTAAAAACTGCACAATTTCAAGACTATATCTGTTGTACATGTACAGCACTGCAGCCAAGGAGTTTCCACAAGGCCTCTGGGTCTACCATGTGTGGAAGCCTATGAGGCCCTGCCAGAGGGTATTACAGTGTATAATATGAGCAACCCAAGAATCAGAAGTTCGAGTAGGACAAACATAAAAAGTAAAAAAAAAAATATCTAAAAAAAAGTTTTAGAAATATAAAAAAAATTCTAGCAAAATGTCTTTTTCCTGGTTCAAGACTTTTACTGAAAAAAAAATTAAAAAAAATTCTATTATCTATCCTATATGGTGAACAGAACATCATAAAAAATAGACAAAAATACATAAAAATGATGAAAAAGCTGCCATTTTGTGTTAGCTTAGCTCTCAAAACACATAATAAAAAAAACATCAAAAAGTCTCTGAAATTGGCACCAATGAAAATGCTCATTACACAAAATACAATCCCTCACACAGGATCGTGTTCCCTGCACCTATAAATCATATAAATCATAACGGACTGTATTTGCCCAGCAGCAGATTACCATACTTTCCTTACAAAATCAAATAAACCTGTCATTCTAGATATTAATCAAGGGCTTTGTTGTTCAAGGGCACCATGGTGTTAAGAAGCGCTATCAATTCACTTACAAAAGAAAAAAAAAATTAAAAATTTGCTTAAATATTCCAAACTATAAACAAATGCAAAAAATAAAAACACTAAAAATGTACACGTATTCAAAAAATAATACAGATTAATATAAAACATGTAAAACATCACAAACTGAAAAAATAAAATACAGATTGAAATGTTTAAACTAGTACTGTAACAGTAATTTCAGGAAAATCCTGGCAAACACTTTCTTTTAATTTACGCCTCGATACAGTATCCAGCTCCTAGTTGCTGATACTACTTAGCACCTTTGATTAAAGATGTGGCAAGGATGTGAAAAAATGAACAGCTGTTAAGCTTAATTATTTTAAATGAATTGACTTTTTTCTTTCATCGTTTGTAGTAATTATCTAATAATACCCGTTGCCGAGAGGGGGAACTGTCATTAGGGTCTGATCGTGAGAAGTGTTTGTGAGGCACAGCTGAGGTCACAGATGAAATCTGAAAGAAAGGGGTGGAGGTAAAAAAGGAAGGAAAGGAAATAAGGAAGAATGGATGAAAGGGAGGAAGGACAGGAGGATGGGAAAGGGGATAAAATGCAGGAAGAAAGAGGAAGGAATGAAAGGAAAGGGAGAAAGGAAGGATTGATTCAAGGGAATGAAAGGAAGGAAAGAGGGAGGGATTCAAGGGAATGAAAGGAAGAAATGATTGATTCAAGGGAATAAAAGGAAGGAAGGAAGGATAGGAGGATGGGAAAGGGGATAAAAAGCAGGAAGAAAGAGGAAGGAATGAAAGGAAAGGGAGAAAGGAAGGATTGATTCAAGGGAATGAAAGGAAGGAAAGAAGGATTGATTCTAGGGAATAAAAGGAAGGAAGGAAGGAAGGACAGGAGGATGGGAAAAGGGATAAAAGGCAGGAAGAAAGAGAAAGGAATGAAAGGAAAGGGAGAAAGGAAGGATTGATTCAAGGGAATGAAAGGAAGGAAAGAAGGATTGATTCTAGGGAATAAAAGGAAGGAAGGACAGGAGGATGGGAAAGGGGATAAAAGGCAGGAAGAAAGAGAAAGGAATGAAAGGAAAGGGAGAAAGGAAGGATTGATTCAAGGGAATGAAAGGAAGGAAAGAAGGATTGATTCAAGGGAATAAAAGGAAGGAAGGAAGGAAGGAAGAATTTAAGGTATGGAAAAAAGGAAGGAAGGAAGGATTCAAGGGAATGAAAGGAAGGAAGGAATGAAGAATTCAGAGGAATGAAAGGAAGGTATGATTGATTAATTAAAGGGAATGAAATAAAGGAAGGATTGATTCAAGATAATGAAAAGAAGTAAGGAAGGAAGGATTGGTTCAAGGGAATGAAAGGAAGTAAGAAATTGACAGAATGAAAATGAAAGCAAGCAAGGAAAGAAAAGACTGAAAGTAGAGAATAAAGTATGAAATTAAGGAAAGTAATTTAGGTAAAATGGAGGAAAGGAAACAAAGGAAAAGGGAAGGAAGGAAGGAAAAGAAAAGCTAAGAAGAAAGTATTTTAGGAAAATAAGGAAGAAAAAGAAGGACGGAAGGACGGATAAATGGAAGGAAGGAAGAAAGAAGAAGGAAAGGTAGCAGATAAGTAAGGGCTGTATTACACTGCCCAATATTGAGGCAGTACAAGCTTGATGGAAGATGACACATCCATAAGTGCTCGTTTGCAGTCCTTCCTCCTCATTTGGATCCGTTAATTATCAGCAGTAGAGATGAGCGAGTACTAAAATGCTCGGGTGCTCGTTATTCGAGACGAATTTTTCCCGATACTCGGGTGCTCGTTTCGAGTAACGAACCCCATTGAAGTCAATGGGAGACTCGAGCATTTTTGCGGGGGACCAAAGCTCTTCACAGGGAAGTTTGCCTGAAAACCTGGAAACCTCAGAAAATGATGGAAACACCACGGAAATGGACAGGAAACAGCAGGGGCAGCATGCATGGATGCCTCTGAGGCTGCTTAATCCCACCATTACCCCAAATCCTCAGGCAACAGCCTGGTGGTTACCCTCATGGCAATTGTGCTCACCCAGACCAAGAAAGGCGAGGCAAATACCCATCACATGTTAGGGAAGCACCCAACTAGGTGCAACGAAGGTCCATCACCGCCTGCAGGTGACACCACTGCTCATGCTGGCACTGCAGCTGACATCAAGTTTAGTATCTGTTCTTATCAGTTGCTGTGCCTGCTGGTGGTATAGTGGTGAGCATAGCTACTTCCCAAGCAGTTGATCTGGGTTCCATTCCCGTCTATCGCAGGAGGCAATGCAGAATCAGTACAATATCTAATACGTCCCCCTACCAGGGGTAAATTGTTTGGAGAGAGGGCCTGTAGGTGGGGGGCAAGGAGGTTTCGGTGGAAGAGCCAGAGGAGTGCCCCCTGGGCTAGCGTGTGTGGTGGTGACAACAGCCGGAATGCATTTGGAAATGCTCTAGCATCAGCCGGTGCAGTATCGATTCTTCTCAGTTTAATACCGTATACGTCCCCTATCTTGGGACCCTATATTTAATGGATATTTCGAACACGGAAAAGGGAAAAAGAGCTTGCTCTGGCCAGGGGAGTGTCTTTCCCACTGCAGCTAAGGGGACGTGTCCATGCTCTGCCTATCACAGGTCAGGAGGCAGATAAAAGAAGAACAAAAACTAACATGAGTGAAACTTCTGATACGTCCCCTATCCGGCTAAATTGTTTGTAGAGTGGGCCTGTAGGTGGGGGGGGGCAGGCTGGGGGGAAGGAGGTTTCGGTGGAAGAGCCAGAGGAGTGCCCCCTGGGCTAGCGTGTGTGGTGGTGACAACAGCCAGAATGGATTTTTGAAAACTGTTGCATCAAGCGGTACAGTCGTAAATTATGAACTAGATCAAGTGTAGCATGTGTTCTCTGTATTCTTCTCAGTTTAATACCGTATATGGCAGCTATCCGGAAAAATAGTTTGGAGAGAGAGAAAGATAGGAAAAAAGACGTCAATTGTTTGGAGAGTGGGCCTGTAGGTGGGGGGGCAGGGTGGGGCAAGGAGGTTTCGGTGGAAGAGCCAGAGGAGTGCCCCCTGGGCTAGCGTGTGTGTTGGTGACAACAGCCGGATGTATTTAGAATGACGACGCAGGACCCCAACTTAAAAATTTAGCATCAACCGGTACAGTCGTAAATTATGAGATTGATCAAGTGTGGCATGACTTTTTAGATGGAGATTGCATGTGGTCACGTACTCCCTGGAACCCCATAGTCACCCCTTCTCTGATGTGCTAGCCCAGAACATTCTCTGCCCCAATTCGCAAGACCTTTTGCTGTTTCCGTGTGCTGACAGTGTGGATTTACCAGTGTTGTCTGAGGAGGTGGTGGACAATGGCGAGACACAGGTGTCGGGGGGGTGAGGTAGTTGTATGGGAAGCAAGTTACAGAGGGGACTCCTTGGGGGGGACTTTCTCATGATGGGACAGATTCAACTTGGGTGGATCAGGCACATTAACAGATGAATTTTTTGGGGGTTTATTTAACTTTTATTTAGCAAAAATAACCACAGAGATATTTATTCGTTATCTTCTCTGCGCAGTCTGGCGTTGGGGTTCCTCACTTTGATGGCGAGCTGTGCCGCTCTCTCCACAATGGTCTGTAGCTTCTTAGATGGAGACTTTGTCAGCGATTTCAGTACAGAAGGACTTGTTGCTCATCCACAGAACCTCGTCCTCCATGACATTGTGGACAAGGAATTTGCGGGTGGACCAGGAATTTGCGGAACCCTGTGAGCAGCATGTGTTTGGTCTTCTACTTGCTACCGTATCCAATGTTTGGCAATATAGATTCGCAAGTAATATTATTTTTCACACCTATCCCAAAAATAAAAATGCATGCAGTATGCGCAAATAAAACTTTGAACTGGAATTGGAGAGAGGGCCTGTAGGTGGACCTCCGGAAAAATTGTTTGAATAGAGGGCCTGTAGGGGGCCCTCCCGAAAAATTGTTTGAAGAGAGGGCCTGTAGGTGGACCTCTGGAAAAATTGTTGGAATAGAGGGCCTGTAGGTGGACCTCTGGAAAAATTGTTGGAATAGAGGGCCTGTAGGTGGACCTCTGGAAAAATTGTTTGAATAGAGGGCCTGTAGGTGGACCTCTGGAAAAATTGTTGGAATAGAGGGCCTGTAGGTGGACCTCTGGAAAAATTGTTGGAATAGAGGGCCTGTAGGTGGACCTCTGGAAAAATTGTTGGAATAGAGGGCCTGTAGGGGGGCCCTCCTGAAAAATTGTTTGAAGAGAGGGCCTGTAGGTGGACCTCTGGAAAAATTGTTTGAATAGAGGGCCTGTAGGGGGGCCCTCCTGAAAAATTGTTTGAAGAGAGGGCCTGTAGGGGGCCCTCCTGAAAAATTGTGCTAAAAGAGTGCCAGTTGGACCTCTAAAAAATGGCGTTTTTTGGGTCAGCATTAGGCAAAGACGATATGGAGGAGGAGGAGGAGGAGGAGGAGGAGGAGTAGAGAGGAGGAATCGGATACATAAGTTATTTAAATCTTTAGCTGCTTTCCCCCGGAGGAGATTTGAATTCCGGTGAAATCCAGGCTTTGTTCATTTTAATAAGCGTCAGCCTGTCAGCGCTGTCAGTTGACAGGCGTGTACGCTTATCGGTGATGACGCCACCAGCTGCACTGAATACCCGCTCTGACAGAACGCTAGCGGCAGGGCAGGCCAGCACCTCCAAGGCGTACAGCGCCAGTTCAGGCCACGTGTCCAGCTTTGAAACCCAGTAGTTGTATGGAGCAGAGTGATCGGTCCGGACGTTGGTATGGTCAGCTAGGTACTCCCTCACCATCTTTCTGTACAGCTCCCCCCTACTCTGCCTAGACTGGGGACAGGTGACAGTGTCTTGCTGGGGTGACATAAAACTGGCAAAGGCCTTGGAGAGCGTTCCCCTGCCAGTGCTGGACAAGCTGCCTGCTCGCCTCCTCTCCCCCGCTACTTGGCCCACAGAACCATGCCCTCTGCCGCTAGCGGCGTCAGATGGGAAGAATTGTTTCAGCTTGTGCACCAGGGCCTGTTGATACCTATTCACTCTCATACTCCTTTCCTCTGCAGGGATGAGAGTGGAAAGGTTCTGCTTGTACCGTGGGTCCAGGAGAGTGAACACCCAGTAATCGGTGTTTGAAAAAATTCTTCTAACGCGAGGGTCACGGGATAGGCAGCCTAACATGAAGTCTGCCATGTGCGCCAGAGTCCCAACACGCAAGAATTCCCTCTCCTCACTGGCCTGACTCTCCATTTCCTCCTCCTCCTCCCAAGTCCTCCTCTTCAGCCCATACACGCTCAAGAGTTAAGGACTGAGCACTGGTACCCTCTACTGTCTCGCCAACATTCTCCTCCTCTTCCTCCTCATCCTCATCCCCCTCCTCCGATACGCGCTGAGAAACAGACCGGAGGGTGCTCTGGCTATCAAGTGACGTATCTTCCTCCACCGTCTCTTGTGACAAGCGCAAAGCATCCGACTTGATGCTGAGCAGTGAGTTTTTCAACAGGCAAAGCAGCGGGATGGTGAGGCTGATAATGGCGGCATCGCCGCTGACCATCAGTGTTGACTCCTCAAAGTTGCTCAACACCTGGCAGATATCAGACATCCACGTCCACTCCTCATTGTAGACTTGAGGAATCTGAGAGACCTGACTACCAGTTCTGGTGGAAGATGACATCTGGCAGTCTACAATCGCTCTGCGCTGCTGGTAAACTCTGGATAACATGTTTAATGTGGAATTCCATCTCGTGGGCACGTCGCACAACAGTCGGTGAGCGGGCAGTTGTAGGCGGCGCTGCGCTGCCCTGAGAGTGGCAGCATCTGTGGTCGACTTGCGGAAATGCGCACAGATGCGGCGCACCTTGGTGAGCAAATCAGACAGATTGGGGTATGTCTTGAGGAACTGCTGAACTATAAGATTGAACACGTGGGCCAGGCCGAGTTGCAGAGCCATCACGAGGTTACGCCCGTTGTCACACACAACCATGCCTGGCTTGAGGTTCAGCGGTGCCAGCCACACATCGGTCTGCGCCGTGATGCCCTGTAACAGCTCTTGGGCGGTGTGCCTTTTGTCACCTAAGCTCAGCAGTTTGAGCACCGCCTGCTGGCGCTTACCCACGGCACTGCTGCTGCGCCTAGAGCTACCGACTGAAGGCGCCGTGCCCACGGATGGTAATTCGGTGGAGGAGGAGGAGGGGTCGGAGGAGGAGGAGGAGGCATAGTACGTTTGAGAGACCGTGACCGAGGTAGGCCCCGCAATCCTCGGTGTGGGCAGTACATGAGAGGCCCCAGGGTCATTCTCGGTCCCAGCCTCCACCAAGTTAACCCAATGTGCCGTCAGTGAGATATAGTGTCCCTGCCCGGCAGAAACAGCGTTGGTCAGGGCACGGATGATGTTCTGTGACACGTGCTGATGTAGGGCTGGGACGGCACATCGGGAAAAATAGTGGCGGCTGGGGACGGAATACCGAGGGGCAGCCACCGCCATGAGATTTCGAAAGGCCTCGGTCTCTATCAGCCTATAGGGCAGCATCTCCAGGCTAAGCAATTTGGAGATGTGGACGTTGAGGGCTTGGGCATGTGGGTGGGTGGAACTGTATTTCCTCTTACGCTCCAGCGTCTGCTGTAAAGACAGCTGAATGCTGCGCTGGGACACATTGGTGGACACTGTGGAGGATCGTGGAGGCGAAGGTGTGGTTTTCCGGCGGGAAGCGCTCGTGCCGGGGTCCTGGGCAGGGGGTTGACTAGCAGAGGCAGCGAGTGACACAGGGGAAGGAGCAGTGGTGTGACCCGCAGGGGGTGGTGAACGGCCTTGGTTCCATTGAGTGGGGTGTTTAGCACTCATATGCCTGCGCATGCTGGTGGTGGTTAGGCTAGTAGTGGTGGCACCCTGCTGATCCTGGTGTGGCACAGGTTGCACACCACAGTCCGTCGGTCATCCTCACTTTCTTTAAAGAACCTCCAGACTTGCGAACATCTAGGCCTCGCCACGGGAGCTTCCCTACGTGAAACAGTTGCTGCTGATGCACCAGCTCTGGCCCTGCTTCTCCCTCTGGCCACACCACTGCGTCTTACAACCTGTTCTGGTGCAGCACTCGCCTCCGCCTCAGAAGCACTGTCTTCACTCGGCATATCAACCCAGCTTGGGTCAGTCACCTCGTCATCCTCCGATTCCTCAGTCTGCTCCCCCCTCGCAATTCCTCCCCTAACAAAAACTTCACCACTGTCAACCGTGTCTCCTCATCGTCCGACACCTCTTTACAAACTTCTTCCACTAACTCAACATTGTCATCATCATCATCATCACCCACAGACTGCGACAGTTGGAAAACTTGGGCATCGGGAACGAGGTCAGCAGCAACCTGAGAAGTGGTTTGTGACTCTGGGAAGGGTCCAGAAAACAGTTCCTGAGAGTATGCCGGATCGCATTCCAAATTTTCCTGGGAGGGGGCAGACTGGGGGGAAGGAGGTTGAGGTGGAGGAGCCAGAGGAGTGCTCCCTTGGGTAACGTGGGTGGACTGCGTGTAAGAATGACTGGTGGACAAATTACTTGAAGCATTGTCCGCAATCCACGAGATCAGCTGTTCGCACTGTTGTGGTTTCAACAGTCCTCTACCACGTGTCCCTGTAAGTTGAGACATGAAGCTAGGGAGTGTAGCTCTGCGGAATTCCCCTGCTCCCTCATCAGCGGGTACTGTCTCACCCTGCCCAAGACCACGGCCTCTGCCCCCTGCAGTAATTGAATGCCCACACCCTCGCCCTCGACCCTTAGCCCTGGGGTTCAACATTTTTTGTATATAGGTGTATGATAAAAAAAAAAATTAAAAATTAAGTCCGGTAGAATTAAGTGACGTACAGAAAGTGTCACCTGGACAGATTATACGGATGGGAGCGAATGTGCTGAACTGTGACACACAGAAAGGTTACACAAAGCCGAGTAAAATGGATTTGTATCACTGAGCTAAAACAACTGAAAAAATAATTTTTTTTAATATTTTGTTTTTTATATTTTTTTAAAATTTTGTTTTTTTGGGAACGTAACGTGCAGGAACTATGGTAGGACTGACTGACACCCTGTTAACGGTGGCTATTTGGTCTGCGACCCAGAGAAATGTCGCACAGAGAGTTTTCTGGATCGAGCGGTAGATGATATTGGTAGCAAATGACTTGGTTGTATTCTGTGACGTACAGAAAGTGTCACCTGGACAGTATATACAGATGGGAGCGAATGTGCTGAACTGTGACACACAGAAAGGTTACACGCAGCTGAGTAAAATGGATTTGTATCACTGAGCTAAAACAACTGAAAAAATAAATTTTTTTTTTTATATTTTGTTTTTTTGGGAACGTGACGTGCAGGAAATATGGTAGAACTGACTGACACCCTGTTAACGGTGACTATTTAGTCTGCGACCCAGACAAATGTCGCACAGAGAGTTTTCTGGATCAAGCTGTAGATGATATTGGTAGCAAATGACTTGGTTGTATTCTGTGACGTACAGAAAGTGTCACCTGGACAGTATATACGGATTGGAGTGAGTCAGTGCTGAACTGTGACACACAGAAAGGTTCCACACTGCTGTGTGCAATGGATTTGTATCACTGAGATAGAACAATAAAAAAAAAACAGGGTTAGATATGGCGATAGCTGCACTACTAGTGCCAGCCAGCCAAGTGACAAAAATAATAAAATAAAATGTCTTCTAGCCCTTAGAAGGGCTGTTGGGTTCTTTGTGGGTGATCCCTGCCTAACAGAGAACTAAATGCAGGCCCTAACACTGTCCCTGAAAGGCAGCAGCTCTATCCCTAACGACATCCAGACGGCATCTGAGACGAGCACCGCGGCCAGTCGGTAGTATATTCCAGGGTCACCTGATCAGGCCTGCCAACCCCTGCTATCGACATGTAAGGGCCCCACGTGATGCTGGGTGGTACGCAAAGTCTCCTGGCTTGTGATTGGCTGTGTTTTTAGGCGCCAAAAAAGCACGATGCGGAAGTTGCCATTTCCTCGAGTATGGCGAGATACTCGTCCGAGCTGCGAGTACTTACGAGTACCCTAATACTCGAACGAGTACCAAGCTCGGACGAGTATGCTCGCTCATCTCTAATCAGCAGCACATCCCTGAATACACAGGAACATGTGCTGCCGATAATCAGCTCATCTGCTGACAAACAGCTCATCATCTGCTTGATTATACGCACCAATTATCATGAATGCTCGTTCCCAATAATTGGCCCAAAAATTCTACAGTCTGATAGGGCCCTAAGAAAGGATTTTTGGGCACTATTGCATAAAACAGGGCTGTAATAGTTAAAGAGGACCTTTCACGGTTTTGAATTACTGTAGATAAATACCTCTTGTCCCGGGGTACCCCCCGCTGATGCTGCCACTCTGCCTAGTTTTTTAAAATACAGCTCCTACTCCCCGCTGTGCCCGCCTGTAGTTTTCGCGCTCAGTATGTAAATACTGAGCATCGGTACAGGGAGGAGGAGACGCCGGCATTTCTCAATGGGCGTCTCCTTCTCCCTGGCTGTGCCGCGATCCAATCACAGCGGAGAGCGTCACAGCCAGGGAGAAAAAAAAGCCTCACCTTCTCCCTGGCTGTGACGCTCTCCGCTGTGATTGGATCGCGGCACAGCCAGGGAGAAGGAGACGCCCATTGAGAAATGCCGGCATCTCCTCCTCCCTGTACCGATGCGCGAAAACTACAGGCGGGCACAGCGGGGAGTAGGAGCTGTATTTTAAAAAACTAGGCAGAGTGGCAGCATCAGCAGGGGGTACCCCGGGACAAGAGGTATTTATCTACAGTAATTCAAATCCGTGAAAGGTCCTCTTTAAGCTCATTCAAGCTAATGGGTGTTAGTATTAAACTAGCCATTAACATGAGATATTTATCTGCAGAACAAGGGGGAATACTATGCACCAAAAAATGGCACAGAGTGGAATGGGCTTTTTGAACACGGCTTTGATTTCATTGATACTTGGCTGACGACGCTTCACCTCCCATGGAGATGAAGGCAGAAGATGGGAACGGAGGCTTGGCAATACTCAAGGATGGATTTCCCTAGGATTATTATAACATTTTCCTACACAAGATGAAGCTAACCATAAAAAAATGTAGTAAAATTAAAACATGATACTAAATTTACTACAAATGATCGACACTTCAAGCCATTAATATTGTACCAACTAAAGAGCATTTTATGGACTACATGACCCACGAATCAATACAAAAATATTCTAAAATGATATAAAGAAGAGATATTCATTTCACTGCCGGTGATGAATGCAGCCAATGTCTGTATGTGCCAGGATGAGCAGTGGGTGTGAAAGCTCAGTCATCGGGAAACCAAAGGAACCTCAAGTAAGGTTTAGAGGTTTTTGTTATTTTATCCACGTTATCAGGTGCCTTCAGCTTTAACCTCTGGAGGAAGAACTGCTATCAATTCCAACTTGAAAAGGAAAGATGTGCGGAGCAGATTGCTGCCTGCCAACACAGTAA
This sequence comes from Rhinella marina, assembly GCA_900303285.1. Lineage (NCBI taxonomy): Eukaryota > Metazoa > Chordata > Amphibia > Anura > Bufonidae > Rhinella > Rhinella marina. Next base: position 33,485 of record ONZH01001846.1, on the reverse strand, counting down.
TGGCTCGGGGAAGGATAAAATATTTGGTCCATTTCTAGTTGTCGTTAGCTTTTATTAAGAGGTTTGACGCCGACTCCTTCTCCTATCGTAACGAGTGGTTTCCATAAGCAAGTTTTTCTTTATTGTATAGTTTGGAAGATGGACTATATAGGAAACTAAAAATAATTCCATGGGTTACAAAATATATGAAGCTTTTCTTATAGAAAGTTCAAGGAAGTTAGGGTATGATAAAATAATGCATTCTTGGCCAGAGAAGTGGCAGATGAGGTTTAACACTGACAAATGTAAGGTTATGCATATGGGAAGGAATAATGTAAGTCACCAGTACATACTAAATGGTAAAACACTGGGTAACTCTGACATTTAAAAGACCTAGGAATTTTAGTGAACAGCAAATTAAGCTGTAGAAACCAGTGTCAGACAGCTGCTGCCAAGGCCAATAGGATAATGGGTTGCATCAAAAGAGGCATAGATGCCCGTGATGAGAACATAGTCCTGCCACTTTACAAATCACTAGTCAGACCACATATGGAGTACTGTGTACAGTTCTGGGCTCCTGTGAACAAGGCAGACATAGCTGAGCTGGAGAGGGTTCAGAGGAGGGCAACTAAAGTAATAACTGGAATGGGTGGACTACAGGACCCAGAAAGATTATCAAAATTAGGGTTATTCACTTTAGAAAGAAGACAACTGAGGGGAGATCTAATAACTATGTATAAATATATCAGAGGTCAGTACAGAGATCTCTCCCTTCATCTATTTATCCCCAGGACTGTGACTGTGACGAGGGGACATCCTCTGCATCTGGAGGAAAGAAGGTTTGTACATAAACATAGAAGAGGATTCTTTACAGTAAGAGCAGTGAGACTATGGAACTCTCTGCCTGAGGAGGTGGTGATGGTAAGTTCACTATAAGAGATCAGGAGGGGCCTGGATGTATTTCTGGAGGTAATAATATTACAGGTTATAGTTACTAGAGAGGGGTCGTTGATCCAGGGAGTTATTCTGATGTCTGATTGGAGTCGGGAAGGAATTTTTTCCCCTAAAGTGAGGAAAATTGGCTTCTACCTCACAGGGTTTTTTTTGCCTTCCTCTGGATCAACTTGTAGGAAAACAGGCTGAACTGGATGGACAGAGGGCTTTTTTCGGCCTTATAAACTATGTTACTATGTTACTATGTAAATACACTAAGATATTTTATTTTCTGAAGCATCTTTTATTTGCTAAAGGGCATCTATACTAATTAAATTAGATTTACTAATTTACTAATTAATAGAAAATTAAGCAACTTTATATATACACTTAATTATAAAATTGCCTACTGTTTGGTGTATAGAGGTCCAATGAACATCTGTATAGTCTGATCTTGTTATATGCTTGGTCAATGTTACCAAGTGGATGTGGATCTGCTGTGCATACTGAACAGATTTGACTTGTGTCTACTCCTAAGGGCGTTATCTAAGAGGTCCTCTTGTCTTCACTCTTTAACCCCTATACAGGGATCTGGAATCCGCTGCAGGGGAACAATCAGGCTGCTACCTCCTGGAGTATTCTCTGTTCAGTAGACTGCTGACCCAAGGGGGTCAAAAAACACTGGTGTGAAACACCGAGGAGATCGGGCAAATATATATTCAGGAACTAGCCAAGGTCAGGGCAGGCAGAATTCGTGCAATCTAAAGTTAGTCCGAGAGGCAGGGCAAGCAGATCAGGGTCATTACTGAGATTAGGTCTAGCAGAAAGGGTCATATCTAGAGTTGATCCATGGGAAAGTGAACAAGACAAATATCATACATTTGCAGGCAACTAGACTACTAGAACCTATTGCTCAGTCATCCTCCCAGAGGTGAAGGTGCCTTAAATACTCAGGGGAAGTGTGCCAGGAAGCAGGCCTCTAGATGTGTTAATAGATCAGCACTACTGGACAGGAGGAAAGGGATCTGGACAACTGGAGACCTGTAGCAGGAGGAGATATCAGTGAGCACGGACCGCTGGTATAACAGCCAATCCTTCTGTACCTCTTCCCGCTAGCCTACAGACAGAGGGAGAAGAGGGTATACAGCACTACATGCCTCGAAGATCTGTAACCATGGAGATAAATAAGTCTGTGTAGGAGCTTCCAACAGATATTCATGAAATCTGCACAAAATATAGGATTGGGTTTGCATAAGTTTTTTTAAAAAGGTGCAGGACATTTAACTCAGCTCTGGGGTCCAAAGACAAATGCTGCAGTGCCAGTAATATTGTGTATGGTCATTAGGATCAGCATCACTGATTGTGACCCCTTATTGGGACTACAACACCAACTAAATCAAGGAATATTGCAAATTCTGAAACCTGTCCGAAGGATCAGCCCCATTAAACCAGGAATGCTCCCTGGGTGAGTTGATCCTGCTGATTAAGTTGATACTTGTCTTGTGATGCTCTCAAGAAAAAAAAGACTTGTATTCTTTATGCAAATGGAGGCTTCAGTGCACTGAAGGGAAGGGCCTAGCCCCTTGGTGCACTGAGGCTCTTCAGCCTTCCAGTGCGGGCCACACCCTTTATTTACATAAAGAATAAAAAGTATTTTTGGTCAGGAAGGCCAAAGCCAGTTGTAACAAAACATTTTAATCAGCAGGGTCAACCCTACCAGGAAGTACTGTATGTCCGGATCTATAGAGTTTAAAACCATGGAGTACATTTTGAGAGCTTTTTTATATTGAAACAGTTGAAATTTAAAGCACTTACTCTGTTATAACGATCTTTGGCTAATTCCAGCGAAATGTACAAGGAATAAAGTATACTTAATAGAAACTAATGACGTCTGACTTAAGATTTTCCTCCAGATTAGAGTTGTGGTGAAGATGAATGATTCTTACACAATCTCCACACTAGATCGCTATATTTCAGCTGAAGTGGACAATAAGTAATTGAACGTCTTTCCCGCTGTGCGCACAAGATTAGTCCCATTAATTTTAATGACTAAACAACAAATAATACATTTTTATATGCCTGTATGAAATCTATCGCCTGCTAGAACGGGGCTTCTCAAAGTTTCTAAGTAGAGAGGAGCAAATTGAAATTACACAAATCAAATTTGTTATGAATTTCTCAAAAAAAGTAGAATTTCGCCAAATTCAAACCTTTTGGAATTCGTCCTGCACGGATCGCCCAAATTGACGGGTCAGAAAAACGTAAAAGAAGGCATCTGCCACCAAAAAGGGACAGTTTTCAACCGCTTTCTGACATCCGTTGTACATTTACAGTAGATGTTGGGACTCTAAAAATGGCGCCTGCTCCAAAGTGAAGCGGGTGCCATTGCTGCCGGATGCCTGCTGCTTCACAAGGCAAATGTCTACATTTGGTGATAACACTGATTGCAGATATTTAGGGGGTCACTTATTTTCCAGAAATACGCCTATATTAGGGGTATTTCTGGTGTAGATTGTGGTGCAAAGGCTATTGGCGCCGCAATCTGCGACTTTTCACGGCATGGCGTGGGTGGGGAAGAGGACAGCCCAGAAGGCGTTTCTACGCCTGTTTTAGGTGTAGAAAATGGTGTAAATGTAAGACAGCAAGGAAGCTGGCTTACATTTAGACTGGCGCCTCTTCATAACTTTGGTGGATCCACTGCCAGATATAGGGGTTATTAAGACTGGCATCTTATATGCCTGTCTTAATAAATGACCCCCTTAATCCCTTAAATGACGGGGTCAAATGTGACCATAGCATCTGAAAGGAAACCAGAAGCGTGCGCTTCCAAAACGCCTTCCTTTGGCTGACATTGGGGAAGACGTTCCTTAGTACTAATAGGCTAGAGCCTGTATAAGGCTTTAAGGCCTATTACTGCACCGCATTGGAATGTATTGTTTGTATTCAGTCATGGATAAAAATACATTAGTGAATAAAAGTGTCTAATAATTACATGTTGGGGTACCCATGGGGGCCTAAAAAAAAAGTAAAAAAAAAAAAGGATTCTAAAAATATAAAACTCAAATCCCCCCTTTCCACGAAATGAAAATAAAAATCAATCATAAGATAAACATTATAGGCATCGTTGCATTAAAATATAAATGTATTTATCCCATACGGAGAATGGCGTAACATAAAAGAAATCAAAATGGCTGATTTGCCTTTTTTGATTTCTTCACCTCTCCAAAAAATTTAATAAAAAGTGATCAAAAAATCACACACACCCCAAAATGTTATAAATAAAAACTACAGATCATCCCAAAAAATGAGCCCTCACACAGCTCTGCAGACATAACTATAAAAAATTTGGGGGGTCACAATATGGCGAAGAAAAGAATTAAAGAAATTCATTTATTCCAAAAGTTTTTTTTAGTATTAAAATTCAAGAAAAACTATATAAATGTGGTATCACTGTAATCATATTGACCCAGAGAATGAAGGGCCCGGGTTTGTATTGTTATGTATTGTTGTATTTTATATGTTATTTGGATGTAACTTCCAGAGAGGATATATCTGGCAAAGGTTGGTTAGGGTAAGGGCTAGCCACCCTGTTCCTCCCCTCTTGGGCTGGTCCAGCCTCCTGCCAGGATGGGGAGTTCCTGTGCAACTAGAGAGAGGGGAGGAAACACATCACAGAGCTCCTGCTCCTGTTAGAGGTTCTCCAGAGATGTCAACATTATTGTGCCTCAATTAAATTCATGAGAAGTCAGACAGTAGAGTGACCAGCTAACACCAGCATTAAAGACACTACTGTGAGGTGAGGGACTATATCAAAGACACCCATCACTCAGAATACTACTAGGCCAGTACAACACAGGTGCTAAATTCCAGCCAACCAACCTGCTGCCGTATTTCCTCTGGTGCCAGAGAATTGCACTTGGAAATTGATGCTAATGAATATACTGTGCCTGAAGTTCCATTTTTTTTACTTTGTAAAAAGACTGCTCTATGTTTACTTCTGGTCTCATTCTTCAAAACTACCTTTCCATTGCACCAATCCCCAGGGAGCAATGGCTCGATGGACACAACACTTCATCACTCCCATCCTCAGAACTGACTCCTCAAGGGCTTGCTGCATGAGCACTGATGGAGGATTCTACAGAGGTCTGAATACAAGAAAGGACATCCTTAGAGGCAGACCAAGTAGATGTTAGGAGGTCCTTGGAGAGACTGAGTCCAGTCCTGGTCGCTTCCATCCCCTTTGGGTAGTGAGAATTTCATTGTAAGTTAGCAAGAGGGTGGAGAGTGGTCAAAAGGGTCATGAATAGAGGCTGGAGGGGGAAAAAACCACCAGGCCCTTCCATCGTGTGTGGAAATAAGATGATAGGTTGGGTGTAAACTATTGGGCCTTCTAAGCAGTAAAATCTGGTGGCCTTTTTTTTGACAACTTTGTACTAGGAAATGCACTGACTAATTCGGCCTTAGCAGACTGTGAAATATTTCAGAGTCGCGTCAGGAGATTCTGCTAGGTCTATAAAATTGACTACTATCAGGGGTGTAGCCATTGGGGATGCAGAGGTAGCAGTCACTACCGGGCCCAGGGGACTTAGGGGGCCCAAGGATTCTTATGGCGCATAAGAAAAACACAAAGCACAGAGGTTACGCGGGCCCAAGCTGAACTCTTGCACCAGGACTCATGAGCCTTTAGCTACGCCCCTGGCTACTATTATGTGTTTTTGTGTTCTGGTGCTGACATCAGTACACACTTGGTACTACAGAAATGGTAAATGTGTTTAATGTAAAACTGTCCTTGTAAGGGTCAGGTGTCAAAATGGCCGAGTCCACAATGTGCTCTTAAACTGTCACATGGCAGCGCGAAAATTTATTGAAACCCAAACAGTTGAATAAACCTGTCATAGGAGATCCTACTGTGTGTGAATTACCATGAAATCTTCTAGAACTGTCACTGCCATATATTAAAGCGTTTGTCTGACAACACCTTTCTCAGATCAGTTTCTGTAAGGCACCTAGCTGCAGCAGGAGCTCTCCCCCGTTGTTCTGCCTAAAATAGGACACCAGACGGGCTAGGCGCCTCCCTACCATATGCCTGTAACCAGCAAGAAAATGCCCGCGTTCCCTGTAAGATTTCTACAAAACTGCTTGTGCCTTCTTTCCTTTTTTTATTGCTTTCCTGTTCCTTTAAGACTCCGGGCATCTAACTATTTGATACTGACTGTTAACAGCTGGGTTCATCCAGGCGATCTATAGTATTTTCCCCGACTTGACATTTCTTACAGTAGGAAGCACGCTACGAGATCTACAAATTAGCCTTTTCTCTTTTTCTTTGATTGTTGTTCTTTTAACAGGTTTAAATGACTTGATCAGGTTTCCATGCCAAGCAGGAGATTATTTTATGATAGTCAATGCTGCAAGGGCACGTAAACAGTAAACCACTGCAAGGGAAATGGAGTGGTCTGGAGTCAAGCGCCAATCAAGCATGGCATTATCATAAAACATAGTAATATAAAGAATAATTTAAAGGAGTTCAGAAAGTGGCATTTATCATGTAGAGAAAGTTAATACAAGGCACTTACTAATGTATTGTGATTCTCCATATTGCCGCTTTTACTGGCTGGATTCATTTTTCTATCACATTATACACTGCTCATATCCAGCATATTTCGGCCACCGTTGCAGCACAAGTTCCAGGTGGCCAAGATGGGAACTGCTGCCCATGTTCCCTATGAGAGCTTCCACAGTCCCATCCACCAGAGAGGCCGGCACTCTTCCCATAGTGTGCAAGCATGACCACAAGCAGTCTATAATGTGATGGAAAAATGAATCCAGCCAGCAAAGGAAGCAATATGGAGAATCACAATACATTAGTACGTGCCTTGTATTCACTTTCTCTACATGGTAAATGTCACTTACTGAAGTGAGACAACCCCTTTAAGCCCTTCCTGGCGTAGCAAAGTTCTATTTTTTTCGTTTCCATTTTTTACTTCCTGCCTTCCAGGAGCCATAACCTTTTTTTAATTTTTCCACAAGTTTTACTTTTTATTAGCATCATTTAATATTGTATACGATGTTTTAGTAAGGTGGAAAAAAATAGCAAACGGGGTGGAAATGGATTAAAATCTTAATTCAGCCATTGTTTTACGGGTTTTGCATTTAACGAGTTCCCTATATGGTAAAAATGTGTTAACCTCATTATACAGGTCAGTATTAGGGATGAGCGAATTTCTTGAAAATTCGATTCGGCTGATTCGCCGAATTTTACAAAAAAATTCGCTTTGTGAAATTCGCATTTTTTTTGTAAGTAGTGGGTGCAATGACGGGGAACTGCGATAGCGCCGCCCCCGTCATTGTACCCCTCAGATGCCGAGTTCATACATGATTGCGGCGTCTGAGTATAAAAACAGTCTAAAATAAACATTAAAAAATGCATTAAATCATACTTACCTCCTCCATTTGCTCGCGACGGGTCGGCCACCGACATCTTGCTTGAAGATCTGGAGCGAAATCTCTCGCCAGCCGGCATGATGACGTCATACGTCACTACTCGCGGGATTTTGCCAATCAAGATGGAGGCTGGCGGCCCGTCGCGAACAAATGGAGGAGGTAAGTATGGATTTTTTTGTTTTTTTACACTATTTCAGGATAAATCGATTCGCTGACACGAAGCACAAGGAAATTCGGCTTCTAAGCGAATCAAATTTATCCTGAAATTCAGATCGAATTCCACTTCGTGGGATTCGATTCGGTCATCTCTAGTCAGTATGATTACAGCAATAGCACATTTTTATAGTTTTTCTTGTGTTTTAATACAATGAAAAAATCCACTTTTACTTTGAATCGCCTATAACTTTTTTTTATTTTTATTTAGTCTATGGAACTACATGACAGCTATTTTTTTGCTGGGTGATCTATAGTTTTAATTGATACCATTTTGGGGTGTGTGTGACTTTTTGATGACTTTTTATTCAAGTTTATTTGGGAGGTGAAGAGACCAAAAAAGAACAAATAAACCACTTTGATTTATATTTAGTCTCCCTTTTGGACTTTAATGTGTGATCATCTGATTGCTTCTACCATAGACTGCAATGATTTACGACTGCAGTCCATGGGACAATCACTATGTTCCTATCAAGCCCTGCCGCAGATGTATTGGGGCAGCCAATAGCAGGCTGCGATGCGGATGAGCTTACCTAGCGTCACCAGCAAGGGGAGATGCAGCGGTATTATTTCGCTGATCCGTGACACGCCGCAATGTAATGCCGCTCATTAAAATGAATGGGGCCGCATCTATTCCGCAAAATTTGCGGAATAGATGTGGCCCCATTCACATGGTCGTGTAAATGGGCCCTAAATATTAAGTATATCCGTAGAGGTTACATCTTTTATTCTAAAATATCCCAAATTTGGGGTACAGTAGCCCATTTGTAGTCACTGCCCACTTATCAGCAGTTACTATGGAGACCTTCTCTAAGGAAGGGTTCATTATTTTGCAGCTGCCCTATGGAACAATTAGGTATCTCCTTGGCTGGTATATCAGTATATTTGGAGTCATTTATCATACTGGTGTAAAGTAGAACTGCCCAAAGCAGCCAATCAGATTCCTCCTTTCATTTTCCAAAGGAGCTGCCCTAAATGAAAAGTGCAATCTGATTGGTTGCTATGGGCAACTAAGCCAGTTTTACTTTATACCAGTTTGATAAGTGACCCCCTTTGTTCTTAACTTTTTGTAATTCAATCCATTCATCTGTAAAGTCCACAAAGATCAGAAGCTTGGGCTTTGGGGCGTATCCTGGGCCCCACGTACTTTGTGCTATTCAAAAGTCCCTGCAAATTTGATGCTGCTTATGTAAGGTCCACTCCTAAAAGGATGGCTTCACAATGTTTGGGTGCATTCCAAAGGGCAGGGTCTATTTGTCCCTAATTTACCACTTATAATATTTGTAAGTACAGCTACTCCCGGCTCTCCACACCCTATAGTGACACCCATGTGCCTATAAACAGGACAGAATACAGTACAGTATACAGACAGTACATGCACCCTATATCAAATGCATAAAAATACACAGAAAATACAAGCATAGCTTCAAAATAATACATGTAGAAGAAAAATATGATAATAATCTGCAGATTTGAGACACATATGTAATGTCATTTACATAATATAAGAAATGACAAGTTAAACTTCAATAAAAAATCCATTTTCCGCTGAATCTTTGATTTTCTGTAGCATACAACATTTTCCGTAATTGTCGCCGTAAAATTGCCGTTTTGTAGATGCAAAGGAATAAAACTGAAAAGGAATAAATTGCCCAATTGTCTAAAAAGTGCTTTAAGAAAACAGATTAGAGACGTGAGCGCTCCATCAGGGGCCGACGACTCCGCTCCTTGGGATTACTGTAAACATTCGCCGTGTTAAATCCATTTCCAATAGATTTGTTTTCTTCACAGACGTACGGCGGTAACTCAAGTGGATTGTCTAGGTGCAGGGAAATATTTCCCACTTAAGGGCATTACTAAAGTGCAAATCCAAATTGAACCATTTAAATCTCCACTAAAATTGAAATAACTTTCCAAATACTTTGCTGTGTTGTTTTAGAATTGATCTTGAGTTATATCATGTCGCTTGCTCAAGTCATCTCTATGCTGCTGGCTGCCTTTGGAAAGAGATAATAGTCTAGCTCCACCCCCTAGCAGACATATGACGTTATGGCTTAGCGCTAGCTAATACTAAAGATGAGTTAAAAACACAGCGCCATCTAGTGCTGGGAGGCAGCTTACAGAATTTAGCATTGCAGCATGGTGCTGTATTGTTACGCATAGGTGTCAGGTTTTAAAAAGGGGCATGGGCGAAGTTATAGAGGAAGTGGCTGCTTTGGGGCCCTGAACTCAGAAGGGGCCCACCCAGGAGGAGGACTAAAAGATTGCATTGTCAGGGATCTCTCAACAGTATTATAAAATTACATTATATACAGAGACACTGTAGGAAATGGACGGAGCGGCTGCTAGGCCTCGTCTGAGAGACGGATCTTAACTAGCCACTGGAGGAGGGGGTTGCCAATGGGTTGCAAAGAAGTTGCTGGGGTGGGGTAGAGGAGCCTGTTCAAAAATTTACTGTGGGGCCTGGTCGTTTCTAGTTACGCCACTGAGAAAGGGTAAGGATAAAAATAGGCATGTCATTTGTATTTTCTGCCTGGGTCTGTGTGTTTTTCCAGTGGGGTACTCTGGTTTCCCAAAAACAATGGCTTCCTGTGAAATCGGTCATAAAGGAATTGTCTGAATAGAGACACCACTAGGGTAGGTCGTCAGAATAAAGTGAGTCCGGCCAGGGGTGCACCTAGCCTTTCTGCTGCCTGAGGTGAAAACTGAAAAGGTGCTTCCCCCCTTCCCAATGCCAATTTCTTAGCCTAACCCCTTCCCTTCAGCCCATGGCCCTTCCACTGCCCCCCCCTTTGCCCCTACCTGGTGCTGCCTGAGGCGATCGCCTCATTGGTGGTGCACCCCTGTACTGTCCTATTCTGGCTTTTTCAGAGGATGCATTGTCGGCCCATTATAGTCAACGGCTGATCCATCAGGACCCACAGTTGTACAACGGCCTTTGTAAAAAAAAACAAAAAAAACTTTTCCAGTTTATCATTGGTTGGAGATACGATGATCAAACATTAGGGATTAGATATCTAGCTAGACGGATTATCCTACAAAAGTATTACCATGTCATGAATAGTGTGTTTTAAATAAAGTATTATTGTAATTTGTGTTGAGTGAAGCGAAACATCCAAAGTGGAATTCGGTCCGAATTTTAGGAAAAATTCATTGCTAAACAAATCCGAATTTCCTTGCACTTAATGGTAACGAATAATTGTTCCTAAAATGGTGTCTAGAGTTGTCTTAGAAAGAATGTGATTTTGCTGGGAGTGTGCGGTGACATCATCACGCTCAGCGCAAGTCCATGAGAGGAGCGGGCAGCCTCTGTGTGAACAAGTGGATGAGGTGAGTGATTTTTAGTTTTTTTTTTTTTATACCCAAAAGTCCATATTGCATTAGCGTGTTACCGTTTTTAACGGCCGTTAGATGGGTGCACTTCTGTCTAAGACTCCGTTAAAAACGGTTCCATGACTGGTCCCATGAATAGGGTCTTAACTAGAGTTGAGCAAACGTGCTCGTAATGAGCACTGTAGTGCTTGGATCCCCTGTGCTCGCATGCCCGCAGGCATCCGGATCCGTCCTCACCTGACTGTAAGTCAATGGGGGATGATCCGTTTGGTCTGACACACGAGTGTGTCATACCAAACGGATCCGTCCCCACTGACTTGCAGTCGGGTGAGGAGGACGGATCCGGATGGCTGCGCAGTGGAGCGCAGGGGATCCGAGCACTACAGTGCTCATTACGAGCACTACAGTGCTCATTACGAGCACGTTCGCTCAACTCTAGTCTTGACATAGTGACTCGTGACAAATTGATTTGTAATGAATCGAATTTCTTGTCAAACTTTGACAAGGCTGCCGAATTGAATTTTTCAAAACTTTGCTAACTCTCTAATTGAAATATCATAATAACCATATAGTAAAAAAAAATATTTTTTTTATACATTCCATTTTCCTCTTTGATGGTGCCCCCTGCTGTTTTATCCTTCTGTCCACCTCCTTCTGCATCCAGTGTTGGACTACTATGCTCAAGCCTCAGTAGCTTCCCTTCTCTATCCCACCATTGCTGGTATAGTGATCCCATGGAGAAGCAGGTGAAGCGGCCCAGACACCCTTCCAGGGGCGGATTGGCCATAGACCTTACAGGGAAATTTCTCGGTGGGCCAATGCCCAGGGGGCCACCTGAGTCCTCATCATGGCCAGCCAGTGGAAGTTTTTGGGGATGTATTTTGTGCTACTGGCAGTATTTTGTGATGGACTGTGGTATTTGGCTCTGTTGGGGTGGTATAATGTGCCACTATATGGTATTGATGGCCCTGACTTCCATCAATTTGGACCTGACTACAAAACGGGGCCACTTTCAGTATTTTTCCCATGGCCACTTTAAGTTAACAGTCCATCCCTGCACCCTTCATTCATTCATCTACTTCTAAATCCATAGAAACACATGGCTATATCTCTTTTTGACAGTGGAGACGAACATTGTGGAGGCACTACACACCATATGTATCTCTGGGGCTATATGTGACGGACTCATTTCTATACTGGGGAGGAAAGGGATAACAAGAGCTAATTGCAATGCATATTGGGCAACGCAGGTGTCTGATGAGCTGCTGCCCACCCACAGAATGGGAAGCAATTCCAAACATGGGGGATAAACTCTTTAAATGAATGCTCCCTTGGATTTGATCTGCTCTTCAAAATCACCGAAACATTTCCAAAAAGTTTCTAAAAAACATTTTCTGCAGGTGGTAACTTTTTTCAGAAGTGGCCTTCCCCTTTAAAAAGCCGTACACTGTTGGATGGCAGAATTACAGTATTCACTTAATGTGCTCAAAGGCAACATGACTACTTACAGCAAAATCTCATTGGCTCTAATGACATCAAGTTTTAAAGCGCTTCTCCTGTTTGTTGATACTGTTGGGTAAAATGGAATTTAGATTGAATAATTACCCATGAGGATCCCTAGGAAATCAGGCACAGATGCAGAGAGCCATCCCCAGTCCAAAAAACTCTGGATATTTCCATGTAATCGGATCATTTGTAGAGCTGTTAGAATACATCAGTGATCCCTGTCATGTGCAAAACCACAACTCCCAGCATCTCCTAAGCTTTAAAGGGGTTTTCTCATAATTAATGCAAGAAAATAAAAATCAGACATCATATAGTCCATGACAATCGCCCTGTACCTCACATGGATCCAGAGATCTCCACATTAATTTCTCAAGTTCAGTGATGGCTAACCTCCGACCCTCCAGCTGTGGTAAAACTACAACTCCCAAGATGCACACTTGCTTGGCTGTTCTCAGAACGCCATAGTAATGAATGGAGCATGCTGGGAGTCGTAGTTTCACCATAGCTGGAGTGCCATAGGTTAGCCATCACTGCTCTAGTTGGTCTGCTAGATTGATTTCAATCAATCCAAATCTGAAAGCAGTCCTCCACAGTTTTTATGTAGACTGAGTGTACTGTAATTAAATTTCAAGGAACACTCCCATCCGACATCCCCTTCAACCATTGAGAACCTTCTGGCAATCAACTTTTACTTGAGGGTCTACCAACAGAAACAACCAACGATCAGCTGTTATTGTGAGGGAATGCGACGGGTAGCTGCTCAATTTTCCTGTAGCGGCCACTGCAGGAGATACGGGGTATTACATGGTGGCTATTACAACGCAAAGACAACCATGTAATACAAGGGCATGCACTCAGTATAATAGGTCTTTGGTTAACAGAAGGAGAACCTCAGCAAGAGGCTCCCTTTTATGATGTCCATATGCCCTAACAGGACAACCCTGTTCATATTAATGGCCTAGTCGGGGGTCCGACTCCCGATACCCATGCCAATCAGCTGTTTTTCAGAAAGCAGCAGCACTCACAAGAACTCTGGCCTTCTCACAACTTACCAAAGCACAGCGCCATCCATTGTATAGTGGCTTTGCTTGGTATCTCGTCTCGGCCCCATTCACTTGCGCCTAGGCCATGTGACCGATGATCGTGACGTCAATGGCCTGAGAAGAGGTCTATGCCCTCATGAAGCACCATGGCCTCTTTGTACAGCTCATCGGTGGGGTTGTTGGGTGTCGGACCCCCGCCATTCTCATGTTGGATATGTCATCGATAATAAAAAGATTGTCTCAGCAAGTGGCATTTATCATGTAGAGGAAGTTAATACAAGCCGCTTATTAATGTATTGTTATTATCCATATTGCTTCCTTTGCTGGCTGGATTCATTTTTACATCACAATATACTCTTCTCATTTCCATGGTTACAGACCACCCTGCAATCCATCAGCGGTGGTCGTGCTTGCACAATATAGGAAAAAGCATCAGCCTCTCTGTTGGCTGGGACTGTGGGAGAGCACATAGGCTAGTGCTTTTTCCTATAGTTTGCAAGCACAACCACCGCTGATGGATTGCAGGGTGGTCATAACCATGGAAACGAGCTGTGTATAATGTGATGGAAAAATACAGTGCCTTGCGAAAGTATTCGGCCCCCTGGAACTTTTCAACCTATTGACACATTTCAGGCTTCAAACAAAAAGGTATAACATTTTACATTTTTGGTGAAGAATCAACAACAAGTGGGTCACAATTGTGAAGTGGAATGAAATTTATTGGATCATTTAACCTTTTTTTGTAATAATAAAACTGAAAAGTGGGGCGTGCAAAATTATTCGGCCCATTTACTTTCAGTTCAGAAAACTCACTCCAGAAGTTCATTGAGGATCTCTGAATGATCGAATGTTGTCCTAAATGACTGATGAAGAGAAATAGAACCCACCTGTGTGTAATCAAGTCTCCGTATAAATGCACCTGCTCTGTGATAGTCTCAGGGTTCTGCATCATGAAGACCAAGGAACACACCAGGCAGGTCCGTGATACTGTTGTGGAGAAGTTTAAAGCCGGATTTGGATACCAAACAAGGAGAAGACTGATCAGAGATGCAGCCAAGAGGCCCATGATCACTCTGGATGAATTGCAGAGATCTACAGCTGAGGTGGGAGAGTCTGTCCATAGGACAACAATCAGTCCAACACTTCACAAATCTGGCCTTTATGGAAGAGTGGCAAGAAGAAAGCCATTTCTCAAAGATATCCATAAAAAGTCTCGTTTACAGTTTGCCACAAACCACCTGGGAGACACCAAACATGTGGAAGAAGGGGCTCTGCTCAGATGGAACCAAAATCCAACTTTTTGGAAGCAATGCAAAATGATTTACAGCTCATCACCCTGAACACACCATCCCCACTGTCAGACATGGTGGTGGCAGCATCATGGTTTGGGCCTGCTTTTCATCAGCAGGGACAGGGAAGATGGTTAAAATTGATGGGAAGATGGATGGAGCCAAATACAGGACCATTCTGGATGAAAACCTGTTGGAGTCTGCAAAAGACCTGAGACTAGGACGGAGATTTATCTTCCAACAAGACAATGATCCCAAACATAAAGCAAAATCTACAATGAAATGGTTCAAAAATAAAGGTATCCAGGTCTTAGAATGGCCAAGTCACAGTCCAGACCTGAATCCAATTGAGAATATGTGGAAAGAGCTGAAAACTGTTGTTCACAAACGTCTCCATCCAACCTCAAAGAGCTCCAGCTGTTTTACAAGGAAGAATGGGCAAGAATTTCAGTCTCTAGATGTGCAAAACTGATAGAGACATACCCCAAGAGACCGCAGCTAAAATCGCAGCAAAAGGTGGCGCAACAAAGTATTAATGCAAGGGGGCCGAATAATTTTGCACGCCCCAGTTTTCAGTTTTATTATTACAAAAAAAGTTTAAATGATCCAATAAATTTCGTTCCACTTCACAACTGTGACCCACTTGTTGTTGATTCTTCACCAAAAATTTAAAATGTTATATCTTTTTGTTTGAAGCCTGAAATGTGGCAAAAGGTTGAAAAGTTCCAGGGGGCTGAATACTTTCACAAGGCACTGTATATCCACCCAGGGAAGGAAGCAATATGGACAATCACAATACATTAGTAAGTGCCTTGTATTAACTGTGTCTACAAGATAAATGCTATTTGCTGAAGTGAGACATCCCCTTTAAATTCCCAGAAAACCCCTTTAAGGGGTAACAGTTTAAACCATGATGTAGCTTTATGTGTGGTTGGTTACTCATTTGCTTTTTATATCACTATTATTTTGCTAGCAAGGGTTATGCAAGAAGGGGCGTCAAAAATCGAAAAATGTGCACTTAGGATCTGCAATTACCAATGCCAAGCCGAGCTATTAATGATTCTCAGGACAGAGCCACATCTAAATATAGTCACCGCCTTGACAGTGGAAGACAAACCAGTTACAAAGAGCTTACCATCTAATTAGGCAGCAGGAAAAACTAATAAGACACCGAGTCACTCAGTCAATTAAGCGTAAATAATGCTTCATGATGTATAACATTTGCCAGTCAATCACGTTCATTTGCGACTCTGAACATTAATCAGAATTTGCCTCTATATTTATCATGGCACGTAGCAAAAGGCAGGCACACATCCGACCAGCCCCCCCCCGCCTCACACAACAAAGGAAGACTATTTGGCTTAGTAATTATTCAGTTTCCCTTATTTCTTCTATGTATTCTCTTTTTGGAAGCTCAATGCAAATATAAATGACTGCACTTTGTATTCCTACCACTAGGTGGCACTGTGGGGATGTTGTACTACAAGTTTTTAATGACTCTCTTTCGTGCTTTCTGAGATGTTTCTGTTGAACAGCGCACCATGTGGTTTGGTAGGGTATTACAGGAAACATTTATCAATCACTAAAGGGTATGTATATTTTTTGCATTAATTTACCAAATTTGACAACTCTGCAAGTGATCTTCATTAATTATCTCCTACCATTGTGAATAGAATTTCAGATCACATCTGAGCCTTCAAGATTACAGGCTGCAAACAATCTGTTGTCTGATCTGTATTAAACTGGCCATACACATTATACTGTAAATGTTGGCAGGGCCATGTAATGTGTACAGGTGCCTCGCGACACCAGTGAGGGGAGATGTTGAAGTCCAATGTCTAGATCCTTTTTTTCATGGGAAGATCAGCTGCTACCATGGCAGACTGACCGTAGCTTTCAGGACACATGCATGCTCAGACCAAGCCAATGGACATGTGTATGGGAGATCGGGCAAGAAAGCTGTTCACAAATGAGTGTATGGCTGACAGCTGTATCTAATGTGTATGGCCGGCCTTATTCTCTTCTGTCGGCCTTCTCTACTACTCTACTATTCTCTGTAGGCCATCAAAAAGAGGGGATGGGGGAGGACGGGAAGTACCATAAACTGTATAGACTCTAGTCATGGTAGTTCTGAACTGGAGCTGTATACATGAAACAGTAGGGTATTTTTCAATTCAAATATGTTGCAAAAGTGTTCATACCCTCTTTTAGAAACTGATCCATAAGTTCAGGGTGGTGGCTTGTATCTATGAGACTGGTTTTCTGTTCAGAAAGAAAAAGTGAGGTTGAGCTGAAGCTCCTGAGGAAGAGGTCCAGAGAGAGCTCCAGTCAGACTGAGCAGAGCAGAACCCCTAATTGGGATTAGAACTGATCCTCTCTCTCTATGGACACCAGTGGACAATTCCACAGCATACATCAAATTTTTGAAGCCAAAGCATAATAATACTGTAGATGATGTCCTGAAGAGGAACCTCTAGTGTCAGCTCCAGAAACCCAATTGTAACACCAATAACTTATCTGCCTAGGAGAAGGAACTCTCCAATTATGCCACAAGGAAGACTACAGTTGCCAATGGAGAGTGCCGACCAAGTCCTGGTTGACCCCATACAGGACTTCTCTCCCCCGAGGCAATGCATAGTAGCAAACATAGGGATAGGGAAATGGCCGAAGGGTCATGGAAAGTAGGTAGAGGGAGAGAAAAAAACAAACAAACAGTCTTCTACCCTGGGTGGTAAAACTAGCATAATAATGGGTGGCCGATTTTGATCTTTGCTATAGGACCCCTCTCTTCTAGGACACCAGTGGACACAATTCCAAAAAAGTTAAACACCTTCTATTTCTGAAGCTAAAGCTTGATAATAGATGATGTCCTGAAGCGGAACCTCTGCGTGTCAGCTCCAGAAACCCAATTATAAGACCAATAACCTACCTGCCTAGAAGAAGGAACTCCCCAACTATGCCCTGACGCCTCATTGCCATTAAAAGTCCTCGGACGGTCATTCCTTCGCAGAAGCAGACCACCACTCTGGCCTTGGGAAGATGACTCTGCAATTTTTTTAACAATTTATCAAAGTTCTGTTCTCCAGCGTTACTGTAAATCTTGTAGGAGTGGGCGATGCAGACCCCATCCTTGGCAGACATGTCCTTAAAAGCTTCCATGCCTCTTTCTCCATAGTTACCTGGAAAAAGGAAAATGAAGTAATTAGGTGTCATGCTCGAGAAAGAATCTGTTGTGATTCGAAACGTCTCAAATGTTTGGTGAATAAAGCTTACACTTTTGCTGCAAGAAGAGTGCCGCGGTTCTCCTATTTACGGTAATTAGGTGTCATCTGTCCTACAATTTATTTTAACAGTATTATTTGAGAATGGAATCAGTACATGTCTACATTCTTTGAAAAGCAGTGCCACATCTTATCACAGGTTATGTGCTATATTCACGTCAATGGAGTTGACCTTCATTACCTGAAACACAGTGTGGACAGATGTGGAGCTGATTCTGGAAGGAAGCAGCCATGTTTTCTCATTCTGTACAGCCCTTTAAGCCCCGCCTCTGTTTTCATCAGACCCATCAAAACTGCCTTTTAATGCAAAAGTAGGAGCCACGCTCTTCTAGGTCTAGTTCAAAGTGTAGTAACTCCAGACCTGGGGCTACTACCATTGTATGTAGTTTGTTAGTAACTGCAATGTGTTTTATATTGTATTGTTATGTCATTTCGTACGTGTTATGGAGCATATGGATGGCTAACCAACCTACCTGTTCCTCCCCTCTTGGTAGGAATGGGCTGGTCTCCCTTCCTACTGGTTGGGAGGGGGGTTTCTGTTGGGGTACAGACTGGAGAGGAAGCACACACCTGAGCTCCTGCTCCAGACTCTCTAGAGAAGTCAACCTTATCCTAAGCCTCAAGTGAATCCTTGAGAGGACAGACACTGTGGGAGGTGAGGGACTACAGCTAAGATACCCATCACCCAGAACATTACTAGGCCAGTACGACCTAAGTGCTAGATCGCAGCCATCCATCCTGCCTCCATAACCCTTACTGGTGCCAGAGAAGATTTGCACTTAAAATCTGCTCCTATTGAATGAAGTTTATTTGAGGTTCTACGTTGCACTTAGTAAAAAATACTTTGTCAGGTTTGATCCTGGTCTCATTCTTAAATACGACATTTCCACTGCCCCGACCCCAGGGCACAAAGGCCTGAAGCAGTGCCCTATGACACAACACTTCAACAGGGCCACTATCAAACCATCCTCTGCACCAGCTCCTCCGGGGCTCGCTTCAAAAGGACAGCTGGAGTTACCATTGAGATGAGTATCTTGACCATACAGCATGAAGTGACTGCAGCAATATGCACATTACTGCAATTCAGACAAGAGACTCAGGGACCTTCCTTCTCAGGATCACTAGGAGTCCGACCACTGTGGATAGGTAATAAATGCTGTTCATGGGATGACCACTTTAAAGGGAGTCTATCCAATGCTGGGAAGAGCAGTGCAAAGATACATTTTTTGGAGCTAATATGTATTATCAGGAGTAGTGTGAATATGAACTTTTATTTTGCCAGGTTCTGCTCCTACAAGTGCCCAGGGCTGGGCTTCGCTGTAAATGCTCTATGCTTTGAGATGCAACACCCCCGTTGCTTCTTAGTGACAGCTGTAGTGTTCTGGTTTGATACTACCAGTTAGTAATGGTAGGGGTTGTGAAGCAGGTCAATGCAGACAGCACTTTACAGTGAAGCTCCACCACAGGGCACTTGCAGGAACAGAACCTGGCAGAACAGAGTTTCATATTCACACTACTCCTGATGAGAAAAGCTCCACAAAGGTATGTTTGTGTTGCTTGTCCCAGCCCCTATCTAGTGCTGTCAGCAGTTTAGCCTGATGAAAACTGATGACAGAACCTCAGCTGTTAACTACGTATTACCAAGACATTTCTTCAGATACAGTAGATCAGGCGAATCAGAGATGATTCAGAGCCAGAGCCAGATACAGTAGATCAGGCGATCAGAGATGAGCAAATCATTCAAAATTTTATTCGCCGAACATTCGTCGAACTTTTCATAAGATTCGCATATTCTACGAATCTATTCGACAAATGCGTACAAATCATACGTTATTATGTGGCGTTTTGCAAACATTTGCGCACTAATAACGAACGTTCAGTTTTAAAAGGTACGCTACTTCTTTGAACATGTACACATGAGCGTACAAATTGCGTACAAAAATGATGGGCTTTGCTGGAGAGGAATGGTGGAGCAGGAGGAACGCTCTGAGTCTGACCCCTGGCTACATATGGATACTGTATCAGCAGATGACAGCAGATCATCCGGCTGAGACTGAGATGAGCGTGCCATCCACTCCACTACCTCATCCACTTTCTCCTCCACTACAATTTTGCGCCTTGGTGGGTTAGTCCGGTGGAACAACGGCCAAGTATTGCGAATACTACAAGTAGAAGCTCCAGCTACAGGTCCTTTGGCACTGCTGCCCTGTGCCACCTTCTCCTTTTTTTTTAGAGCTCGAGGTCTGGCTGGAACTGGACCCCTTTTGCTTATCCATTCCAGACATTTTCACTTCACTCTGTGGCCCTGCAGCTGGTCTTTGTCTTTGTCCCTGTCTCTCTCTCCCTGCCTGATTAATTACTAGCCCTGCACTTGCCCTGCACTTGCCCTGCAGCATCCCTGATGTGTAATATGGATTCCCTGAACAATTACACCCCAATTTCAACTACACAGGTCTCAGTGTCTCAGAACTTCACACACAGTGCTTCTGCTCGTCTCAGCAGTCGCATCAGAACTGATGCGTCACTGGCTGAACGAGCCTGAGCCAATCAGAGCAAGCCCTGCCCACTAGGTCAGTTGATCGCTTTCTTCCCAGGCTTTTGCGCACGAATAACGAACAGCAAAAGTCCGCTAAGTAATTGAATTTGTACGCAACAGCATATAAGTAACTTATACGTAGCATTAACGTACAATATATCGGACAAGTACTGTCACGCTCTGGTGTGGGGGGAAAAGCCACACTGAGCGTATGAGGGATGGGAACAGACAAAACCAGGGAACCGGTCACCTCCTGCAGGGGACCCTAAGACTAGGACCTGGCTGACTACCAGTATGAACAATCCTGGGTTGTAGGAAAGTTCATACACAGGAACCTAATCTAAATGCACCCTAGGAAACCCTGCAGTCTAGTGACACAAGAGAGTAAACCCGTTCCTCCAAGCATAAGGAGGAACAGGAGACTCCAAAAGGAAAACAACAAAAGGAACAGAAGAAACTTGACTTAAGCAGATAACTCAGCAACTGGATCTCAGCCGAGATCCACACCACTCTCAACCAGGTAAGCAGAAGATATAAACTGCAAGGGATACTGGGAGAGGAAGGGGTAAATAGGAGAAAGCTAATTGCCAAGCGGCAACAGCTGAGGGGAAGGGGTGTGGTGAACAGCACCCAAACAAAGGGAATAGCCTGTCAGATATGTCACTTAGAAAGCCGTGCAGAACGTCTGATTCCAGACGCAGGCCTACTCGTGACATTACCCCCCCTTTTACGGGTGACCTCCGGGCACCCAGGACCAACTTTATCAGGATGACACCTGTGAAAGGCTTTCACCAAACGACTGGCATTCACGTCAGATGCCGGTACCCATGACCTCTCCTCAGGACCATAACCCTTCCAATGAACCAGATATTGAAGGGTCCCACGAAGAACTCGAGAATCAATGATCTTGACAATCTGAAATTCCAAATTACCATCCACCTAGACAGGCACGGGTGGCAAGGGAGATGGCTCCAGAGGTTCAACATACCTCTTCAACAAAGATCTATGAAACACATTATGGATTTTCAGGGCCTGAGGAAGTTCAAGACGAAATGCTACAGGGTTAATAATGGCCGTGATCTTATATGGACCAATAAATCTTGGACCCAACTTCCAAGAAGGAACTTTCAACTTAATGTTCCTAGTAGACAGCCACACAGAATCACCCACATTTAGGTCCGGACCATTCATGCGTCTCCTGTCAGCCACACGTTTGTACTTGTTACCCATATTTATTAAGTTATCTTGAATTTTTCGCCATATGGAAGACAATGATGACGAAAAACGTTCTTCCTCAGGAATACCAGAAGTATCAGAACCAGAAAATGTGCCAAACTGCGGGTGAAAGCCATATGCACCAAAAAATGGTGACTTACCAGTGGAGTCCTGTCTGCGATTATTTATGGCAAACTCAGCCAGAGACAAAAACGAGGACCACTCCTCCTGGTTCTCAGAGACAAAACATCTCAAGTAAGTCTCTAGATTCTGATTGGTACGCTCAGTCTGTCCATTCATCTGGGGATGAAAAGCAGAGGAAAAAGACAGTTGTACCCCGAGCCGAGTACAGAACGCCCTCCAGAATCTGGACACAAACTGAGTCCCACGATCAGAGACCACGTCAGTGGGAATGCCATGAAGTTTCACAATGTTGTCAACAAACACTTGTACAAGAGTTTTAGCATTGGGGAGTCCGGGTAATGCAATAAAGTGCGCCATTTTACTAAAACGATCTACAACCACCAGAATAACTGTCTTACCAGACGACTCAGGCAGATCAGTAATGAAGTCCATGGATAGGTGAGTCCATGGTCTGGACGGGATGGGTAATGGAAGTTGGGATCCAGAGGGACGAGTATGTGTCACCTTAGAGCGTGCGCAGACACTACAGGCTGACACATATTCCTCAAAACACTTACGCAGCCCAGGCCACCAGAATCTACGAGAGATGAGGTCGACAGTGGATTTACTCCCAGGGTGTCCCGCAAGCACCGAAGAATGATGTTCCTCAAACACCTTATGACGCAAATCAGAAGGAACAAACAACTTCCCGGGAGGGCAAGACTCCGGCGCATCTCCCTGGGCCTCAAACACTTTAGCCTCAAGATCAGGGTAAAGAGCGGATATCACTAGAGATGAGCGAGTAGTGAAATATTCGAAAGTTCGAAATTCGATTCGAATAGACTGCGAAATTCGACTATTCGACCGGATATCGAATCCCATTAAAGTCTATGGGAAAAAAATGCTCGCCACTTGGAAATCTCAATTCGACCACTTGGAGGTCACCAAGTCCACCCTGGAACCTCAGAAAAGGATGCCAACACTGCTGGAATGCAACTGGGACAGCAGGGGAAGCATGTCTGGGTGCATATAACGCGCCCAAGTCGCACTATTACGCCACTATCACAGCCTCTCAACAATACACTCCAAACACAATCTAACCTCTCTGTAAAGTGAGACCATACAAGGAAACCTTCTTTCCTCTACATTGCCATGGACCCCAAGCCAAACTAGACAAAAAAGAAGATAAATTCTGCACCCCTTAAAATCACGTTGCCTATGACAACCACAGATGGCATAAGCAAAGGGGAAAGCAAATAGACCCCACCCCTAATTGTCATTGTGTGTGTGAGATGTGGTCAGACATGTCTTCTTTAAAATGTAAAAACAACTCAAACACATGCAGAAGCCTTAAAATGCCCAAATTGTTGGCGCTTGAGATGTCAGTCACCCGACCTGGCCCAGTGTCATGTCTAGCAGGTAAAGCAGTGGGGATGTTGAGGGATGCGTAGGACCGCAAAAGGCAGGAAGAGGCCGTGGGCTGGCCAGAGGCTCATGGAAAATTTTGTGGCGGCCCAAGAGGTGACACCTCTTAAAAATTATGTGGAGGCCCAAGAGGTGAGACCTCTTAAAAATTATGTGGAGGCCCAAGAGGTGAGACCTGTTAAACATTTTGTGGAGGCCCAAGAGGTGAGACGTATTAAAAATTATGTGGAGGCCCAAGAGGGGAGACCCGTTAAAAATTATGTGGAGGCCCAAGAGGTGACACCTCTTAAAAATTATGTGGAGGCCCAAGAGGTGAGACCTCTTAAACATTTTGTGGAGGCCCAAGAGATGAGACCTCTTAAAAATTATGTGGAGGCCCAAGAGGTGAGACCTGTTAAAGATTTTGTGGAGGCCCAAGAGGTGAGACCTCTTAAAAATTATGTGGAGGCCCAAGAGGTGAGACCTCTTAAACATTTGTGGAGGCCCAAGAGGTGAGACCTCTTAAACATTTTGTGGAGGCCCAAGAGATGAGACCTCTTAAAAATTATGTGGAGGCCCAAGAGGTGAGACCTGTTAAAGATTTTGTGGAGGCCCAAGAGGTGAGACCTCTTAAAAATTATGTGGAGGCCCAAGAGGTGAGACCTGTTAAACATTTTGTGGAGGCCCAAGAGGTGAGACGTATTAAAAATTATGTGGAGGCCCAAGAGGGGAGACCCGTTAAAAATTATGTGGAGGCCCAAGAGGTGACACCTCTTAAAAATTATGTGGAGGCCCAAGAGGTGAGACCTCTTAAAAATTATGTGGAGGCCCAAGAGGTGAGACCTCTTAAAATTATGTGGAGGCCCAAGAGGTGAGACCTGTTAAACATTTTGTGGAGGCCCAAGAGTTGAGACGTATTAAAAATTATGTGGAGGCCCAAGAGGGGAGACCCGTTAAAAATTATGTGGAGGCCCAAGAGGTGACACCTCTTAAAAATTATGTGGAGGCCCAAGAGGTGAGACCTCTTAAAAATTATGTGGAGGCCCAAGAGGTGAGACCTCTTAAAAATTATGTGGAGGCCCAAGAGGTGAGACCTCTTAAACATTTTGTGGAGGCCCAAGAGGTGACACCTCTTAAAAATATGGGGCCAGAGTGAGACCTCTTAAAAATTATGTGGAGGCCCAAGAGGTGAGACCTCTTAAACATTTTGTGGAGGCCCAAGAGGTGAGACCTCTTAAACATTTTGTGGAGGCCCAAGAGGTGAGACCTCTTAAAAATTATGTGGAGGCCCAAGAGGTGAGACCTGTTAAAGATTTTGTGGAGGCCCAAGAGGTGAGACGTATTAAAAATTATGTGGAGGCCCAAGAGGTGAGACCTGTTAAACATTTTGTGGAGGCCCAAGAGGCCCAATTTTTCTGATTTACGGACCAATTCTACGGCGGTTAAGGAGGAGGAGGAGGAGGTGGAGGAGGAAATGGCACTTCATACACATGGCACTTCACTTTTGGCTGCTTTCCACTGTTGGAGAAGCAAAGTCCGGGTCAATCCACTTGCTGTTCATTTTGATTAGCGTCAGCCTGTCGGCACTGTCGGTTGACAGGCGGCTGCGCTTATCGGTGATAATGCCCCCGGCAGCGCGGAACACCCTTTCTGATAGCACGCTGGCGGCAGGGCAGGCAAGCACCTCCAAGGCGTACAGGGACAGTTCCAGCCACGTGTCCAACTTGGATTGCGAAGACCCAGTACAGTTTGTTCTCCACTATCCGGACAACACGTGTGTCCCGGGAAAAGCAGCCCAGCATGAAGTCAGCCATGTGTGCCAGACTCTGAATAGGTATGACGTCACTGCCCCCACCAGAAGGATCACTTGCCATTTCCTCCTCTTCCTCTTCCGCCTCCTCTCCGCCCCATCCGCGCTGAACCAATGGGACGCGCACAGCCTGACTGCTACCCTCGCCGCCAGCATCCTCCTCCTCTTCCACAGCCACCTCCACGTCGTCCCTCCTCCTCCTCATCCTCCTCCTCCTGCAACTGCCACCGTGAAGCAGAGAAAAGTGTGGTCTGACTGTGTAGCTCCGTTGCGTCTCCTCCTGCCCCCGTCTCCTCTGTGTGCAATGCGTTCTCCCTTATTGCGATGAGGGATTCTTTAAGGACGCATAGGAGCGGGATGGTTACGCTCGGCCCTGCTGGCTGTGGCCTCACTTCTCTGTCTGAACTGTCCTCTGCCTGTGGCCATCCCTCTGCCTGTGGACATCCCTCTGCCTGTGGACATCCCTCTGCCTGTGGACATCCCTCTGCCTGTGGACATCCCTCTGCCTGTGGACATGCCTCTGCCTGTGGACATCCCTCTGCCTGTGGACATTCCTCTGCCTGTGGACATCCCTCTGCCTCTTGCTGCCTTTTTCGGTGCTGCGCAGACCACCACCTCTCCACTGCTTTCCTCGCTGGACATCACCCTGGACCGGGTCAGTATCGGACAGTACAAAGCGGTGGTACATTTCATACTCCAGCCGTGGCCTGTTTTCATTCTCCCAATGCCTTGAGACATGTACTGAATGTAAATGAAGGTGTTGTAATCGCGTCTCTCTGTGACAATAGCTCGATACTATCAACTGCCAATTTTAATTTTTAACTTTTTTTTTTTTTTTAGCGAACAGTTTTTTTCAACTTACTGATGTTTTCCAGTCTCTGTTTGGAAACTTTCTATGACTTTTTTCGTACTGGGTGCATTTGGTATAAATATGCAGAGAGTTATTTATGGTTTAATCGGCAGAACGATGCAAAGGGAAAGCGTCGTCTAAAGGAGAATCATTTACCTCAGATAATTCAACCAGCAACTATGGCCCCAACAGCATTTCCGCGCCCCGTCCTCGTCCACGTCCTATTCCGCTAGCCCCCCTCCGCATTTTATTTTTTTTTGGTTACAATATTTTGCCTTCACAGCCGTGAAATAATTTTGCAAGAGAACGCACAGTACAGTTGCCAATTATAAGGCCTAATATTTTAGAGTTCAAGGTACACAGCCGTGTACTAACTTTTCAGACGGTGGGTATTAACACCAGGTATTTAAAGAATTTTGCAAGAGAACGCACAGTACAGTTGCCAATTATAAGGCCTAATATTTTATAGTATAATTATGTGGATGCCCAAGAGGTGAGACTGTTAAAAATTTTGTGGAGGCCCAAGAGGTGAGCCATAAATATATACATTTTTCTTATTTACGGAGCAATTCTACGGCGGTTAAGGAGGAGGAGGAGGAGGAGGTGGAGGAGGAAATGGCACTTCATACAGATGGCACTTCACTTTTGGCTGCTTTCCACTGTTAACCTCTTAAACCTTTTGTGGAGGCCCAAAAGGTGAGACCTGTTAAAAATTATGTGGAGGCCCAATAGGTGAGACCTGTTAAACATTTTGTGGAGGCCCAAGAGGTGAGACCTGTTAAAAATTATGTGGAGGCCCAAGAGGTGAGACCTGTTAAACATTTTGTGGAGGCCCAAGAGGTGAGACCTGTTAAACATTTTGTGGAGGCCCAAGAGGTGAGACCTGTTAAACATTTTGTGGAGGCCCAATAGGTGAGACCTGTTAAACATTTTGTGGAGACCCAAGAGGTGAGACCCGTTAAAAATTATGTGGAGGCCCAATAGGTGAGACCTGTTAAACATTTTGTGGAGGCCCAAGAGGTGAGACCTGTTAAACATTTTGTGGAGACCCAAGAGGTGAGACCCGTTAAAATTATGTGGAGGCCCAAGAGGGAGACCGTTTAAAAATTATGTGGAGCCCAATAGGTGAGACCTGTTAAACATTTTGTGGAGGCCCAAGAGGTGACGACCTGTTAAACATTTTGTGGAGACCAAGAGGTGAGACCCCGTTAAAAATTATGTGGAGGCCCAAGAGGGAGACCCGTTAAAAATTATGTGGAGGCCCAATAGGTGAGACCTGTTAAACATTTTGTGGAGACCCAAGAGGTGAGACCCGTTAAAAATTATGTGGGAGGCCCAATAGGTGAGACCTGTTAAACATTTTGTGGAGACCCAAGAGGTGAGACCTGTTAAACATTTTGTGGAGGCCGCAAGAGGTGAGACCTGTTTAAACATTTTTGTGGAGGCCCAAGAGGTGAGACTGTTAAACATTTTTGTGGAGGCCAAGAGGTGAGACCTGTTAACATTTTGTGGAGGCCCCAAGAGGTGAGACCTCTTAAACATTTTGTGGAGGCCCAAGAGGTGAGACCTGTTAAACATTTTGTGGAGCCCAAGAGGTGAGACCTCGTTAAAAATTATGTGGAGGCCCAAGAGGTGAGACCTGTTAAACATTTTTGTGGAGGCCCAAGAGGTGAGACCTCTTAAAAAATTATGTGGAGGCCCAAGAGGTGAGACCTCTTAAAATTTTGTGGAGGCCCAAGAGGTGAGACCTGTTAAACATTTGTGGAGG
This sequence comes from Rhinella marina, assembly GCA_900303285.1. Classification (NCBI taxonomy): domain Eukaryota; kingdom Metazoa; phylum Chordata; class Amphibia; order Anura; family Bufonidae; genus Rhinella; species Rhinella marina. Next base: position 5,761 of record ONZH01001846.1, on the reverse strand, counting down.
CCCAAGAGGTGAGACCTCTTAAAAATTTTGTGGAGGCCCAAGAGGTGAGACCTGTTAAACATTTTGTGGAGGCCCAAGAGGTGAGACCTCTTAAAATTTTGTGGAGGCCCAAGAGTGAGACCCTTAAAAATTATGTGGAGGCCCAAGAGGTGAGACCTGTTAAACATTTTTGTGGAGGCCCAAGAGGTGAGACCTCTTAAACATTTGTGAGGCCCAAGAGGTGAGACCTCTTAAAAATTATGTGGAGGCCCAAGAGGTGAGACCGGTTAAAAAATTATGAGTAGGCCCAAGAGGTGAGACCTGTTAAAAATTATGAGGCGGCCCAAGAGGTGAGACCTCTTAAACATTTTGTGGAGGCCCAAGAGGTGAGCCATAAATATAAAAATTTTTCTGATTTACGGACCAATTCTACGGCGGTTAAGGAGGAGGAGGAGGTGGAGGAGGAAAATGGCACTTCATACACATGGCACTTCACTTTTGGCTGCTTTCCACTGTTGGAGAAGCAAAGTCCGGGTCAATCCACTTGCTGTTCATTTTGATTAGCGTCAGCCTGTCGGCACTGTCGGTTGACAGGCGGCTGCGCTTATCGGTTATAATGCCCCCCGGCTGCGCTGAACACCCTTTCTGATAGCACGCTGGCGGCAGGGCAGGCAAGCACCTCCAAGGCGTACAGGGACAGTTCCAGCCACGTGTCCAACTTGGAGACCCAGTAAGTGTAGGACGCCGAGGGATCGGGGAGGACAGGGTTACGGTCTGCCAGGTACTCCCGCAACATCCGCCGATACTTGTCCCTCCTGCCTGATAGCGGGCCCCGCAGTGATGGAAGTTGCACGAGGGGGTGCCATGAACGTGTCCCACACCTTGGAGAGTGTTCCCCTGGTGGCTGTGGGCCTGATGGATGTTGTGGGACTCTGGGAGACCCTCTCCTCTCTGCCGCCAGCGATGGTGGGTGGGAAAATCTCCATCATGTTCTGCACGAGTTCCCTCTGGTATTCCAGCAATCGATTCGTCCTCTCCTCTACCGGAATAAAAGAGGAGACGTTATCTTTATACCGGGGTCCAGGAGTGCGAAGACCCAGTACAGTTTGTTCTCCACTATCCGGACAACACGTGTGTCCCGGGAAAAGCAGCCCAGCATGAAGTCAGCCATGTGTGCCAGACTCTGAATAGGCATGACCTCACTGCCCCCACCAGAAGGATCACTTGCCATTTCCTCCTCTTCCTCTTCCGCCTCCTCTCCGCCCCATCCGCGCTGAACCAATGGGACGCACACAGCCTGACTGCTACCCTCGCCGCCAGCATCCTCCTCCTCTTCCACAGCCACCTCCACGTCGTCCTCCTCCTCTTCATCCTCCTCCTCCTGCAACTGCCACCGTGAAGCAGACAAAAGTGTGGTCTGACTGTGTAGCTCCGTTGCGTCTCCTCCTACCCCCGTCTCCTCTGCGTGCATGCGTTCTCCCTTATTGCGATGAGCGATTCTTTAAGGACGCCTAGGAGCGGAATGGTTACGCTCACTATAGCGTCCTCGCTGCTGACCTTCTTGGTGGACTCCTCAAAGATACGCAGTACATCGCATATGTCTGCCATCCATGGCCACTCGTGGTTGCAAACTGAGGGAGCTGAGTTGGAGGCACGCGTGGATTCATTATCTGGTACTCCATCAATGCTCTCTGCTGCTCACACACCCTGGCCAACATGGAATAGGTGGAATTCCAGCGAGTCGGCAGGTCGCACAAACAGCCGATGTTGAGGCAAATGGAGGCGTTGCTGGAGTTTTTTTTAAGCTAGCAGCAGCTACAGTTGACTTCCGAAAGTGAGCGCACAAGCGCCGCACTTTCACCAGTAGCTCTGCCAGGTTGGGGTAAGTCTTCAGAAATTTTTGGACTACCAGATTAAAAACGTGGGCCAGGCATGGTACGTGATTGAGTTCGGCAAGCTCCAGAGCCGCCAACCAGGTTACGGCCGTTATCGCACACGACCATGCCTGGTCCTAGCTGCAGCGGCGACAGCCACATCTCCGTCTGCTGCAATATGGCGTCCCTGCACCTCTGGGGCGCTGTGCTTCCTGTCGCCCAAGCTGATGAGCTTTAGCACCGCCTGCTGACGTCTCCCCGCGCCAGTGCTGCAACGCTTACCAGCTAGCGGCTGAGGGAGATGTTAAGGCACAGGAGGAGGAGGAGGAGGAGGAGGAGGAGGGGGGTTTATCAGAACCCATGCTGGCAATCTGGGCGGGGGTGGTAGGTAGGCCGTCTCTGTTTGCGACGCCGTCCCCGCCTCCACTACATTCACCCAGTGTGCCGTCAGAGAAATGTAATCGTCCCTGGCCGCAAGCGCTTGTCCATGAGTCGGTGGTCAAGTGGACCTTTGCGCTGACTGCGTACCTCAGGGCCCGCCTGATGTTACGCGACACGTGCTGGTGCAGGGCGGGGACGGCACTCCGGGAAAAGTTAGTGGCGGCTAGGACGGAATAGCGAGGTGCGGCAGCCGCCATCAGGTCGCGGAAGGCCTGCGTCTCCACAAGCCTAAACGGCAACATCTCCAGGGCCAGCAGTTTGGAGATGTGGCAGTTTAAGGCTTGGGCTTGGGGGTGACTCGAGGCGTACTTCCGCCTGCGGTCGAACGCCTGCGAGATGGACAGTTGTTGGACGAGGAGTGTGAAGGTGCAGGCGAAGAGGCGGGGGAAGGGAGGCTGAAGGAGAAGGCCCCAAAGTAGCAGAGGCAGAGCAGATGTGGAGGTGTCCTGGCTGGAGGTCTGGACCGCAGTGGCAGCACACAACAAAGGGGAAGAGGCAGTGGGCAGCAAGAGACCGGGCGCAGTTTGTATTGCGTTTGCTCTCTCCCACTCAGCCCAGTGCTTGAATTCCCAAGTGACGCCGCATGCCTGAGGTGGTCAGATTGCTCTTCTCAGAGCCCCTACTCAGTTTTGAGTGGCAGAGTGTGCAAACCGCGCTCAGTTTGTCATCCGCACAAAACATTAAAATATCTCCACCCACAGAAGTACGAGGCCATCGATGGGGGAGCTTCGCGCGACTGGCCGCTGGCGGGAACAGCTTCGGCCCTGCTGGCTGTGGCCTCACTTCTCTGTCTGAACTGTCCTCTGCCTGTGGCCATCCCTCTGCCTGTGGCCATCCCTCTGCCTGTGGACATCCCTCTGCCTGTGGACATCCCTCTGCCTGTGGACATCCCTCTGCCTGTGGACATCCCTCTGCCTCTTGCTGCCTTTTTCGGTGCTGCGCAGACCACCACCTCTCCACTGCTTTCCCCGCTGGACATCACCCCTGGCCAAGTGGGGTCGGTCATTTCGTCATCCACCACCTCCTTCCACTTCCTCACTCTGCTCCTCCTCCTGCCCACTGGACATTCCAACAGCCTCCCTTGATGGCAACTGCGTCTCATCATCATCATCGCTCATGATAACAGATGCTGGTTCAGGGTCCACATCAGCAGGAGATGGCGAAAACTCAAGTGTTTGGGCATCACTACAAACAAATTCCTCTGCTAGCTCCTGGGATTCTTCCGGCACATCTGAAAAAGGACCCGAAAAGAGCTCCTGGGAGGGGTCAAGGGTGGGATGACTCTGTTGGCCAGGTGTGGAGGAAGGAGGGTCAGAGTGAGACTGTGTGGATGACTGGCTGGTGGACAACTGTGTGGAAGCGCTATCGGCTATCCATTGCACCACCTGTTCAACCTGCTCAGGCCTCAACAGCGGTGTAACCCGCCCCCTGCTTAACTGTCCCATAAAGGCAGGGATTCTGGATGAGCGGGATCCTGGCTGACCCTCACCAGCACGCATTGTATCCCCACTGGCTTCAACAAGGCCCCCAACAGCATTTCCGCGCCCCGTCCTCGTCCACGTCCACGTCCTATTCCGCTAGCCCCCCTCCGCATTTTATTTTTTTTTGTTGCAAATACAATATTTGGGTATATAATTAGGTATGTGAAATAATTTAGCAAGAGAACGCACAGTACAGTGGCCAATTAAAAGGCCTAGATATTGTATATTTCAAGGTACACAGCCGTGTACTAACTGAACAGACGGTGGGTATTTACACCAGGTATGTGAAATAATTTAGCAAGAGAACGCACAGTACAGTGGCCTATTAAAATGGCCTAGATATTGTATATTTCAAGGTACACAGCCGTGTAGTAACTGAACAGACGGTGGGTATTTACACCAGGTATGTGAAATAATTTAGCAAGAGAACGCACAGTACAGTGGCCTATTAAAAGGCCTAGATATTGTATATTTCAAAGTACACAGCCGTGTAGTAACTGAACAGACGGTGGGTATTTACACCAGGTATGTGAAATAATTTAGCAAGAGAACGCACAGTACAGTGGCCTATTAAATGGCCTAGATATTGTATATTTCAAGGTACACAGCCGTGTAGTAACTGAACAGACGGTGGGTATTTACACCAGGTATGTGAAATAATTTAGCAAGAGAACGCACAGTACAGTGGCCTATTAAAAGGCCTAGATATTGTATATTTCAAAGTACACAGCCGTGTAGTAACTGAACAGACGGTGGGTATTTACACCAGGTATGTGAAATAATTTAGCAAGAGAACGCACAGTACAGTGGCCTATTAAATGGCCTAGATATTGTATATTTCAAAGTACACAGCCGTGTAGTAACTGAACAGACGGTGGGTATTTACACCAGGTATGTGAAATAATTTAGCAAGAGAGAACGCACAGTACAGTGGCCTATTAAAATGGCCTAGATATTGTATATTTCAAGGTACACAGCCGTGTAGTAACTGAACAGACGGTGGGTATTTACACCAGGTATGTGAAATAATTTAGCAAGAGAACGCACAGTACAGTGGCCTATTAAAATGGCCTAGATATTGTATATATTTCAAAGGTACACAGCCGTGTAGTAACTGAACAGACGGTGGGTATTTACACCAGGTATGTGAAATAATTTAGCAAGAGAACGCACAGTACAGTGGCCTATTAAAATGGCCTAGATATTGTATATTTCAAGGTACACAGCCGTGTAGTAACTGAACAGACGGTGGGTATTTACACCAGGTATGTGAAATAATTTAGCAAGAGAACGCACAGTACAGTGGCCTATTAAAATGGCCTAGATATTGTATATTTCAAAGTACACAGCCGTGTAGTAACTGAACAGACGGTGGGTATTTACACCAGGTATGTGAAGATAATTTAGCAAGAGAACGCACAGTACAGTGGCCTATTAAAATGGCCTAGATATTGTATATTTCAAAGTACACAGCCGTGTAGTAACTGAACAGACGGGTGGGTATTTACACCAGGTATGTGAAATAATTTAGCAAGAGAACGCACAGTACAGTGGCCTATTAAAATGGCCTAGATATTGTATATTTCAAGGTACACACAGCCGTGTAGTAACTGAACAGACGGTGGGTATTTACACCAGGTATGTGAAATAATTTAGCAAGAGAACGCACAGTACAGTGGCCTATTAAAAGGCCTAGATATTGTATATTTCAAGGTACACAGCCGTGTAGTAACTGAACAGACGGTGGGTATTTACACCAGGTATGTGAAATAATTTAGCAAGAGAACGCACAGTACAGTGGCCTATTAAAATGGCCTAGATATTGTATATTTCAAGGTACACAGCCGTGTAGTAACTGAACAGACGGTGGGTATTTACACCAGGTATGTGAAGATAATTTAGCAAGAGAACGCACAGTACAGTGGCCAATTAAATGGCCTAGATATTGTATATTTCAAAGTACACAGCCGTGTAGTAACTGAACAG